>VCII01000215.1:600000-1016101 GCA_006030095.1 Triplophysa siluroides | reverse complement strand
TGATACTGCAAAGTTAGCTACTTTTAGGCACTTGCACTAAAAACATTTGTGCTTTTGCAAAATAAAGAAAACTTACTGAATGCGCTCTGTCATTTTATCTCCTTTCCAATTACATTACATTTATGCATTAGCCAGACGCTTTTACCCAAAGCGACTTACATTGCATTATCCTACACATTTATACATAGGTATTTGCAATCCCCTGGGATCGAACCCACAACCATGCATTGTTAACGCAATGCTCTTACCACCGAGCTACAGGAAAGCATTTCTTTTAACTTATTTGTGGAGGGTGCTTGTGTGTTGCGGTTGTAACGTCTTTAAGGTCTAGGATGAGATAGGTACGTGCACGGGTTGCTCAAGCTAAATAAGCTACAGAATTGAGAGAAAGTCACTAATTGATTGATCCATGTTTTATATACAGTAAGTGTAAATATGTTACATTGACTGGTTCTCTTCTTTAAGTAAATCGTTTAAGTGCATTTTTTTGTTTAAAGGGAAAATGTTAGGAAATGCATCTGGTTTGTAACGATCTTGTGAAGCTTTGCCTGTAAAGTATGACTGTTAATTGTTATCTAATGTTTGAATGTTTAGTAGGAGCAGGCAGAGTATTGACGTAACAGCTGCTTACTGCATGTTTCCATTCATTCAGGTACATTTATGATATTGTATGTTCTTCTATTGGGTGGATTCTCATCTTTGTGACTTGTTTTATAAAATATAAAATGCTGGTGAAGGGAGTGAAATGTTTTTCTGTTGGTTTGATGCCCTAATGCAGTAGTTCTCAACAAGATCCACTTTCCTGCCGAGTTTAGCCCCAAGTCTGATAAAACACCTGAAGAAGCGAATCAGCGACTTCAGGAACAGACACGCTCAACTTAATGTTGGGCTGCGCAGATTGTTTGGCAATTCGCATTAAAGTGCCGCGAGAGCGATTCAAATTCATATGGAGCAATCTGCACTTGAATCGCTATATCGGAACTTAAATGTCATACGCTGACAGATTTACGCAGCGCCGCATTAAGTTGAACGCATCTATTCCTAAAGACACTGATTAGCTTATTCAGGTGTTTTATATAAGAGTTGGGGCTAAACTCGGCAGGAAAATGGATCTCGCGGGCCAGAGTTGAGAACCACTGCCCTAATGTCTTGTGACATAGGAGTTTTCTTATGGGTTAATGCATAATGGTGTTTAGGAGAAACAGACGTATTTCTTTTTCATTATTATTAATAAGTCATGGAATATTTTGTTATGTACATGTGATATTGATTTTGGTTTTTCATTTAACATTTTTTTATTGTGAAATTGTTTATTATGCCTCTCCTCAGTCCGCATGAGGTCTGGGATGAGAGAGTAGGAGCAGGCAGAGAATTGACGTAACAGCTGCTAACTGCATGTGTACATTAATTCAGATAAGACTTCTTAACCAGCTCAACATGTCCGGCTCCTCATTTTATTCACAAACATGCATCCACATTCCGTTACTTCTCCCCACCCCACTAACTTGCCGGATCGCATCTCGGAATTGACAAATTAACCACTTGGTAAATATTATCATTCTGTTGTGCTTTAAAAACATTAGTGAGCCGTGCAGAATGTCAGCTAACTAACTGGAAAACCTGTTTGAATATAATTCACATTAATACTCGCTAAAAATAAATCTCAAATGTAGTTTTAGATCACCTTTTTCTAGAAATCTAATTTCCGAGGCATCTGAACAGGTTATGGCAGGGAATAATTACATTCCATTCTTCACACACACTAATACTGAAGGCGTCTGTTTCTGCTGCTTTTTCTCAGCACGCTCAGATTTAAAATGGCTTCTCACCTCATCACACCAGATGTTACGAGAGGAGATGATAAATGCAGTTAGTAGCTCTTGTAAGGGACCAGCTGCCCTCAAACACAATACAATATGATTGCAAGGCTTAATACTGCCGATGTGACTTCTTTAATACCTTGACAGCATTCAGAAGTTATTAAATAGAATATGTCAATCCAGCTGACTTGATTCTCGAAATGAAAACAGTGCTGGAAACCATCAAGCAGAAAACAATAATGTGCACTGCAATGCAGTCCCATGTAAGCAGTACTTGTCTGCTAAAGAAACATGCTTTTTCAACCCTATTGTAGCAAATGCATATTGTTATAGAAATGAAGTTACATCCACATAACACATTAATCACTATATTTCAAAAAGCAAACAGCAAAACAAAAAAATTACACATACTCATCAGTAGTTTGGGGAAGTTGGAGGTCTCTATGTTGTGATAGTAGACTATTGATGTGATGGCAGCCATGAAGGCCAAACAAGATGGCATATAGAGGTGCAGGTGAACTGACTGGTTAAACCTGAGAAAAGAACAAAAGAATGCATTATATTTAGAAAAACATCTTCATTTCAAACTAAAAAGTTTGTTGTTAAAGATACAGACAAAAATTTTGAGATAAGCCACTTACAAAGCGCTTTACAAGCTCGATTTTACAAGCTCGGAATTACAAGCTCGACTCTCATTGGCTGCATTTATGCAACTGAAAGAGATAGAAAGAATAACAGATCTTACCCATCAGACACGATGCCTTCGGCTATCTCACAGACGATGACAAAGAGAAGGATGAAGGTGAGGATCCAGCGGAGATTGTGTCCGGGGAAGTGCAGCCATGTGCTGTGATGGATGTGCACCTTGGAGCTCTGACTTCCCCATCCTACAGTACAATGATTAAAAATCTGTACTCAGCTTGCTGGAAACACACATATTTCTCTCTATCAGAAACAGATACTGTATGCAGGAATCCCTGAGAAAATAAATCGTTTTTCCACACATCATCATTCCTAGCAGAGAAGCCGCAAGCAAAGATTTGTTGCTTATAAATTGGGAATTTACAACAAATTTGCGGCGTATCCATAAAAGCTAACGTGTGTCAAGAAAGAAAATGTGCTCTCTGAATTGTTTTTTCTCGATATCAAGAAGAACAGGATATTAGGAACTCGGGGAATTGAATTCCAGACCAGCAACAACCCATACTGCATATTAAAGATATGTCATTGATTTTGGTTTTGATTCTCGAAATTTCTCTTTTTGCTGACAATTATCACTGAAATAGGTGTGCTGATGAATCACACTTTCTGTGAGCCTGAACAGAAAAAAGCCGATAACAACACTTGGAGACAGTTCTCTGTCAATGGCATGACTTGTTTGGTGGGACTAATTATTTGCACCGATTTTTTTTTGTTTACATTTGTTTACTTTTGATCGCGATACTTTTATATCGTTTTGGTAAAAAAAAGTTTGCGTAGTAAGTTGACCAGAAACTTTGATGCTACATAATGTTGGTAAAGGTAACATTTAGCTAATATCAATATATCGACGAGAGAAATCAAAATGTAGTTGCTACACAAAGTGTTTAAATTGTGGGTTACTTGATATGTCATGTTAGTTGATTCTGGGTGTCAGTGGCGCAATGTCAACCTTATCATAAAAAAATGTTTCCAAGGGTTTTCACCATAGATAGCGCAGATGTCAACGTTTGGTGGTTTAAATATGTGAGGTCTCTCTTAAAGGTCTTAAATGATTTTATAAGAATGATTTTTAATAATCAGGTAAGTGCTGTTTCAGAATTGTCACATCCATATCCGCCAAAATGTATAATAGATGGGCACATAATTTTTTTTCTACTATTTTTACTTATTTGTTACTAGTTACAATTATAATCATTCCAAACCCACATTATCACTGCCAGAGCGGTAGATGGCTCTGTCACCAGGTTTGATGAAGCTGGCTCATCATTGAGTCATTGAGCGCATGCTCCCGCTCTGCCTTTCGCTCTGCTTCCTGCCAGCGCATCCGTGTGCTTAACTAACATATGCGGTAGAGAGAAGTCTCTGGGAGAAGGGGAAGCACAAGACGCAATCTGGGGCTGCGTCCAAATACCCCCACTTGTGGTCTTTGGACTTGACCACTTTCTAACCCGATGGGACACACTTAGCAAGTGCAAACATGTAACTTTATGTGGTGTTTTCAATTATGTTATAAAAAACTCAGTTTTACATAACACATAAATCTGGAGATTTCACCAATAAAATGTAATATCTAATTATATAGTCAAGTCAGATTTATTTTTATAGCGCTTTATTTGTATTGTATCAAAGCAGCTGTACCCAAAAAACAAAAGAAAAACACGTGTTAGCCAAACATAGATTAAATAAAGATACTGTATAACCTTAAAAAGTAGAAGAATAACATACCCCTGAAAGCTTTCTGCAACTTCTCGCAAGACCCGAGCAAAAAGTCTCATGATTCATATCCAGAACATGATGCATGATGGGATACGCTTAGCCTTAATACCGCTCTTAATACTGCCCATTGGCATTTTTAAGACATTGGACACACTTGCCCTCTTCCTTCCTGTCACATGCACGCGCTCTCAAGTGGCCAAGACCGCAAGTGGGGGTATTTGGACGCAGCCTGTGTCTCCATGAGGGTTACAAAGCGTATTATTTTTCTTCCAATCACCAGTAAAACACAGCAAACTTGAAGCTTGACTGCTGGCGAGTCACCCCGAAACTCATTACAAAGACAACAAAAAACTTTTTTATATGAAACTGTTAATTTATCCGCTAATGTGAGCTGCTGCATAACGTGATATTCAACATAAGCTTCTTACAAAAGAAACCAGTGCTGTTTTAAAGGTTGTGTGTAAGTTTCAGAGGCCACTATTGGCGATGTAGGAAATTGCAACCTACAGCTCCGCCACCCCCCTCCCCCTCCCATTAGAGAAGCTACGGTTGCCGTTACAGGACAAAAGGGTTCCGTAAATGATAGCAGCCATTATCGGTGGTGTTGATAATTGCAATCTACGTCTCACAGGCGAACAACAGACTGAAGCTACGGACACAGGACAGAGATGTCGTCGTCTGAGATAGCATTACTCTCTGCTGTCTCAGACTTGCCTTTGCAAGTCAAGTGACGAGGTTTATTTACAAGTCAAAAAAAAAAATACGTTATTTACAACACTTCGCTATTTGCATAGCATTTTTTGGCACGGTAACTTGGTTCGTAACTTACTGCCTATTGAAACCGCTTGGTAATGCTAAAGGCGTGTAATGTAACCGCGAAAGTCTTAGCAGACGTTTTTCTCATCATCACAGAGTCAATCAGAGGACTTTACACAGGTAGTAAGAGGGAGAGGAAGAGGGAGAGGAAGAGGGCGGGAGAGGTAGGGGTGTGGGAGCTGCAGGCAGGGCGAGGAGAGGCAGAGGAGCTAGCGTTACCCGGGAGGACCGCACAAGAGTGGATGTAGAAAGAGAGGAAACCCTCCAACGAACAGGACAGCTGTTTACTGAGGTTGCAATGGTATTATATTCAGACCGGTTTACATAAAATGGCAGCGTTATTAACATCTCATCTCTGTGCTCATATAGCAATGCCATGGTTACGTTAGTGTAGATGTCTATATATATATATTAGTTCATACATACATACACATATATATACAGTTCACTTATATAGTGGGAAATTAGACAAACTTACTGGTCCAGCAGAAAGCTGGCAACTTCGGCGTCGCTTAGCAAACCCTTGTCCTGCTTCAGTGCCCTCCATTTGGGAAAAGCCACGCCGATGTTTATTCGGGTTTTCTGCCGTTTTTTGTCTCGACTTCGCCTTGCTGCAACGTATTTCTCTTTTTTGAACGAACAGATTGACGCTCTATCGGCTCTTGTGCAGAGTATGTGGTCCGCCATTATCGCAAATTTTGCTTCTTACTGCAACAAAGAACCGTTTATATTTCTAATAAAAAACACGACAAGTAAATGCTGTTGTTGTTCTTCCTCTTCTTCTGCTAATCCTTCTATGTAGTCGCTTTGCAAGCTGCCTCAAAACACAGCCGAAGAAGAAGAACTAGTCCCGTGCATCCTTCGATTTACGAAACGCGCTTAGTTTGTCCGTGTAGTGATACTATAGAAACATGGCTGTGCACATTGATAAATTACATGTAAGGGTGTGCCCCGGTGTATATACATAAATGGCTCATTGTAAGGTAATATAAACATTTCGGTTCATTTTGTAAGGTATTTCTTCACCACTCACAACATAGTTTTGTATTACATATTGGTGAATAAATCCTTCAAAATCCTACACACTGTACCTTTAAGGTGCTCTTGTACATACCTTTCCTTGTACTGCTACTACAGCCAAAGGAATTGTGAGTGTCCTTTAGGTTAAACATTTGAAATAATATAAACAATAGCATGTTCAAACTTCTAACTACATAACATCATACTTGTACTTTTACTATTAGAACTTGAGTAGTACATTTTTAAATAAACTACTTGCAATACTTAAGTACAAAAAATGTTGAATGCTTTAGTTTTTCCACTTAAGTGTGGTGCTTAAAGAGCACTTCAACTTCTACTCAAGTCACTCTTTGATAGAGCACTTGTACTTTTACTCAAGTCTGGGTCTCTAGTACTTTATACATCTCTGGTATTAATGCTTCTGGTTTGTGCATTTGAATTCAAATAAATCCTACAAGGTTTGTTGTCTCTCAAAAACGAATTTTTTGTCACATCCACAACGCATGTTTATTTCTTTTTTTCAAAATAGAAAACGTATGTATAGACGGATATTTTTCTGATGTTTAGACTTTAGTAAATTATTAACAGATGGTTTAAAGTGTTGGTAACAAATACATTCTCTAAAAGTTTATGCAGTATGTCACATCCGTAACACGAAATGTCACACCCATAACGCTAGAATTGTCCAGTGGAGTCTCGTTTAGGTTTGACTCTTCTGGTGTTTCAAAAAGAGGTTCCTGTAACTCAATTCTCTGACAGGACGACAGCTTCGGCTTGCATTCAGTACGCTCCACAACTAAGGTCACGTTTGTTTATGTAACATTAAAAGATTCCCAACAGGTTTTTGAGCGCTATATTCAGCCCTCTACATGTGTGTACTTTTCCAAACCACATTTCTACCAAATCACTACTCAAGGACATATCAATTATGCATCGTTTCTCCTTGTAATGAATGAGTCCAACGTTCACAGTGGACTTTTTAAAGACAGCAATAATCTTTCAACTATTTAACCACACTGAATGGTGCTACATGGTTGCGAAAGGTGGAATATGTAAACTAATCTAAATGGGTTGCCTTCTGACCATACTTACTAGAACTAACTAGAAAAGTCTAGTTGGGTGTTTTGTTATTTCATTAGACACATGTTATTTCATTAGCTCACCTGTCTTTGACACTCACCGATGAAGAGTATGGGAAAGGTGATGAAGAGCAGGAAGACGTGTGGCACCAACGTGAGGGCGTCCAGGAAGCAGCCGTTGTTGAGGACGCCGGCATCCACGTTGTACGCGGGCCGTGTTGTTTTCGTTGCCGCAGAATGCCAAGGACATGCTGGTGTCTGGTCTCTGAGGGGATCCGACAGAAGAAAAGACCAAGACAGAAGAAAAGCAGAAAGAGACACTCTCAAAGCATAATCTTTCCCCAGAGGAAAAAAAGACGGAAAGCGGCAGATGAACCGTTACATCCTTGCTGAAGGTGGAAGATGTGAGCACAAGTGAGTCACAGCACAGGTAGGCACGATAACAGGTCCAGTTCTGCACTGGATCAGGACATCCGAAAAGCTGCTCGCCGACAGGGGGACGCCTGCATCGGATTCCACGGCTCACAGGCATGCTTTTAATAACCACTGCATCTTAATGCCACAAAAAAAAGCACCTCCATTCGAGCAGCAAACATGCACACACTGCAACACGGACAGGTTCTGCCTCTGCTGCGGTTTAAGCTCAGAGTTGACCTTGTATGAGGTTGGCTATATGGCGGAGTGTGTGTGTGCGAGGCAGAGAGTGTGATATGGAGAGAGAGAGAGAGAGAGAGAGAGGAGGAGAGGGAGACAGCATGATGGAAGATGGGGGGTAGGGTGGGGGGAGCGAGCATGAGTGTAGAGACTCAAAGCATCTGAAGCCGACACGCACGTCACAGAGAGATACATGACTGGCATGGAACATGTTGGTGAGCGATGAACTGACACATGGGAATCAGAGGCTGTTCTAGTTCAGGAGCTGATGGGACGCTATGAGGAGGTGGAAGGAAAAATGGTTATGTATGTAACCGGGACATGCAGAGATGGGACCGTTTGTCAATGGACAATGCAGATATCAATATCTAAATACTAGTTAAGATGCAAAATAAAAAAAAATATACAGTATGCGCAGTATTGTTTATTATTACACGGCTCGTTGGAGTGCTTGATCCTGATTGGACAGTCGTTTTGCAGGTTCGTTATTCCCATTCAAAACATATAACACACTGCAACCCGGATGCAGCAAATCATTTTGACAAATTAAAAATAAATATCTTTCAAAAACATGTGACATTTTATTTACAAATGATTAAACCAAATTGCCTGTTCATGACATTTGAACGTCGTTTCATACCTTAAAACCGAAAGTAAACTGCTTTTCCTCGCGGAAGGTCCGCATTTGGTAAAAATTAGCTAATACAATTTTTCAATCATCAATTTCAAGTAGCCATGTAATAACAAGGATAATGATTGTGTTCTTGAGGATAATAAAAAAGGTCACATACAGATGTACACTAAATACAGGATGCAAACTGAGGGACCAGAATCAAACATAAAGACTTAAGGGTGGGCACTTTTGACTTGGGTTGGTAAGCAACCTTCCTGCTACCACTTAAAACACCAAGTCCATGAGAACTTCGCCCAAAATAAATATTCTGTCATGAATTACTCCCCCCATGTTGTTCCACACCTGTATAAAATGATAAGAAATATATTTGGAAAAATGTCAGCAACTGACATTTCTGGGACATCATTGATTATCATTGTAGGAATTAGGAAAACATTTAATTGTAGTCAAAGGTGCCCTAGAAATCTTTACTTTCCTAAATGTCTCATTTTGTGTTCAACAGAACCTACTCTGGAAATCAACGATGCCCCAGAAATGTCAGTCGCTAACATTTTTCCAAATATCTTTTTTGGGTGTTCAATAGAACAAATGAGAAAATTAATCATTTCAAGTTGTTCCAAATCTGTATAAATTTCATTTTTGACAGAATTTCATTTTTTCATTAGGGTTGAGTATCCCTAAAGAAAGGCATTGCAACACCCTGGCAACCAGCCAAAGTCTTTATTGAATTATGAGTTTCAGGGTTGATTACTTAAAAAATCTAATGTTTGAATACGTTGAAAATATATTCACATACTCTACAACAAAACTTTTCTCGCATCATATAAGAATGGAAAAGATTATATGTGTTATATATGTGTTTACTGACTATTAAATGTTTAGGCAATTTTGGGGGGGATCTCCAATACCACACCTCCTTGAAAAAGAACATGCTAATGACAAAAGATCGTCTGCACGAGCAGGGTGCATGGATGTTTATGCAAATACTTTGTTTGACAGGCAAGTAGAACATCACATGATGGATTTGGATTTGGATTTGGATGGACGCCTGGCTTTCCACAAGAAATATTCAGACCACTCAACTTGGTGGTTGCTATCAGGATGTGAAGATACTTTCAACCATCAAGCAAACAAATTCTATAAAGAGTTTCACACCTGCCTAAAATAGGCCTTTTGTGACAAAAAACTGATTTCTGATTCAGACAAAGGTCATAGAGTCACATCTCTCTATACAATTCATCTGATCCCCATTGAAATTAGAGTTATATGGACACAACCTTGGCTTAGTTCCTGTCAGGCTCTAAAATAACAATCCAAAAATACAGTGAGGACTGTTGTATACATATGGGGAAGATGGTTAGATGTAAAGTATGTTCAATATGAAGTGTGTGTTGTTATATATATAGATACTGTACATACTGTATATAGTATATTTTTTGTCATTACATATTACAAATACTCTCTTCTTCTATCCAGGACGCATAAAAATGTTATAGCGCATTAAAGAAACGAGTAAGCATTTGCATCCACATGGAATGCCAGTCTGTGTAGCGAAAACATTTAAAATCCAATAAATCTGTAGCAAATTAAGAAGCAATCCCTCCACAGCATGATTTTATGATCTACACTACAAAGCAGGTGAAATCCAAAAGTTGCCTAGGTTAATGTGATACATGATATATAATGTGATATAGTTTCACTTCTAAAATCAAGAGAAAATACACTATTTTGCTAAAGAAAATAATTAGAAAAATGACCACATTGTCATTGCTTTACAGTAAATAAACGTTTTTCTCATTATGATGTAAAACGATTACATATTTTATAAATAACTTTTTAAGGTGGATTTAAGGTGGTCAAAATATAGTATACCATAGAACCAAGAGCTTAAAGCCTTGTTGTCGTATAACTACACAAGGGTTAAAGCATCATTTATGTTCAATCAATTTTCATCATGGGCACTCCATCCAATCCCCACAATGTTTAAAACCCTGTGCACAAACAAAACGCGTTCATTATGCCTGCAAAGCAAATGAGGAATGATTTCCGTGGTGAGCTGGTAATAGTATATTGATTTCATGGTTTTTTGGTCTCATCCTATGTTGAAACAGATGAGGCGTTCCATTGAAAGAACTGCGCATGCGCTGAACATCTAGCTATAGACAGCCGCTGAATTGTGAATTTCTCAATTCTAGAGGTCTGTTCGTCACGGCCAACAAACGCGTTAAACTACTTAAAATGTATATTGATTTGGCACAAAGCAACATCGATTTAACTAGTATTTGTAAACCATTTGTAAAGGTTGCAAGATATTTATTTTGACGTGAATTTCCTAACAACTTCATGACAGTAGAAATGTATACAGAAGAAAACCAAAACGTTAGGTATACACCATTAAACAAACTCCGAACTAAATATGTACTGCTTTATTTTGAATGTGTTTGTGAACGGACTTTCTACATCGCTATAACGGAGACAATACTGTCTGTAAGGAAAATTGCATACCGGTCTGTATCGTGTGATCATCATGTTGAAATTCCAGTTCTTCCCAAAACCTCATGTGATGATGTTGAATTCAGTCTAGGGATCTCCTTCTCAAAAATGAGAACTCACACGGGAATAGGTAAACAATAGCAAACAACTCATCGTGCCATATGGTCGGAGTCTATCCTCAGAGGAACTAACCGAGGTGCTGAAAAAATCCGTTAAGAGATCCGTCCGTGTGAAATTCCCCAACATCGATCTTAAAGTTGTGAGTGAGATCCAGTTCACCCAGTCGTCACGTAGACAGTAGACACTACGCGGCACGCGCAACACGAGGTCGATCACAGATCAAAGCAGGCAATGCAACTACTTGTCAGTCACACACACAATAGAAGATACGATACGCGTCTGCCATTGATTCTGCAAACTCGGTTAAATTACATAAAAAATAAAATTCCTTTATAAATCAATTTATACGACGCGAATCGAATGCATGTTGTATAGGCTGAAATTATAGCGACCTTATACTGTACAAATAGACAGAAATCCTATGACGGTGACCCGCAAATTCGACAGGTGTGGAATTGTGAATTGTGAAAATTGGCCAATGAGTACGGCGGTTGAGGATGTCGTCATCACAACAGAACAACAGGCTCAAAACAAAGAGCTCAAATTCATACACAACAGACCAGAGACACTTCACATGGACCTGAGGAGAAACATATTTTGTGGTGCAATAGCTTATGGCTTAAGAAGTGAATAATGCCAATTTTATTTACTATTAAATGCACCATAACATGTTGTAACCAAAGCCTATACCGAAAAAAAATATATAGGAGAACTAAAAAACAAACAAGGCAAAACAACAACAAACACATAAACAATACACATGTGGCAATGCAAATCCATTCTGTAGCAGGCTTTATACGTTTGCACAAAATAATTTAGAAGCCTGGTTTTATTAGCAAATCGAATACATTTTTAATTTGTAATATATTTTTCTCCTTTCATCTGCTTCCTAAAATGTATCTATGCAATAGATTAATTTATGGTGTTATGCAATAGATTAATTTTAGCAAGCAGATGAAAGGAGAAAAATATATTACAAATTAAAAATGTATTCGATTTGCTAATAAAACATTTAATATTTGCAGAAGCTTGTTAAAAACACCCGAATGCATTGAAAGTAAATTACACATAGGCTTCTAAATTTTTTGACCAAACGTATAAAGCCTGCTGAAGAATGGATTTGCATTGCCACTGGGGTTTATATTGATGTAAGTGTGGGTCTTAAAATGAATGCTGTGTAATAAGATAAATAAAAATCAGATTATTTACATTTTATGTCCACAGATGAGAGGGAGGCCAAAGAACAAAGGGCTTTCATCAGATAAAAAAGAGGAAAGCAAATATACACTAAAGCAAACCTTTAATAAGCTGGTTGCTATATATGAAACCAATTTATAAACATGAAAGAACACATCACTGCACTGGCATTGGTTCTCAGAATGTAAAAAAAACCTAAACAAAAATGACTATCTGCTGCGACCAGCAGGTCAGTACTGGAAGTGCAGCAAAGTGCTATAAAGGAAAATATCTTTACATAGGCTACTCGCACGTGCTGTACATTCGCAAATGTCGAGCTGTGGTTTATTTAAGAAGTTTGATCCTGGGGAATAATTAGCATGTCTCATCTTGAATTTAGTTGTAGTAGCTACCAAAATGTGCTTTAATAGCAGCATGCTGTAGCAAAGAGGAACATCATAGAATCAATACTAGAGACATGACATGGAATGACAGCACAGGATTTCTAAGCACATCAAATGTCAATCATCCTGACAGCCTATGTGCATCTGAAAGACTTATAGCCTGCATCTGAAAGACATATAGCCTAGACGTACTGCCTTTCAAAACCATTATGTCTTGTATGTTAGCCTCAGGAATAAATATAGCTGACGTTTCAACACATAATAAGAAATATAGCTGCAAGCAGCAATTACGGGGTCAAGCCCAACCACGGTCCAAAGGGAAATATTTTGGACACGTCAGATGATCAGAATTTGAAGACCAAGTTTAATACGTGGGAAATGCTCTTAGAACACAATCGAATTGCTTCTAAGTTTTGACCACCGGGTAGCGCTGTCACCAAATTCCCCACTTCCATGTAAAGCGCTTTGAGTGCCCAGAAAAGCACTATATAAATGTAAGAAATTAGTATTGTTATTATTATTATTAAAAACAATTGAAAGTTTAAAAAAAGACACAATGGCATGTGTCGCATATATACAGTATATACTATATATATACTGTATATATACTGTATATATACACATACATACATGTTGTTTTCTTCAGGTTAAGATGGTTTAATTGGCATCAATTGATTTAAAGGGATGAAAAAGGATCTTTCAATTCACTGCTATTCACAGTTCTCATCATGGCTCGACCCAGCCTGAGACAATACACTTACAATATACAGATTATTAACAGTAATATTATAAACGGATAGTTCCCCCAAAAATTCAAGCTTTGTCTTAATTTATTCACCTGCATTTCATTCTGTATATGATATTTTGAGATATGTCTCAGTACTTTCATGTCCATACAATGGAAGTCAATGGAGGTTATTCTGCTGAAGAAAGAAAGTTGAGACATCACTCTCTATCGCTCTACATCTCATCAGCTTTAAACTTTTGACACAGTTTAAGAAGAGGCGTTGAAGGAATGTCCATCAATCCAACCTCGGGTCACGGGGAGCCTGCGCCTATCTCAGGAGTCATCGGGCATCAAGGCAAGATACACCCTGGATGGAGTGCCAACCCATCGCAGGGCACACACACTCACTCATTCACTCACGCACTCACACCCTACGGACAATTTTCCCAGAGATGCCAATCAACCTACCATGCATGTCTTTGGACCAGGGGAGGAAACCGGAGTACCCGGAGGAAACCCCCGAGGCACGGGGAGAACATGCAAACTCCACACACACAAGTCGGAAGCGGGAATCGAACCCCCAACCCTGGAGGTGTGAGGTTGAAGGAAATGTTCCGCAGAGAAATAGTGTTATCTAAACAATCGAATGAGGGAATCATTCATAGTTTGAACAAAAAACTATTGTTCTGTTAAGCAGAAAAGGGTTTGTCAGTTAAAAAAAGAGAATATAGACTTTACAGATAATTGACTTTTACAATATAATGCTTTCTTTTCAGATCAATTGTAGTTACAATAAAACTAAAAAATATTCTCTGTTGATTTCATACAATATACAGCCACATAACACAAATATTCATCATTCCATATTTCTATGAGTTTGTCTAAATGGTACATACAGCATAAGAAACCAATTAACTTGAGCACAAACATGTACGCTGCCACTTACATTACAACTGTGAAAACCCATGACCCCAAATTCAGTCGGTCTACAGAACTTCATTATCACACTCATACAATTTTTTTGTATATTTACTATTTTTATTTTTAAAAAAACACACACACAAAGTGAATGTTGAATAGACGACTGGCGCAATTTCCATACAGTAACGTTGGTTTTATACTTTACAGTTAATTTCTGCTTTTTTATAGGACACTATTTTTAAGACTCTAAATTACACCAGCTTGTTTCCTTTCAATTAAACGTTTATGGAAGAATTTAGACACTTTTTTTAAACACAAGAAACACTTCTATTGCTACAAAAGCTTTAGGTTTTTTTAAATATAAGCTAACATGTATATAAAGAATCGCTAGAAAATATAATATAAAATACCGGTTTTACAACATTTACTCACTTAAAATTATATTATGTTCTGATGTCATGATTCTGCCTCTTCATGTCATGTATTTCTTGGTCTTGTGGCAGAGTCATGGCAAAGCCTTAGGTTTTGTGTGGGGAGAGACATCATATGCGCTCTCTCTAGTCTCGTCTTTAGCTCAGCCCCTCTAGTTCCTCGTTTAGCTCTCCATCAGTGTTTCATCCCCTACACCTGTCATGGGTGTATCATCCCCTGATATGCCAGCGCAGGCCTCGTCCTCGCCCCGATACTGCTTGCCCGTTGCACACTGCACCCTCAACCCTGCAGGAAGGTGTCTGTCGACATGCCTTCCCGAGAAAAGTTCTCCAGGAGGCCGTGCGGACGCGGGCTTCCTCACTGTGGGGTCTCGTGCCCCCGCGGGCGGGGGGTGAGCGTACCACTTAAGACCAAGCAGTGAGGGTGCGTCGGCAGAGAGGCGTAATCACCATCTGCCTGCTGCCGGTGTGCCACGCTTTCCTCTGAACTTTACTCTGTAGCCAGTGTTTTGAGCGGTCCCATGTGCATCGACCAGAGGGGTACCACCACCGTCGAGGATGCCATGTGTCCCAGGAGCCTCTTCAGAGGGAACGCTGACTGCCTGGAATGCAATCTATCTGCGTGCCAGAGCACTAAGTCCCTGTGTGCACATAAAAAATCTCACAAGTGCCTCGCCGAGATAGTTTAGTGCCCGCACACCTCTCTCCCTGAGGGGAGTGAGGGCGGCTTCCACGATCTTCGTGAAGACTCGTGGGAAAGGGACAGACCGAAAGGGAGGACTCTGTACTGACATGCCCGACCTCCGAGATCGAGGCATGAAAGTAAGTGTCACTTAGGTCACTTTCCATGAACCCATCTCTTGACATCCAGTAGACGTCAAGATGTGCTTCTGCGTAGCATCCTGACCGGCAGCTTGAGTAGGTGCCTGTTCAGGGTCTGTAGATCTAGCAACTCTCCTTTCTGAGAACGATGAAGTACGGGTCACCACCCGCTGCACCACGTCGTGAGAATCCGGCGATGTAGATACGAGCAGTCTTGTAGCCAGGAGCGAAGGCTCTGAAGAACAAAAGGTGATTGAATGCAGCAATTCTTCAATTCAATTTATTCGCCAATTTCATTGGCCTTTTTAAAAGTAGTCAGAGTTGATAGGTTCTCAAGGGTGAACCCCATCTGTCGGTTCGACACAACATTGAGAGACCGACAGAAAGGGAACAGTCCTACTCAAGTGATATTGCATTAATATTGTCAGCCATGATGATATGGAGCCATATAAAATGACTACGAGACAAGTAGGTAAATAAATCAGAAAAAACGTTGCATTGTGATTGTGGTGGAGTAGGCGGGGCGAGACCGTGGTTCGAGACGGGTGAGTAATTGTTAAAGAGCGCCAGCTGTGCACACAACCGGTCTCGAATCACGTAGGAGATCGGGAGCACATAAGAGAAAGAGCGACCGGACCGTCACTGAGAGAGGACCGGGCCCAGACACATGTTAAGTTGTTTTATGTTTTATGTTTCTGTTGCCGGCAGTCGTCCGTGAGGGGCTGCCGGCTGTTTACTTCCGTGTTATTCTTTGATTAAAACTTAAAAAATGTCTGCCGATTCCCGCCTCCTTCCTTCCCTTTTAATGAACATTTCTACAGTGATTAAAACCCTCAGTTTTTTAAAGGAACTTGGGAACTACTTACGCCACGAATTCCAGCCCAACATTCTGTTAAACGAACCTCCGTTACTAATTCCAAACTTCCTTAGCGTAGTCATAACTGAGAAATGATGAGGCAGAACGTGCATGTGAATGAAAAAGACAAAGACTGTAAAAGGCAACTCAACGAGAATGCGTTATTTCCATTGCACTGCAGTATTTTCCATTGTTTTTGCTGTAAGAGACACTGCCAAATACACCATAACTTTTCCTACTATGGTAGTCAATGGCGCCTCAGAACTGAGTTGCTAACATTCATCCAAATATCTTTCTTTGTGTTCAACAGAACAAATCTGTTGGTCAGAACAAAGCAATGTATACAGGTTCTCTATCATCATCTCGTTTCGAGATCCACCTATGGGAAGGGCATCCGTACCTGACCTCTGTAGAAGCATCCAATTGCACCAAGTCTGGCTAGACAGACAGGAGTGCGCGCCCTATGCCAGGTGAGGACCTGCCCCCTCACCTAATGCATAAAGGCTACTGAATGTGCTACCTTTCCTCAGTTGACATTCGCTTCTCGCGACCTCTTTGCCATGCAGCTTTACTGTGCTTGTCTTACTTCACTTGGCCTGCAGAAGGACATATCTCCGATCAGCCTTCGCCAGGCGTGTTGTCAGGATTTTACGGTTGGTTGCTATTTATCTTCAATTGGTCAGCTTGCCACCCACGCTCGCCATCCTTTCTATTACCAGGCTGCCCACCTGTTTCTCCGCATGGATATACGATCTGCTCCCCCATCGGAGCCACAGTCGCGTGCATGCCATGCCGCCTGCGGCTCCCTTATCGCTGCAAGGGATACCCATCCCTTTTGCCTAGTGCATGGGGTTTAAACATGCTGAGGAAGCACTTTCGCTACCGGAAAACTGCAGCCATTGCCTCGCCCTGCCTAAAAAGCTTCTTCACTGCGGAAGAACAGAAGAACAGTGCGACTCGGATGCTGAAGTGGTCGATAGCGTCAGATAGAGTCTGTCATCTCTCAGTTGGGCCGATGAGGGCCTACTCGATATCCTACCCGGGGATTCGTCGTTTCATGGTGAGCCTGCCGGCTCGGGTGAGGATGAAGATCCCTCTTTGCTCGACGGCTCGGAGGACGAGGACACCATCGCGTCCGTCCAGGCTCCTCTGGTTATCGCCGTGGCTGCACAACCACACGCGATCCTCCTCGAGGTGTGTGAGCGAGCAGCCGCTCGGCTCAGCATCGACTGGCCAGTTCTCCAGGATACTACCGATCAGGAGAAGGACATCTATGATGGCCCCCCGGCCGGTCCATGGAAACAGCTCTTGCCAATTGTCCCCGCATGGGTCTGTTATTAACATCCAGTGAGATCCAGAGTATAGGGGAGATTGTGGACAAGTTCCAAGATGACCTGAAGAAAATCTCTGAGAAAATAGGAGAAACTGAGACAAAGATTCAAGAAAAAAATGCAGAGCTACAGAATCACGTCAACGATATTTGTCGTAAAAGTCATGGTTTGGGTATCCTGGCTGCAATTGTGCCATTCATTGGTCCGCTTATTAAATCCATTTATGATACTGCAACCGCCCCTGGTGCGACTGCAAAAACCAAAGCTCTCACCAATGAATTGTCTCAACTCTCCTCTGAGAAATCAGACCTGAGAAACAAAGACTGGAACATCCAAGTTCAGATGACTGATCTGCAGCTAAAGTTGGCAACTTTGAAAATACAACAGGGTGAGATTCTTTCAAATGCTTAAAGATGAACTCCTCAGATTTAAAGTTTGTTTAAATTAATAGATTCAAATAGAGCGATCAGTGATATTTTGGGTTTGCTTCGTATTGTTTCTCTAGGTACAATACCCGACCCTGTCCATCTGGGGGAGGTCTAAATGTGACTTTCTCAAATCCAAAAAATATTGATTCAGCTTCAGAAGTTTTGGATGTCAGTGGGGGAACTTCTGGATTCTCTGCAAAAGAAAACCTTTGTTGGAGAGGACATCCTTGAGATTGAAATGAATGAAAATACTAAGAGCTTCTTTCTGAATTCTATTGATATAGCAGAAGAGGTAAAGTACCATACAAGAACAGTAACTATCCTTTGGTTAAAATTATTTATAATGTCCCTTTGATTGCATAGCAACATGTAAATAGTGTTGTGATAATTTTGTACCTCATTTGCAGTATTGGAAGAACTTTGGCCAAGGCTGTCTGAAAGCAATGGACATCTTTAGCTTACAGTGTAAGGATTCATACAAGTTCCTGGAGTCCAGTCCTCCTGTAGACCCAGTCGAGTGGAAACAAGAGTATGAGTCTGTCATGGAGAAGCTGAAGAACATAAGTCCTGATCCCTTATGTGAGGCAAACAAAGCTGCCATAACTGAGTAACATACAATACAATATACTGATGGATGCATCTTTAACCATAACATTATAATACTTATGAAATGAAGTGTTGATAACAACTGTTCTGAATAACATGTTTCATTATATTTGACTTGTGTTTTCATGTTTAAAGTATTAAAATGATAAAGAACACCCCCACTATTCTGTAAGTTAGTCATTGTTTTGTGTTCACCAAACTTATACCAAAACTGTGTCATATGTAGCCTAATTCTGTGCTTTATAAAGTTTGCCTCATTTATCTTTATTTATTTAGTTTGTTTATTACTGCAGTATTCCATAAATCACGGTAAAAAAATAAAGGTAATTACAAAATCATGTGTTTACTGTACATACAGAACATGTAAAATAAATGTACAGTACTGTACATGCCAGTGCACATTTTCAATATAAAGATCAAGCCATTATTCAAGTTGTAGTCCACTACATATTTTAGAGTTTAAAACAATATAAAACTTGCATACACATGCTTTCTAAAAAATCCTGAATGACTTGAATCTCACGTGAACTGCAGAATCTCACGTGAGCTCCACTGTCCTCACTCTGATTGGTGGTAGCAGCCATATTGTGTTACTGCTCATTTGGATATAGTTCAATCGTTCAAAACCTCTTTTAAGTCATTGCATTGACAACATTTGTTGCCACCACACACATAGATAAAACATACAGATGCTTTATCTTACAATGAAGTCAAATGATAATAATTATTGTTTAGTGTGTTTCACTCCTTCCGATTATTGTAATTGTTTTTGACTCTTCTGCTATGTATTTCTATAATCATTTATGCCCAAACACAGAGGATGCTTACCTGAAACCTCAGACCTCCTTTCCTCTATTGATATTCTTGAGTGCTTCCCCCTGCATAAGGTGTGGGAAATGCCCTATTGGGCAATTCAACTGTGCTGAAATAGTGGGATTATAACAACTAGTTCTATTAAGTGAATCTAGTGTTTGGGTTTATTTCTGGCTCTGTAAAACGATCTCGATGTTTCTAAAGGCAGAACACTAAATAAATAATGCATAAAAAGGTGGGGGCAGAATTAAATTTGTCTTTGAACAGAAGAATTCTTGTGACTTGACACACATGGCTTAGGTAATATACCATGGCAGACCAATAAAAGTACATCAACACATTTTGTTAAAAGTTTATTGTATTGCAATATGTTGATTTGAAAACCAAGATGTGAGCTATTTAATTTAATTTATAAAGCAACACTTTCAATTCGTATCTGCACAGTAAATGAATGCACAATAAGTGAAGGATGTGCAAAATATAAAAACTATCTTCTGATTCGCCATGGGATTTTCTGTTCACTGTGGTACCATAGACAGGTCCTCAAAAGAATGTTCTGTAAAGAAAAATGTAAAAAAATCAGATTTTTATTAAATGTATGCAGAAACGTGAATAGCAACATGGCACTGCAATGGTTCACAAAATGTAAATGAAAAAAAGGCAAAGTTGCTTAAAGACACAATACAGCAATTGCTGCAACGGGCCATTACTGAAAGTAAAGAACATTGTGCCTTCAAGCTAAAATGTTGTCACTGTCCATCTGTAGGCAACCAGGATGGATTATAGTCCTGTGAGACCCTACCAGACTCTTTGAAGGGCCCAGCTTGTAGCAACTGTGAGACGTCTGAATAGTGATAAATTATAGAGCAAATACAATAAAAACAAATTCAGAAAGACCCATGCTAAAAAAAGACCAGCTAATGCAATGCTTTACCAATAAAGCACCATAGCCCTATCGGCCCATCATACGTCCTGGTATGCACCCTTTCAAACTGTTTTAAACAGACTCAGAATCAATCCTATACTGGTCATCCAGGCTCAAAGTCTTTTTTATGCATTCAGACAGTAGTGTGAAAAACATGCAACAGATCTCAAACTGTAGCACGCTGCTATAACAGACCAGATCAAAGAAACACAAATCAATGCATGTGTCATGACATGTAACAGTCCCTTTGAACAACATCAATCAGAACTACTGCAGCTTTATAGACACAACATGTGAAACTATTTCATGTTTATTAAGTATCAACATCATACCAGAATATTTTTTGAAAATATTAACACACCAGGTTTAGGAAATCTTGGATTCGGCATTGACAAGGAGATTGTCACATGTACATGAGGCAAATGCTCATCCCAGAGGGATGCGGGAGGATTTGGGGGCTTTACCACCGAGGCAGTGGGCGATCAGGATGTGGGATTGGGGGGTCGCATCTGAAGCATATAGCCCTGCCTGTACACAGGGGCACTGCCTTGGAAAACCTTATTCTTTGCAGTGGGTCTGACTAAAGCTGCTTTAGGGCTAAAGACATACAGGAGATGACGGGTTCACTATTAATTTGCACAATTTATTTTTTTATTATTTGGCACATCTGACAATGGAGCACATCAGTGGCGAGGCCAGTGTGGCATTGGGCCTCTCAGATTGACAGCTGGTCCACCCAATCAAATGAGACACAGGTCAACACAATCTCATGGCGAAAACATAACTGTTTTACGATGAGGCTAATTTTAGCTAATTCGTATGAATTCATACGATATCATTGGTACATTTTAGAACAATTTGCTTTCGTGCCAGTGAAGTTTGGGTTAGGGGCGGGGGCGGGGTTTCAGTATTGTTTCTTTCTAGTAATCGTACATTTTGTATGATTCACAATAGGGCTGTCACACGATTAATCGTGACTAATCGTTTGCAAAATAAAAGTTTTTGTTTACATAAAATATGTGTGTGTACTGTATATAATGATTATGAATGAATACATACACATACATGTATATATATCTTAAAATGTATTTATAATTTGTATTGTATATAAATATAAATATTTAATATATACAAATATATTTTTTCTTAAAATTATACATGGATGTCTGTGTTTTTATGTATACATAATTATTATATACAGTACACACACATATTTTATGTAAACAAAAACTTGTATTTTGCAAACGATTAGTCACGATTAATCATGTGACAGCCCTAATTCACAATGTACGAATTACAAATACATACAAATAAGCCACCTCGTCAAATAGTTAGGAATTCCTGTGAGATCAGGTTTGTTTCTTGTGACAAAATTTTTTAATAAAAAAATGTATTTAGCCAATAGTTTTGTTATCAGTGTGATTGCAAATGTGCAATTTTGCCAACTAAAGAGATCAATAACCACCCTTATAAAAATTAACCATTTTCCCTCTTTTTTTCTTGGTAAAACTGTATGATTTTATACTGGCATCATAAACTGTATTATGAGGAAGAATAAATATACATACACTTCATCTTCATATTCCTTGGGTGGGGACACTGCGATCACCAAGTCAATCCAGTCCTGCTTACGCACATAAAGAAACAAACACATCAAGAGTCTGATAAAGTCAAATATAATTGCCCTATCAAATGTAATCTCAAAAGTATTTTTTTACTCAAAACCGCACTTATATGATTGCAGAAGACCGCATTGACATCAGCCTGGCTTGATAAATGTAACACACAACGGTATTATATGTTGCAACACAATTTTCTGCTTTAACGCTTCATCTATATTTTATGCTGCCTGATGAAGTAATTATAGCAACACATCATTTTTTGGGGGAGACATAAAACATTAAATCTGTAGGACTAGACTATTATACTGCATAATGGGGTCATTATTGAGGAAAAGATGCATCATTTTGTACAATGGAATGAAATGTAATAAGATGTGAACTTAGGCGAATATAGATGTATGCATTATGAAAAAAATAAATGAAAGGTCATGTGAGACGGACACAAAAATATGGTATTTTCATGAATGATGGAAATTTAAACAATGGGTAAATTTAAGGATAGTAACAGAAGTCACTTCCTAGGGTGGTTGCTATAGCATTGCTATGAGGTTACTAAAGTGCACTTTAGCACAGTAATTGTTTTTAGGATTGCTATCTAGTTGCTAGGGGGGTTCTAGGTGGTTTCCTGCTTACTATGAATGTGCACATGCACTATTTCTAATGAGCTGTATTGTTTTCAGCTGTTTGTTCAGACCGGATCAACTGATTTAAATTGATGGGTTGCTTTTGAAATGAGTTACCCCTCCACTGTTCCAGGCTTGAGCCATTGAGGTCTGTCCTTCAGCCAAAGTCCCATCTGTCAGGATCTTTCCATTCACAGCCATGATCTCATCACCGGCCACAACCCCACCTGAGACAATACACACAGAAAACCCCCAGATTAGCAATAACACTGAAACCCGCTTCGCCACTGCATGGGATGGCTAGAAGTGAAAATAATGTTGATCATTATATATAAATTGTTTTTGTGTAACTCACCGTGTTTATCTGCTGCACCTCCTTCATAGATGGACGACACCACAATCTTTCCCAGTGGGGAGTCAATGCCTCCCTCTATAGCCAGATCGAGCTTTCCATCCTGAGGAATACAGATGATAGAATAAAGAAATCAAATGGCGCTTTGGCCCGATTGTTGTTTGTTTTTAGAAATGTTCAATCAAATTCTCTCGTTTCCTTCTTTACCTTCTTGATTCTCAGAAGTCGCACATCTCTTCCAGCTATCTGCTCAGCCGTGAACTGTGAACACACAAACACACAGCAAAGCTGGTATAAAGAAAATTCCATGTTGAGACACGTTGCGGGGATTTTTCAGACAATATTACAAAATTAGGAATGGCAAAATAGAGATAGGTGACAGTATAGATAACAGTAAATGTTACTTTTACCATTGAATATGGATCAAAATCATCCACATATTTCTGAAATCCCTGCAAAACAAAAATGCGTTGAAAAAGAAAACAATGTTTGTCAAGATTGTCAAAATATTACATAATCTACATAGTATAGTATATACTAAGTATAGTACAAATACAATTGGTGAGGAAAGGATAGATTTGTTTGGTTGGATCATTGGTAGCTAGTTGGACCTTTCAATCCGTGATGACGTTTTGATATGATTATTAAATTAATGCCATTCCAGCCTAAACTCATAGAAATTTGTAACAATTTCACAATTGTAACGACCCAAACATGTGGCATACATCAAGCTTGAACTCCCAATGAAGCAACATGTCATAGAGGAGATCCTCTTAAAAACACACAGATACTACCTCGAAGTTATGCGATATATATAATAATAATAATAAACAGTCTTAGGTTTGATTCTGCTATTTGTGCAGTATATACGATCCACTCAACAGCTGCTTTCAAACCAAAGAAGATGAAGGCATGATTGCAAGGGAACGACTAGGTGTGACTGAGCACACGTAGCAGGATAAGACTTAATCCATAAATCATGTCAGGAGGGCACTAAATGTAAACATAAATCAGTTTTGCCTGAAAAAGTTAAATATCCTAATCATACATGCAAAAGCACGATGTTAATCTAAAGATTACATCATACGATCATGTAAAATATCATCATTACATCAATTGAAAGCCTACTAGGTACAGAAAATAAGAAAATGCTACACACGTAGACGAAATTGCACCCTGGTGATCGTTCTTGTCTCTTTCTGTATTTTTTTAATGGGAAGGAAAGTGTTGAGCTCTAAAAAAATGGGATATTAGCTCTTTTTTATACATTTTGAATTGTTGTCCAACTGGAAGTATCATAGGGATGCATTTAACCAGTTTCTTTCACTGAAATACTGCTAAAGGATTAATAAACACGTCACATGCAGCACACACACTTGGAGCAGGGTTTGACAGGGAGGGAGTCAAAAACACTGAAACGATGAGTTACTTGTTTCTTGGTGGATTTAAATGACATGTTGTACGTGACCATCCGTTTGAGCATCTCTTGGGGCTGAAACACACATAATTATAAGTGACTCTTAATAACACAACAAGCACACACACGCAAACACTAGGAGCTTACAGTATAAACCATCTCATTTAGCAAAAATAAGGTTTGTGTCAACATGTTAAAAAGGTCTATTAACTGTCTTTGAATTCAGTCGCTTGTGAGCTTCACAAATAGACTGACTGCCTGAATGCACTGAGTAACACTGAAATATGTTCAATCACGCACGGCTCGGTATTGATAGTGCGGGTATACAGTAATGGATCATTTGAAAGAAAAGCCATCTGGCCAGTTTCTTCTCCTGCACAACACAAAAGAATATCTATTGAAAAATTTTGGGAACCAAACAACATTGACCCCATTGACATTGACTTCCATTGCATGGACACAAAACCACTGATACATCTCTCAAAATATTGTCTTTTGTGTTCTAAAGAAGAGTCACATGTAGGTTCTGAACAACATGAGGGTGATTTGTTAAAATGTCCCTTTAATAGGTTAGTTTAAATCCATATGAGTAAGCATGCTTGCATCAGCAAACATCATTAACCCTAATAAATAATGTCTGAGGAGACACTTCATCTCAGTAAGGATCTTGTCCTCTCTTGCCATTCTTGTTAACCTCTTAAAATAACCACAAATTGGCAAGCGCCCATTCATTAAATTAAGGAGGCACAAGGACAGTCAAAGCGATTGGCTTTCCTTGTGATCTGATAGAGCAGGTCTGGTTGTCTTAAAGAGGGAACGACCAGCAAATCTAAATTTGTCAGGTTGACCAATCAAAGGCATTTTGTGTCTCTTTTTTTGTGTGCAAAGGGTAAAGCTTTTCTGTTTTCCTCTCTCTCCTTTCTCTTCCTCTGTTTTTCTCTTTACTTCATCGGTGCAATCAGAGAGTATAAAGCAGCAGCTTTGTGGTCCCTCTTGAGTCTCAAATACTCATTATAATCAGGGAGTCAAACAAGCAACAATCAAACATCAAATCAGTCAGAGCTGTGAAGACCGTATGCATGCATTTTTATCCCACAAACACGCACAAGTGCACGTCCTGTCTTACCATGGTCTCTGAGCGGAGTGTGGGTCTGTGTGAGGTCTGAGTTGGAAGCATGACGGGTTTGGACATGACATGGTTGACCTGTCTCCGTTGATTTGGAGGGCTAGGGGCTATTTGCTGTGCAGGGGTTAACGAAAAGGTGCATACACTTGACATCAGAATGCGCTACAGTTTTGTTTGTTTTAGGTATTTAAATCATGCAACACGATAGATGCAACACTCTGAAAAGGCTGGGTTTTTTCAATCCATGGTTGTGTAATACACAAACAAACCCAATACCGAATATGTTAAAGTTCTCCTGCTACAGCTATAAGTACCAAATGCATTCTAAGCGTAAAGAGGGGGCAAATCCAATAGCTCATTGTTAACATGACCTAAACTCACCAGTTGATTATTAGAGGTTGATATTCTGCTGGCATGAGATGTTTTCTCATCACCTGGGCCACAACATAAAATGTTAAATGATCTAACAACAGCAGACATTAGTGACGTTCCTTAAGATAACCAAACCACACATCGTTATTCTTTGCAAACAAGAGGCTTAATCTTATCAGCTGATGTATTCTGAAGTTAATATTTACTAACTCAACGCACTCAAGGAATACTTACACCATACAGCATTGTTGGGGATTTATTAAATTGATGACTTGCTAAAATTTCAAACGTACCTCCCCAACACTAACATTCAAATGCATAATCGTCATCCCCATACGCTAATAAACATTTACTATGCTAACCTTCGGGCTGGGCGGGTGTGAGACATTGTTGTGGCTTGTGTACTCGAAGCCACTCGGCCGGTAACCACTTTCACTAAACCTGCTGTTCAGATAGACTTGGGGAACGAGGATAGTTGGAGACCTTGCATGGTACTTGTCCTCCATGTGCATAGGGGGTGGAGGTGGGGTGGAGGAGGTGGTGGTGGTGGAGGAGGTGGCGGAGGGGGTGGCTGAGATGAAAACTGAGCCCTAGAGGAGAACAGCGGGGCAGAGGGGGGTCGCCGTGAACGACCTTCTGAGGAAGGGGGTACCCTAGAAGCCGGTGGGGAGGGTGGACGCTGTGGAGCTGGTCTGGTGTGTTGCACTGGTTGATGTGTTCTGGGAGATGGAGGACGGTGGTTGGATGTGTGGTAAAGTCGGGTGAGGGTGGAGGGAGTGGTAATGGGGGTGGAGCCTGATTGGATGTGGGTTGAGTTGGGCTAGTCTTTTCAGAGGCTGTCTCAGACTCTGGTCCACCTCATCTAAGTTGAAGTCATCCAGGTCGTGGTGGGCCAGCTTCAGGCCTCCAGGAATCTCCGCCTGGGATCTAGAGATACATTTTAATTGCTTAGAAGCCTTAACCAACAAACTTAGTTGAACTGGACTAGATGCAAAGAACAACACTCTGATAACTTTAACACCCTGTGCGATTTACAGAGAGTTTTGCGAGGAGATCTGGTTTGACAGAGCCTCTCCACCCAATGCACCTTTCCTCTCTCTGATCTTCCCTCTCAGTCTCTGATACCTATTTGAGTTAGTAAAGCCACAATCAGAAATGGAAGCTATTGTATATCTTTTACATGGCAACCTGTTTATGCACTCTTGCAGTCCAAGAACAATTGGAAAGGGCACGTCAACACAATTATGACCTTATTTTCATTCAAACTTCACACACATGGTATATTAGAACAATACATGGTAATAAAAGCAATGTGCCAACCAGACAAAAGGTAAAGTGCAAAGTCAAGAACCCAACAGTACCTCTTGCAGAAGTCTGCTGATTTTCATCTGCTTCTCCCTTTCGAGTATATCTTCCTTTTCCTTTGCAAGCTTCAGCTCAAACTCCATCTCTTTTTTGTTCTTTTTCTCTGCCGGAAGAGTGTCAGTCTTGGACGTCTTCTTTTCTTCTTTGACTCTTTTCCTTTCTAAATACCCAAAGTGATGGTTTGAGAAGACCTGGTGGACTTTATACCAGGACTAATCAACGCCGGTCCTGGAAGTTCACTGTACTGCAGGGTTAGTTCCAACCCTACCTGTCATTTTCATGTTCTTTTAGGTACCGTAAATCCATTTCAAGTAAGACATTTAATTGAGCTTGTTTAGGTGTTGTTTAGGGTTGGAGTTTAACACTGCAGGATAGTGGTCTGTTGGGACTGCTTTATACCATGTGGACCAACTTCAGATGTCCATTCAAAGTCTTTATGACGAACAACATATCTCACAGTTAGATCTAACCAACACAGCACAACACAACATGCTTGCAGCACACAATGTACCTTCTTGAGTGTAGGCAACTTCCCTTCATAACGGTAGAACCAACCGAATGCTACAAGAGCAAGAGCAACGCTGTGAGTCTCACGCAAACACTCCAAATCATCAACCCTCCTCAAACCTTTCAAAGCTACCAAGATAAGATCCAACCAAACAAAATGAGAGGATAGTCTACACACATTTCTGTATGTACTGAGTGGCTCTTGAAAAAGGCCAAGTTTGTTAAAAGAAGTGCACGCCTGTGATGCCAGTATCTAGGTTGGCAAGCTATCACTCACTTCTGCTTCCTCCTCTTCATCTGAGTGCTCGGCGGCTACAGAGGTTGATGGAGCCAGGAAGGGACAGACAATGCACACCAGAAATACAAAGAGCACACAAGAGAGATGATGCATTCCAAAATAAATGCTCATCCGTTCATGCAAGGAAAATAAGTAATGCATTAGGAATGCCCTTTAATACTGTTTAAAGATCAGTGTAGATCTGTTGAGGTCTTCAAACCACATGCACTTGAGAGGTTTAATGGGTATGTTGAGAACTTACATGAGGTTTTAGGTTTTGGTGAGGGTGAGCGGTGTGCCGGCGGTTTGGGGGAGGGAGAGCGGGACGGGGACCGTGAGGGAGTTTTGGATTTTTCCTTAGAGCCCCAGTCTTCTTCCCATTCTTTATGGTGTTTCCTCTCTGCTGCTTGAATTCTGCACGAATGCACGTAAAACATGTGATGCATATATAAAATGGAGAGTAATTGATCCTGACAAGACTGCTAAATAATTTTATTGTAACAGTAATAGTTGTGTTGGGTGAGCTTACCTCTCCATGTCTTTCTGATAGCGTTCCTCTTCCTCTTCAGTCTTCTGTGATATCTCCATCTTCCTCCTGCAAAATATTGCACAAATGAAAGAAGAAAATCTTTTGTATTCATGCATTTGTTGAAAGGGGTTTAAGAGTGTGTCCTTTGTGTTTCACCTGGTCAACTTTTGTTTCCAGTTTAGAATTGCTGCTTGTTTTGTCTGCTTTTGTGTATTCTTTGTGTAATCTCTAATATATTTAAGCATTGTCATGTCTAGTTTGGTAAGTGTTAAGGTGTGTTTTGACTAACATTCGTTCGTTCTCCTGTTGTTCTTTAATGATCTTGTTGGTCTCTAATGCCACTTTCTTCTGATGCATTAGCTCCTGTCTCTGAAGCTCATGTCGAGCTTCGGCCGCCAAGCGCTCCTCATCCGTCATAAACAGCGCTTCCCTGAAACACAAACATGCACACAAACACACACATGTAATCACATGTAGTTCCAGTCCTTAATGGGCTCTTACTTTTACACGTGTCCCCTGAGAGAAATAAAAGCTATGAGGTGGATCTTTGAGATTTTCTGATGTTCTGATGCTCTCAATGTACTTACAGCTCCAGTGAGAACAGTGATGGTCAGACTGCGGCTGCTCTTTAACACTCGCACTGCCTGGAAACACACATGTTTAGCAATAAAAACTTGGGCAGAGGAAAATTTAAAAACCATTTTGTATTTTAATTTTTGGTATTCACTTCTTGATGACTCAGGTTGGCAAAATCCACCCCATTGACTTCAACAATCTGGTCGCCGACCTAAAAGTCACACACACATTTGTATGTCACGGTACATTAAAAACAGTCAAACAGTCATGGTATAATACTATGGTTCAGAGGTAGGTCTGGTCTTTTTTATTCAGGGTTTGGTTACCTGTAAACCCCACTTCTGCAGAGAGTGACCCTGCTTCACATTGCTCACATAGATCCCTGGTTTCTGTGTTGGTCCACTTGATATGCTACAATACAGAGTCAAATCAATGGACGGATTAAGCTTTTATAGTACAGATATATGAGATGCTCTATGGAGTAATGGCCAAAAGTAATGGGGCCATTGAATCCACCTTTGAGATAAGATTACAGTTTTTCTCAATCGCTTTGGCTCATTTCTCGAATTAAACTTTTTTTCTTAAAACAATAAGTTTGGGTCTCTGGACAGTTAGTTTCTTGTTCACATCAGACTTGCGTTTCTTATCGATTTAGGCAAATTGCATGTGTTTTGGCACATGTGTGCAAAAGGTAATGTACAATTCTCAACAACATGCACATAAACTAAAAGCATATAGCTTGTTGATCAAAACAGATTCGCTGATTCTCAATAAAACTTTCAATTTCTTCAAAACTTCTGAACATTCTTTCATCGCGTGAACCATCACATGCAAAATGATCCATTCAGTCATCAAAATCTGTAAGGCATGCATGTATATTCTGTGAATATCTTTGACATGGGAAATTTGTAATGTCCGCTAAATTGTCAAATTGTCTGCCAATTGCTGCAAAACACTAAATACCATCAACCAACCAATCAAGCAGATTTGTAAGCATATACTGTATATAGAGTTTGCTCACAGCACATCACTAGAGTTTCTTACTGAAAGGATTTTTTTCAGCATGGAGGTGGAAAGTTTACGACCATCGGCCACAAAATCAGAATGCTGCTTGTGAAGACATTACAGGTGATCACTGTAGGGCAGCCCTTCCCGGACCGGTAGGGAATTCGTTCCGGACCCGCCAGTGCCAAACAAACACTCATGCAGGTTTATTGCAGGTTTAAACCAGTTTATTGCTGTTAGACGCGCCTCTTTTGAATTGTTTTCAGTTGGCAGAGAGCGTTTTGCGAGCTGTTTATGCACGTCGTGCGCTCCACGTTTTTACCGCCTTTAGCAGTGTTTTCTACTTCTTCAGGTAAAGCACGTAGATAAAATGTTGCTGGTACAGCCCCGCGTTCGCGTAGATTTGCTTTGCCGACGCAGCTCGTCTTTCTCTTGGTCTCTCTGTGCAGCGACTGGCAGAAACCAGCAGCACATTCAACTGACCGAACAAAATGCCGTTTCCAAAACTCTGTCCCGGTTACAGACTGCCTGGGCATATGAACATGAACATATAGTCGCCGGTCTGTGAATATTCGCATAGTTTGTTGCCCAGACGGACATTTGTGCTGCATGATTCACTAAAAGTTACATTGTAAGAAACATAAATACTATTTCATAAACATAAAATATGTATATGGAAATGGCTATTTGCATTTTGTTGTATAAAAATGCAGCACTGTATGTAACAGTTAAGACAGTAAACGCAAGTACGACTAGATGACGCCATGAATATGAGAATTAGCATATGAAGAGTTGATTTGCAAAACATAACATTCATTCATAAGATCTTCAAAAACAATGTTTTTATTTTGCATTCAAATGAATATCAATGAAACTGAAGTTGGGTCAACCTCGTCCTCTTCCTTACCCACGACTGTGAACTTGTTACAAATAGCTTATAATATTTTTGAAGTTAAACATGCAAATTCTATTAAATGATTGATTGGAAATGATTTAGGTCAAAGGGTGACCAAAAAGGGGGTTATGGTCCAATCAATACAGTTTCTTGTGTTTTGCAATGAAAGAACACAAAAACGCACTATTCATTTTTTGATTTGTAATTTGTAAACGTATAGACGGTTTTATCTGACGAATGTGCCTGGCCCAAGTAAACTTCCGGTCTGTGTTTGGTTATAAATATAGTATATAATTATATATATATTGAATTATATTAATCTTAACTTATTTATTGTATATTAATTGTATTAAATTACATTACTTAGAACCGTTATTGATTCCTTGTGGAGGTCTACCAGAAGTTAAGTTTGTGCCACAAAATGTTTGTTTATGTTGTTTCCGCTGAAACGTCTATATTACTGTAACAGCAGCATCAACAAAATATAAATTTGTCCCTCACCTGATTCCCATGCCTTTAGTGCCCACTAAACTGAGAAACACTTTCTTTTCCTTGATCTCTTTTCCTCCGATTGAAGTCAAACCAGCCACGCTGGTCTTCTTCTCCTGAGAGAACAAAACACAAAGTTCAAGTTTTAATGTCAGTGTAAAATAAAATAGCAAATGTACATATAACTTCATCTTACCCCTGACTCCGAAACAAACTGATCCACAAACTGCCACTTCAGAGGGTCTTCAGAGGAGCTGATTTTCAAATGGATTTAATAACAATATCACTAAGACATTCGACACATGTGTTTCCAATTTCCATATGTCTTAGAATGTTGCGTGTGGCATTGTGACATTAAAGGGATCGTTCACTCTAAAATGAAAATTCTGTCATAATTTATTCACCCTCTTGTCATTTTAAACCTTTATGACTTAATTTCTTCTGCAGAACACAAAAGAAGATATTTTGACGAAAGTTGGTAACCCAACAGCACTGGACCCCTTTCAGTTATATTGTATGGACACAAAAACAATGCAAGTGAATTTCCAAATAACTTATTTTGTGTTCTGCTGAAGAAAGAAAGACATACAGGTTTGAAATGACAAAAGGGGGAGTAAACGATGACATACATTATATTTTTGTGTGAACTACCCCTTTGATAACATCAAATTACCTTTTGACAGGAATCATGCCCACATCTGTGAAGAAACAGTCACAATAATCAATAAACCCCCTCGATCGATAATACACGAATAAACAACACAATTAGGTGTGACAAATCCCATGGAAGGTATTTCCACAAATGACTGAACTGTTAAATCAATCAAATGCCAATTGTGATTAATTCCCCAGGAGAATTACAGTTTATTAGCTTTAGCTCTGTGTAATAATGTCAGCTTTACAGATGATGAGTTACAATGGCGGTATGTGAGAGGGTCTTACGGCGGACTTTCAGAGAGACGGTCTTCTTGGTTTTGATGAGGTTGATGACCTCCTCGTGAATGCAGGAGGAGATGGAGTAGCCGTTAATGCGCACAATCTCATCGCCAACCTGAAGAGGACATACGTTTACCAAGCAAGACATAACTATGACTTTATCAACTTTAATTTAATATTAATAGCACTGTTGGGGCTTTAAATACATTCATGATTTGGTGGTGTAGACTGCACTTATTGTTAGCTCAATGACAACATGTTTTCTCATTTGTAAATCACTTTGGATTAAAACATCTGCTTAAATGAATAAATGTACATCTAGTGCACATGCTTCAACACATGTATAATAATGTCTTATGTTTTAAAGTGACTTGTGTAATTTAATAGCACTTAAAATAATTGTTATATTAATTAAAACGAATGATAAAATATTCATCATTGCGTTCCTTCCGAAATCTCAGATTTGCTTTTTTACAGAAATGTAGAAAATGTATAAAAGACAGGAAAGTCGTTTTTAAATGACTAAATACTGTTGTCAGAGTTGCCAAGCACTGTCTAATAGCCTACTTTTAATTGACTTTTTATTTGCAAAACCCAGTGACAAACATAAAGAGGGACTGATAATAATGATTTAATGGCAAAAATAAAAATAAAAATCACAAAATATGAAGATACAGTACAAGGCTTCAGAGGAACAGCAGGTGAAAACATAAACAAGAAGCGATGAATAGGTCTAGTACGCCTCTTAGTGGTGAGAAGATGTATTGACAAAATGACAATTTGACATTTAAACACAACAAACAGCAGGCCCTTAATCTTCTTCTTGGTTTTTAACGGCAGCTTGTATCCATTAAGTTGCACTACTACCACCAAATGGTACATAATTATAGTTGCAGGCAAATATATAATCAGTTAATTGCATATCTTCTAAATTTTTCTGTGATTAAATTGTCAGATCGTTATTATATAGATAATACAAACAGGAAGTATTTAATTATTTAATTGCCCGCTGGATATTTTTTAGGGGCAAAAAAACGTCTGGGGGAAATGCCCCCCCCCAGCTCCCTGACAAACAGTTAGATTTGTAAGATTGGGAGAGATCATATTCAATTAACAGTCTTAATAAAGCAATATGACCATCGCATAAAGACTGTAAGGTAGCAACTGAACTAGAATGCAATTGAAAATATTTTTTTAAATAACAAGGCTTTTATGAGTTTATTGTCCTACCTACCCCAGCCCAACGTTTCCTGCTTGTCCATCTTTGACTGTCTGTGAGATAAAGAGACCACAGCCAAACTCCAGCCCACCTCGAACGCTCAAACCCAGACCCTCAGGGTGTGTGCGGTCCAGACGCACTTCCTTCAACTTTCTGCTCAACAGAAAATAAAACATTAAATAACACTTAACGCATATGAGGATTTTTTTAAACTAAAAGTCTTGAAAATATCTTTTAAAGAGTTGCAAAAGCCTTTAATCTGATGCTTATACAAACCTAATAGATAGATAGATAGATAGATAGATAGATAGATAGATAGATAGATAGATAGATAGATAGATAGATAGATAGATAGATAGATAGAGATAGATAGATAGATAGATAGACAGACAGACAGACAGACAGACAGACAGACAGACAGAGATAGTAGACAGACAGACAGACAGACAGACAGACAGACAGACAGAGACAGACAGACAGACAGACAGATAGATACAGACAGACAGACAGACAGACAGACAGATACAGTAGATAGATAGATAGATAGATAGATAGATAGATAGATAGATAGATAGATAGATATATAGACAGATAGATTAGATAGATAGATAGATAGACAGACAGACAGACAGACAGACAGATACAGTAGATAGATAGATAGATAGATAGATATAGATAGATAGATAGATAGATAGATAGATAGATAGATAGAGACAGATAGACAGACAGACAGACAGACCAGTAGATAGATAGATAGATAGATAGACAGACAGACAGACAGACAGACAGACAGACAGACAGACAGACAGACAGACAGACAGGTAGATAGATAGATTTGCAAACGTTTGGCTTTGCATGACCATCAACAATCGTTCCTTTTAGACGAGGGACGACAAGAGGACGACAAGTGGAACAGAATCCAGTTTTTCACGGCCCATTCTGCACATCAGACTCGGTTGAATAAACTTCGTCTCTCATAACAGCGTTCCGTTATCACGACTCACTGCGCATGAGAGACACCAATTACTCTCATTGGAGACGAGAGAGGGGTGGTTGTCACTCTATCTTCTTTACTCTCTTTCTCTTTTCAATGTCTTTTATCGCTCCATCTTTTTTTTCCCTCATCTGTTGTTCACACACATGATTTAATCACGCAAAAAACCTGTCATTATACTGTAATTCTCACCTGGATCTCTTGGGCGTGAGCTGGTCATATTGCACTTGGTGTTTGAGAGGAATCAGGGGTCTGATGGCATCAAACAGTGGAAGGCGTTTGGGCTCATTAATCACCAGCTTCAGGTCGCCGACCAGGACAGGCAGTTCCATTGATCTAAAGGGCAGAGCAGAGCAATTAAATCAGGACCTGATTAAGAGCAGGCGTACAGGCGGTCAGAATCACTTTGCGCTGCATTAGAACCGGATGAAATCAATAGCACAAGCTGCGTGTGTGTGGGATTTAATTTATTTTTCAGTCTCTTTTACTTTTTAAAGTAAAAAGTTTAAAGTAAGGTTTTCTAAAGCAAGCGAACCATATAACAACATAAATAGTCACAATACACGGGAGGTGAGCCATTATCAATCTGATTTTAAAAAATGCAAAAAAAAACCCAGACGTCTGTCTTCCATTGGTTGCCCATATAAGGTCAATGCTTATGAATCTAGAGGCAGCTGCTCTATGAATCATTGATATTTCACTCCTGACTCAGATATCAGAGACAATGGGATGTGAGAGAATAGCTGCCCTTGAATGCAGGAGGACAGTGGAAATTACATGATCCAAGTCAATGTTACTTTCCATTGGATCAGGCCTCTTATTTCTGTTCAGTGGAGCAGTGACTGACCTGTCCAGCAGAGCAATGACGTCTTGACTTACACCTGAGATTACAAAACAGGACCTAAAGGATTGTTTTCTTTGTATTGATCAGTTCTTATAACTGATGATGAATGAACCATGAATGAACCATGCAGCTTTCCTTCGATAAACAGATTACAACAATTACCTGTTGGATTACCTGATAGGGAAAGTTCACCCAAAAATGAAAATTCTGTCATCATTTACTTGTTCCAAACCTGTATAAATGTCTTTGTTAAGATGAACACAAATACTTTTTATTTTATTTCATTGACTGCCATAGTAGGAAAAAATATTGTATACAGTTTTTTGTTCTGTTGAAGACAAAATTAGATATTTTGAAAAATTTAGGAAAGCAAAATGTTCTAGGGCCCCTTGGACTACCATTTTATTTTTTCCTTCTATGGTAGTTGATGATTTCCCAGAAATGTCAGATGCTAACATCTTTCCAAATATCTTTATTTGTGTTCAACAGAACAAAGAAATTGATACAGATTTGGAAAAACTTGGGCAGAAATGACAGAAATTTCATTTTGGGGTGGAGTACTCCTTTAATGTACATTTTTTGCATTATTTTAATGATGAATTATGTTGCTAGGGTTGTTAGGATTTTCTTTTTGGCTTACTTCCCTAAAAAGCACAGCCCACGTGATATTACCAGGGTCCCACCTTTACATCATTAAAATCCATGGTACTTTTTGCCCTTTTATCATGTAAATCTATTTCTGATCATGTACATTTTCCAGATAATATAATTCTCTTAATCTGTTAATCTTGTTTTCAAATTTAAATATGTACTATTTTTATATTTTTTTGTTTATTTGTATTTGTATTATCAATCTATATAATTGTTATTGTAAACTATATGTGACCCTGGACAACAAAACCTGTCTTATTGGTAAATTTTTCAAAATTGAGATTTTACACCATTTGAAAGCTGAATAAATAAGCTTTCCATTAATTTGTTAGGACCAGACACTATTTGGCCAAGATACAACTATTTAAACTCTGGGATCTGAGGGTGCAAATCATATATACTGAGAAAATCGCCTTTAAAGTTGTCCAAATGAAGTCATTAGGATAGCATATTACTCGCAAAAAGAAAGTTTTGATATATTTACAGTAGGAAATTGACATAATATCTTCATGAAACATGATCTTTACTTAATATCCTAATGGTTTTTGGAATAAAAGAAAAATAAATAATTTGGATCCATAAAATATTTTTTGTGCTACTTATATATAGCATCATATATGTGGTTGTGTATGTGACCAATAAAACTTGAAACTGTTCTTTTTGACATGCAACACAACCTTCTGGAAGTATCTGGCAAAAATACTATGGGATATTCATTTCAGCACAACAGCTTTCAAGAAACCGTTGTCAAAACCAAAGACACACCTTCCATATATACTTGCATTTTTAATAATATATTTTTATACTGTATAACATCCTGTTTTAAATGGTTCACTTGCTCCCTAGTGGCCTTGTAAAGTCTTTATTGTTGGCTTTAAGTCTAAATGTTATGTTCCATCATTTGCAATTAGCTCTGGACAAAAGTGTCTGCTAAAGGAAGAACAAAATAATGATAAATGGAGAATCACAGCATTGACTTTCCTTGAACGACACATAATATAAAGTGAACTCACTGGTGGTACATGCGGAGAACATCATAGAGATAGTCCTTCTCAGCCTCATTATCAACCAATAACTCCACCTGCGCCAACACACAAACTTCAATCAGATCATCATTAATAATCACAAAGTCAATCTCAATCACATCTTTACCTGGTGACGGCTAATCTGCTGCAGAAATGTTCTGAGGAAGCGTTTTGGCCAATCAATGATGTAACACATCTCTCTCTCTCACTGAGTGAGTGAGAGACTAAGACAGGTAAGGAAAATGTCAAAGAGAGATGTAGGGGGTGGAGCATCGATTGGTTGACTTTTGGGTTGTCGTGATTGGTTATATATGTCAGGTGGATCTTTTCCAGCATTGTGAGCAGCATTTGTACAGTTCTGCTCCACTGGACCTGTTATGTGCCTGGCCTCAGATAATGTCTTTTGTTAACAGTGTCACCTTACATAAGTGTATCGATGATACCGTTAGAATAACATAAATAAAAAATATCTATGACATTCTTATACTTATTTTTAAAATACATATTTACATTCTGAAAATACATATTTAAATGATATATATATTTTAAATAATCAAAATTAAATGTGTTTGGCATGCGATTATTTAGTCACATTTAGATGTATTTATTTGGCAGATGCTTTAGTCAACACAGTCTGTTAAATGTCAACTACAAAAAATAAAATCTACATGTAATAAAAAAAAGCCTGCGAGTATAAAGGTATATATGGTGTCATAAACATTTTTGACAAGGCAAAATATCCCTCCACCTTTGGACAACATCATATGAGAACTGAAATCAGCACTTAATCTCTAGCAATTCAAATGTAATGAACGATGGTCCAACAATATAACATGAACATATTAATAACAGACGAGGATCGAAAAACGCAAAGGTTTTAATTTGGCTTTTTTGAAGTGTTGCTAAGCTTTCCTTCCCCCATCTACAGGCAATTACAAGCCCAACAATAAATGCAGCAATCCTTTCCGCCTGACCACACATCTCTGTCACTTCATGTAACGCTGTGTGATAAACTGTCCATTGTGTGTCTCTGTCAGTCTGAACAGATGGTACGACTCTAATATTACACACACTTGGGAAGGTTGCATGTTGTTTAACAACACATTCATAGGTACAATATTTAAGCAAATTCTGTATCATTTTACAAAATAGAACACTAACATTAAACTATAACTTAGTGTTCTTTAAGCGTTAAAAGTACCTTTAATAGGTTACCTGTTGTATAGCATGCTAAAGTGTCCAGCCCAGTACACCTGTCACCTGTTCAGCCAATCAGAAAAGCGTACGCTGGATGACGTCATTCTCTATCTTACCCTTCGACCTGAATTTATGCGCTTACTGGAACCTTTGCCTTATCTAACGCTGTAAAATTTGCATAATTCCTCATTTGATCTAAACTAATATATTAGTTACATGTTTTACATGTTAGGTGTATTTTTCTATCTTGAAAAAAAAGCATCTTGAGCATTAGAAAGTCCAAAATATCAATCATGATGCTAGGTTTATCGCCTTTCTGTCCAAAAACAACAAGAACAACAACGGTCTCTATGGAAACTAAAACTGTCATTGTCGAAAACTAGTTTTACTTTCAAGACTTTAAAACGTTTAAAAAACATAGAAGTGGGCGAGTAAGGTATACTCTTCCGCCATCCTTGTCATTCTTGTGAGGCGACAATGTCTCGCAAAATATAGTAATAGGGCGGGGTGATAAATTAAAAGAACACTTTAAAATCTTACCTTATGTCGAAATTCCCTCGCCACTTTTCGCTCCATGGTGAACAGCAGTGTTTGTCAACGGTCCTGGCCGGTTGTTGTGCTCGTGCGGTAGTGGCGGGGACGCGCGTCACTTTCGTGCGCTCTCGGTGGTGTACGAGCGCGAGCGCCGGTCAGAGGTCGATAATTGCATACCTACTGCTACTGCGGTTATCATGCTGCTAGATTTATTACACATGAGTTTATGGTTGCAATGCCAACTCAGAGTAAATAAATCCTTTAAAGCATATTGTCATGTACAGTGGCCCCAAACAGTAATAAACACAAGATGAACATAATGATAAATGCCATTTTATAAAAACACAATATTGGAAGAAATAAAATATTGATTTCAAGAAAAATATTTAAACAACAAAAAAGGACTTTATCACTTTACGGTGGTCAAAGTTGAAATATATATGAAATATGTCCATATTTTATGTAACATTTAATAAAATTACATTTACAATTATTTACATTAATTATTTCCCTTTCTTTGAGAAAGTGTTAAAGATCAATATTAAAATATTATTATATGATCCATCTATCACATAATAACAAATTTATTATATTTTTCATTGTGTTGTGCTATTGTGCCTTTAGGGTAAAAGTATGCCCCCTTTTGTATTTGTTTGGTAATGTACCATTTAAAATGTGCATAAACAGTTATGGTGTAGACAAAACAGGACCTCACTGCTTACAGTTTCTATCAGCTCCTATATGTTAGTGATATTAACATTTTTTCTTTGTTTTGTACTGCGTAATTGTAATTCACAGTATTTTATCCAGATTCTGTGTGTGTTCTACATCCCTGTTGTACAGGGGGGCTTAGCAATTATCATTATTTATCACCATGACAAAACATTAGGCCCAAAGACCACACACACACAGGATAATGTGTATGCTTGTAAGTGTCCTTATGGTTGGTTCGGGCATATTCTGCATGTGTGTGTGTGTGTGTATTGCTCATTTTCAGGGGAAGCAGCCAGGTTGGCCCCTGCTGGTTCAGCTGTTGGCAGTGTGGTGCTCTTGGGGGGTTCGAGGCCCGTCTCTGACCCAAAGGCTTATGGGGAGAGATTACAGCCTGAAATACTATCTCATCTACTCACCATCAAAACACACAGTCGCACACAACTTTAGAGGGCCAGAACAGAATATTCTGAGATGGAATCTCACACAAATCTTGCACAGATTGACTCTTAATATGACTTTTATTTCAAAAATGATCATTGGGGTTTAAAAAAGATGAAACATCTTCACACTAAAAATATACTGAAAACTCATCTTCCTTGACCACTTAACTATATCTTACAAATAAAAATATTTGCATATATCTCTCTTTTCTTAAAATCTTTGTGTAATGGCTTATATCTAAACGTTGTGCCTGAGACTTGTACTACTGGCACTTCTCGTGATTATTGCCTTCTTAAGATGAATCACTTGTTGTATTCCCTAACTGTAAGTCGCTTTGGATAAAAGTGTCTGCTAAATGAATTAATGTGATTGTAAGTGACTTTCATTAAAATATACGATTTTGCTACATCAGGAATAAATAAAAAAACTCTTGCATTCATTGATATGAAGGGTATTGGAACATCCTTTAAAATGGGATAATGTGAATCATCTGGTTTATACAAACTTGTGTTTTTGTCTATTTTTGCTTTACTTTCTATTCCTGGTAAAACGGGATTTACAAAACACATGCAATTTTTTTACTTACATCAATATTCTAATAATTTGCCTGTGCATGTTAAAATGTGCATAAACATGCCTAATGTAATCTTTAATTACATCATTAAAGCTAAATATATAAATACATGTTCTCTAAATTTCAACAAATGTTTTTTTTTTCTCTGCTAATAACTTTTTCTAGACTAGCAGATCATACTGTAATATTCAACATCCAACAATATTGATGCAAGCGCGATCATTAACCTCTAGGTGGCAGTATGGCAAAGCAGGTAATTTATACTGTCGACTGGCTGTACTGCTCCACTGGAGTTAGCAATGACTAGACAGATTTCCGTTGCTAATCGATTATGAATAGTTCACTAAAAATGAAAGTTCCCTCATATGTTACTCATTCCTGTATGCAGTTTTGTTTTCAGTTAAACACAACAGAAGACATTTTGGTGAGTAGGCTAAATAAGGACTTTTTTATCATGATGTAAACTTACTTCACACGTTCTGCAATAAAACGGCCAAGTCCTCCTCGGCCTTATGTTTCATCTTTTTACTTTCACACATTATTTGTTTGTAACAAAGCTCAGGTAAACCGAGCAAAACACTCCCAAAGTGTTTGTCATTCCAGCCTCACAGGAAATTCAAATCGCGTAGCTGATGAAAGCGAAAAGGCAAATGTAGTCTAGCACTTCACAGCACGGATGATAACGCTTACTATAAATATTAAATTGTAAACATTTTCTTAATTAAAATGAACAGCACACACACACAACCATAACAATACAGATACCAAGGCCAATGTTGGCATCATCGAACAAAATTTAAAGGGCACGTGCTAAAATGCGAAACTGTATGCCATGAATGAACAGTTATTGTCCACACTGGTTATCATTATAGTTATTGTTCTCGGCCTGTACAATGTGATTTGAGTATATTATACTCAGAAAGCATCCACAACTACTTGTCCATAAACTACATTTAGATTTGTATCAAATTTCTGACATGAATGATGCATAAAAGTCACCACAAGGGTGCCGCTAACATTATTTACTGTAGCTATAGAGCTTGTTAATCGACGTCACGCCGCGTTGAATGTTGCGCCATCTTGGGAGGATGTCTGCTAGTTTGTTCAATGCATTGTTTTTGTATTTCTTGTTTAAATGTCTCATGAACTGTGCTTGTTTACTGTTTTTTTTATACTGTTGTATTAGGTCTACTTATGACGTTTGCGTTATTTTTACATTAAAAAACATCAAAATCAATAAGTAATAGGATATTTTCTACCCTGGTTTTGAGGCCAACTCTACAAACGAATGGTTTTAATGGGCGTGCTGTATTGAAGACTTGGAAGTAAACGCCCACTGCTTTGATTGGATAGCAGTTTGCTAGTAAACTTAGTTGGAGCCTTCTGTGAATTTGATTACAGACATAAGGATACACATTAGCACTATTCACAGTTTTCGCACGGCATTAGTATTATCTGGACACCTCCTTAGGGTTGGGAATCGAAAACCCGAATCGTTTGGGAATCGAAAGGTTAGGAATCGGATCGGAATCGAAAGGAATAGGAATCGGATACTTGAAATACAAATTTTAATTCCTCTTATCAATTCCTGTGTGCATATTTTCAGAAATGTGCTTGTGTTAAATTGTGATAAAGCACAGGAACCACAAATTGACCACAGTTTCATTATAGTAACTACAGTTTAACCATGATTTAGTTAAGCTATGGTAATACAAATTGTAATAAATCAGAAAAAACATGGTTGCTATGTCAAAATGGTGCTCATAAAGATATATATTTTTTGCAAACCAGTCAATAAGCAGGCTAAAAGACCATACAGGTTTATATCTAAATGTTTTACTTCAACTGTGGAATCGAAGCTGGGAATCGATAAGAATCGGAAATTGATAAGAAGAATCAAAATCGGAATCGCTAAAATTCAAACCATACCCAACCCTACACCTCCTGTGATTTATTGTTGTATAGTGTTTAATTATATATGACGGTACCTGTCAGCATTTGAGACCCGTGATTGCAAACCGGACAAAAGATCACCGCGATCGCAGGTCTCAAATGTTACGAGAGTTTCCATGATAAATAAACAAACGGGAGACTCCCGGTAACTTATGGATATCACCCAGCACCCAAAATAATACCTAAACCCCTCAAAACAGCCTTCATTTCGCAAACGGTGGATAAAACCTTGAAAAATTATATATGAGCTTGCCAAATCACAGAGTTCCAGATTTGCACGGGCTTAAGATCACAGGCAACCTCTGCAATTAAAACAAATGACTAGAGGTCCCCAGGTACCACTATCTTGTGTGAATAGTGCTCAGGGCACATCAAGTGATCTCTAACAAAGCATAGTGACGCATAGTACAAAAATGTTTTACTCATATAAGATTGCTGCGCCATTCCTATCGGATCCAATATTGACGGCACAGCACTTCTTTTTAACCTTTTTGCCTTGTTCACGAAGGAATCCTTGGAGAAATGAAAGGAACAAACGCTCCATGTTTTTTCCCCACATCATCTGGAACGTCTTTTAAAATAAACTTTAGCCACGCATTACTGATGTAGGAATCCGAAGGAAGGTTATGCATCGACTGTATTCATCCACAACCAGGGGTGGCACAATATTTAGCTATCTGTAACGGCATGTTTGTTTATTGCTTACTTACTCTATCTGGTTCCGTCCCATTTGTGTTACTTTAGAATTGTCATGCGCGAGCCAGTGAGCGGGGCTAGAGAAGTCGTAGTTGATATTCTTTCTGTGTAGGCGGTGTTCAACCTATCAATATCGTCATAGATAGGTGCATTCCAGAACCTGGCGTTCGCTGGGCCTGGTGTCAATAACAGATGTAATCTCAGTAATAAGGGCGTTTTCAGTTCTGACACTTACATGACGTTCCAGTGAATATGATTCCCTCTTATATAACAAAAGCTCGGGTTAAAATTGTGATTTTAATTCATGCCTCCTTTAAATAGGAAATATAAATATGGCAGGTCGGTCTTGCTGTGTTAAAAACTGCAATAGCATTACGCAGAGTCGTTCAGGAAAAGCCCATGGTTCTTTCACTTTTGATATCTCCATATCATACAAAACAAGTAACAGTATATATCAAAACAATAACAGCAGCGGATTATGATCCTCCCAAGGTGGCTTTTTTTATTATTTGCCAAAACTAGTTATTTTAGTTTTAGTTTCGGTTTGTAAAATGCAAGTAACCTATTTATCACCTGCCAGGTGAAAACCATAAGCACACTAGAAAGGTAATAAGTCACACACGTTCCCTAGCAAGCACCACTAACTAATATTTCTCCCTATGTCGTAGTAACCCTATATATACGTACTTAAATATAGCTCTTATGGTATGTATTTGTAATATGGGTAGTGATCTTCAGAGCGATTTTTCATTCGCTCATACCGTGAGTTGCTGGAAGTCTGCTGGTGGTTAGGAAAGGTGAGTCCTGAAGAGACGTGAGGTACAGTACTCTGTGACACCCACAGTAACTCATGGTGGCCTGGATATCAAGTTCCTATACAAGGCAATTCAAAACCAGTTCATCCATCCGTCTTGCTGCGTGACAAATTAGGAGCTCTGTTGCCGAGCAGCAAAAAAATACTAATGCAAAAACAGAAATGAGTACAGGTTTTATGATAAGCATGTTGTGTTGATGATTAGCACATGTGACTCCAAACTTTTGCTCGTCTGAATAAATTCTGAAGCTAACAATGTGGATTTTTTTATAGTGTGATATGTAAGGAAATATTATCAAGGGAGAACATTGCACTGACAATGCAACGTGAGCCCTGACAATTTACACATGCACATCTCTGGTCATTTGACATTTGCCTTGATAGCACTATGTAACAGTGTTACTCAACAGCAAACACCAAGCATCTCAGTTCATGAAAAGAATACTTGCACACAGTGTGCTTCAAAGCATACATTCTACGTTGGTAATGTTGTAATATTTTCAGTCTTTAAGTTCTATAATTGTTCTCAATATTGTGGCTCAGTAACAGCCGACATGTTATATTTTAGAAAAGTCCACTATATGTAGACTATGTAAGCAATTTGCATAATCTTTGAAGGTAATTAGTTTAATAAAAGATGGAAATCCTCCATCCCCCCTTGAAATTTGGTCTCTTTGCCCAGCCCCCCACATTTATCACTGCAAAACATTACTTGTCAAAATTTTAGCTGCAGGTAGAAACCGGCTAATGATGAAAGTCAATGATAAGTGACAAGGTTTAAAAAGTATTAGAGAATGAAAAGTATCTGATGTAATCAAACGACACGCAAATATACATTTTATGAAGTACCTCAGAGATGACATATTTTTGTAGGCCAACCCGGAAGTTAGCACCACACTGGTTCCCTCGCCCGAAAGCCTATGGATTTTTCCTATAGACTTTATGATGTTTACATGTTTTGTCTATCAATAATATTCACAAATTAACAAAACATTTGTTATTTGAAGCCTAAATACAATCGGCAGAAGTAAAAAGCTAACATGATGCTAAAAACAGTCCCTTGACACTACAGTCCCTTGATATCAACGTCGTCATCACCACCACCAAGCCCTCCAACAACTTTTCCAAACTTTTAAAAATACTCATACTGAATGAATCTCCATCATCCACCTTTTTAAAGATCTTTGCCCATGTTGCATTATTTGTGAGAGTTACTGTATATGAGAAATGACGTGTAATGTCCCTGCCAAAGGACGTAGCAACTTGTTAGCAACCACCGTTAATAAGACACAAAAAGCATTAAATCTGGTGTGTGTTATGAAAACGTGAAAAAATTTCGAGGTTTTGTTAACCACAGATCTTATTTCAAAACACCCATTGTCTTTGGGCAATGGAACCGGAAGTGCTAAAGCTAACTCTCTTCCAGGTTTTGCAAACAAAAATGCGTAATTTCTGCGATACTCTATAACAATCAAATAGAGTATCAGAAAATAGTCTGGATACTTATAGGGATAAACCGAAATAATAAATTCTTGGCCGAAGACAAATAAAATGAAAAATTTGGCTGAAGGCCAAATATCGAATACCGAACATGTTTTTTTGCATTTCTTCTATTTATTTAACCAATTTTGTCACTATTGCACAAACTGAATAGTCCAAATGTGCTTTTTTATATCTTGTCTTGCTTTTCAATATAATCAAGAAAGTAACTTAAAGGCGGGGTGTCCGATTTCTCTCGCCATTGTTGATGTTCAAATCACCAAAACAAACACACCCCTACCCCTATCCTTCGCTTTCGTCAGCGCTTGACTTGACTAATGTCCGTCCTGTGCACTGTGCACCTTACTGCTGATTGGCTACAAGGTTGTTTTGGTACTCGGCCTGGGTCTAAACAAGCGTAATTCGGAAATCCCTGATCCCGTCTTTAAAATAAAATTTAAAAATTTGCCTTTACCCTAATTCAATGGTGTAACATTATATTAGGCCTATAACTGACTGCTGAAAGAATGTAATGTACTCTGTAATCCTACAACAAAATAGTGTGATGTCGGGAGTGGCGGGGCTTCAGACCAGTCGCGATTTCTTTAAGACTGCAAGGGAAGCTCAGCTTCCCCTATAATTGTCAAAAAATGAATGGTCAAATATATGTACTATTATGTTAACATTTTATTGACTAAAAATGCGTTAAACACGTTCATCTCGAACGAAAACAATTTCGTTCAGAATCAGCTACTTAGGTCGGCTGACTCGATTTCCTTCTCATTCATTCCCGTAGCGTACAGTGCATTACTCTGTTGAAGCCCAGCGTCCATTGACTTCAATGGGGCTGCTTTAAACAGTTTTTTTCAGTGCTTAGAAACAAGACGGTCATTGGATAATGCTGCGATTATGTCCCGCCCACGGACGCTCAGCGTCTCTGGGATGAATGGAGGAGTGGGCTGGCCCGGACTCCGAGCGTCTGCGTGATGATTGGAGGGTCTGTCATCTCTTTTTAATCCACTTTTATGTCCTAAAACGCTCGTTTTTTGGGGTCGACAGCTTATAAAACGTATTTCTTGTTTTTTTTTTTAGCTTGTTTGCTATACACATTGTCACATATCAGCTTTTAGACATGTTTTTTTTTTTTTTTTTATAAATCATAAATGACAAGGAGGCGGCAGTTTCTCGCAATGCAAAGAGACGGTTGGTGTGGGCGTGGGCGTGGTGTTCAGATTATGACGCGTATCACTCTGTGTCTCCATTTCCATTCCCCATCGCGGATTTTGCATGTGTAGTCGAAAGACAAACTGCTGCAACCTTCATCGTATATTTCACACAATTTCACACCACATTCATTGTTTCAGTTTAACATAATTCCCACATTTCCTCCCGTTGAGTTAAATATATATATATATATATATATATTAGATCGTTTGTTCATTAATTCATATAGTCTGAACTAGCCAGCTAGCAAACTGCACACGTAGGGTAAAAACTGAAACGTAGGGCAGAATTTACATATAAATAAATGGACAATTTTTATGATTTAGGCCGAAAATGAGCTTTCCCTCTTTAAAAGATCAGCAGCCGCCACTGCTTTAGACCGCCTGCTCCACATGTCTGAACTGAAGTACATCAAAGTTTTACCGACCGGTAAAGGTGCCTTTGTTTAAAAATTTACTCCTGTGCCGTAAGTCCTGTGCCGTGTCTTTCTCTGACACTTTAAAATGCTTTCACACACTGCCGACATGTTTACTGCAAATAATTTTGGTTGCCGAACATTCCCTATTATCTATAAATAATTTTATTTTACTAGCCTCCACGATATATGAATACTTAACATTGTGTCTAGTATGTTTATCTATCATAGCAGTGCAGTATATTGGACCTAACCTGATATAGTATCTAGAAATGTTTTTTTACATTTTACATGTTTTTCTTTGTTTCTCTGCCCAAAATGTAAATTTGCTTATACAGTAACTTTAGACGTATGCTTGATTCTGGTCCATAGTTTATGCAGCTTGGATTTGGGCGTTTGCAGCTTTGTTCTCTTGACTACTGTATAATCGTTTATTGCTGTAAATAATCAAAACAAAAAAACACAAATAACTCCAAACCCAGTTAGATTACACCTTTTGCACTTTTCAGTTGATCTCCCATGATTCTCGTCCAACGTTTGGTGCAGTTTGAGAGAACAATGGCCATGTTGATGAGGAGACGTTTCCCCGCATGCAGCCGCATGCCGCCCCTTCACTGGCCTCCCAGTGGCCCATCCAGCACCCGCTGGGGTTGCACTAATAGGCAGGCGGCCGGGCTGCTGTTAGGCTTGATCCCTGCAGCTGTCAGCTGGCACACTCCAACCTCACAGAGAAATGACAGCTTTTGTCAATGCCAAATGCCTGCTGGGGGATGAGAGTGCCTTTAATCACTGAGAAGCCATGATATGGAGCGGATATCGATATAATGCTGGCATATTACCCACTCCAGTGTGCAACAACAAGTTTTGCAAGCCCTTTGTTGGGCGTGGGTGCTCTGGAGCTATTTGTTTATATTACTGTATGTTTATGGATTTGGTAGCTGCTTTTATCCAAAGCAAGATACAAGATACAGAAACATATTAGATTGCTTTTGCTATCAATCTTCTAACATGTCACATTAATTGATGATCACAAGCCAACACGATGTATGGCTGTCATTGTGGCAGTCACCAATGGGGGCGTTTGGTGACATCACGTGAAAGTCATTTTAGAAGCTAAGCAGCTTATTAACTTTCGATCAGAGATTTCTGAGACAATCTGTTTGCTTTGAATATTGACAAAAAGACCAGGAACATGTATTATGAGAGTAAATAGATCAATTTGCCATATACTGGGATATAGAACTTTGGCAGACCAATCATGTTGCCCTTGTGCAAGGAGTTGTGGGTAATATTAGCCGAAAAAGCATGCATACTATGCCAAACAGGCGCCACACACAAATTATTTTCAATATGATTATTTTGGATGCACTAATCCTTATATGCAGTAGCAAACTATATAAGACCTATACTATGCAAATTGTGATTTTTTAAGAGTCAGGTTGCATAAAGCAGTTTGAAAAATGTCTCGATAATCCCTGTTGATTTATGTTCGAGATCGAAATAACCATAAATCACACCAGATCCATCTTTTAGCTTCTTTGTCTGTCAACAAATCGAGACTCTGCACAATTGGTCTAAATGGAGAAGTCACACCTGCAAGTATCAGGCCACATCAGAGCGGCAAGCGTCTCTGCGTCGTGTTAATAGTCTTAACCTGAGTTCATGTTTCAGAGCAGGGGTCGTGGCAGTGGGGGTTTGGGGTGTATCTGTGCTTCTTCCAAGAGCCTGGATGCTGAACGGGGCAATTACTGCAGCTAAAAATATGACAGCATTTGTTTTAGTTAATGGCAAAGTTGCACCCAAGGCCAAACTCCGATGGCAAAAAGGAGATAGGGTTTCCCTGCTGACCATGCTGGATGCTTGGCATATATCGCTCGAGGGAGATGGGATGGGGAACTGGGGGAGGTGGCGATCTACCGAAGTCAAAAGTGTGGGCTTGAGTTACCTGCGTTATGAGGTAAACATGACAAAGCCAAAACACATGGGATTGGCCTTTTATATTTTATAGACCTCATCTAAGCAAAGATGTTTACGCCGTATCGATTTTCATTGAAGTAGACATCTAAATAACTAAATATCTTTGAAAACATTCATGTGTATTTTATTTTTTGCTTTATGTATTTTTTTAATGTATTTTGGGTAAATCACCGGAAAAAGGTTTGTTTAACAAAACCTCTAAATATTTTCATGTTTGACCCTTTGAGATAAAACACACCAGTTATAACCCGCATTTAAACCTCGTGCATACATCTCAATGCAACATGGACACAAATCTCTAAAAACGTAGACGCAGATTCATTCACGGAGTAATTACTTACCAGGAAACACGTTTTTAATAAAGTTTTAAAAGTTGTTGGAGGCTTGTTGGAGGTGGTGGTGATGCTGATATCGACCGACTGTAGTGTAGTCTGTTTAAAGCATCACATTAGCTTTTTAGTTCTGGCGATTTATTTATTATGTACATTTACATTTAGTAATTTAGCAGACGTTTTTATCCAAAGCGACTTACAGATGAAGGAAACAATGGAAGCAATTGGAACAACGTAAAGACAACAAATAGCATAAGTGCAATAAAAAAACTGGTCTCGTATAGCCTTCCACAGTATACAGAGCTAAGGTTTTTTTTTTTTAAAGAGTAGAAAAGAGATAGAAGTCAGAACTGATAAGTCAGTTGTTGACGGAAGAGATGTGTTTTCAGAAAAAAAGATGGTAAGCCTACATGGCTTAAAGATGGCTACAAAATCTGCTGATCTTGTAGCAGCGGGCAGATCATTCCATAAATGTGGAACCGATCCCGAGAAGGTACATGAGAGAGATTTTTTACCTTTTTTGGGATGGCACCACAAGACGTCGTTCATTTGCAGAGCGTAGGGATCTGGCGGGTATATAAGTCTGCATTAGCGAGTAAAGATAAGGGGCTGCCAAATCAGTGGTGGTCTTGTAGGCCAGGAGCAGAGTATTGAGTTTGAATTTTATTATAGTAACAAATGTTGTGTTAATTTGTAGAGATGATCTTAATAGACAAAACGAGGGAACCAGTGGGGCGCTAACTTAGATTAGATTAGATGATTAGATTCAACTTTATTGTCATTACACATATACAAGTACAGTGTAACGAAATGTAGTTTAGGTCTAACCAGAAGTGCAATTAGCAAGTGCAGGATATACAGTTTGAATAAATACAGAATACAATATTAGGGAAATACTATACAAATGTTCTATGACAATATGACAGTCGGTATGTACTATGGACAATATATACAGAAGGATATATACCGTGAACATTAATGTACAGGTGGTTATGAACAGATAACAATTTAGACTATACAATAGTGCAAGTGACTTAAGTGTGCATTAATTACAGACATTAGATATTAAAGTTACAGTGCAGTAGATTAGTTAATGAAGTTATTAGGGTTACAGTGCAGTAGATGAGTTAATGCAGTTATTGAAGTTATGGTGCAATAGATGAGTAGATGCCGTTAATAGAGTTACAGTGCAGTATATGAGTTAGTGCAGTTATTGAAGTTATGGTGCAATAGATGAGTAGATGCAGTTAATAGAGTTACTGAGTTACTAATACAGTTATTGAAGTTATGGTGCAATAGATGAGTACATGCAGTTAATAGAGTTACTGAGTTACTAATACAGTTATTGAAGTTATGGTGCAATAGATGATTAGATGCAGTTAATAGAGTTAAAGTGCAGTAGATGAGTTAATGCAGTTATTAAGGTTACAGTGCAGTAGATGAGTTAATGCAGTTATTGAAGTTATGGTGCAATAGATGAGTAGATGCCGTTAATAGAGTTACTGAGTTACTAGTACAGTTATTGAAGTTATGGTGCAATAGATGAGTAGATGCAGTTAATAGAGTTACTGAGTTACTAATACAGTTATTGAAGTTATGGTGCAATAGATGATTAGATGCAGTTAATAGAGTTACAGTGCAGTTAATAGAGTTACAGTGCAGTAGATGAGTTAGTGCAGTTATTGAAGTTACAGTGCAGTAGATGAGGTAATGCAGTTATGAGAGTAGTCCATTAGTCCAAATGAGCATTCAGTATAATATTCCTTGTGTGCAAGTGAGCAGTATAGAGTGCAAATGATGCTGTGTGTGTGTAAACAGTCCGGTAGAGCATACGTGAAGTACTGGTGTACAGTTCAGTCATGCATGGCAGCCCTGTAGTGCAATGTAAACAATGTAATAGCAGCATTAAGTTAAAGTTATGAGGGGTAGTGAAATCAGTGGGGGGCAGAGTTCAATAATGAAACAGCTCTGGGAAAAAAGCTGTTTCCTAGTCTGCTGGTTCTTGTCCGGAGGCACCTGAAGCGCCTACCGGAAGGCATGAGAGTAAACAGTCTATGAGCGGGGTGAGAGGAGTCCTTGAGAATGCTGCGAGCTCGACGCAGACAGCGTTTCTTCTGGATGTCCTCAATGGAAGAGAGTGTAGTCCCTGTGATGCGCTGGGCTGTTTTCACCACCCGCTGCAGTGCCTTGCGCTCAGCAACAGAACAGTTCCCGTACCAGACTGTGACACAGGTTAGGATGCTCTATCGTGCAGCGATAGAAGTTCACCAGGATAGTTGAAGACAGTTGGTTCTTCTTCAGTGTCCTCAGAAAGAAGAGACGCTGGTGAGCCTTCTTGACCAGGCATGAGGTGTTGGTGGTCCAGGACAGGTTCTCCGAAATATGGGTCCCCAGGAACTTAAAACTGGAAACACGTTCAACAGCCTTCCCATTAATGTGGATGGGGCTTTGTGTGCCTCCTTTCGCCTTCCTGAAGTCCACGATGATCTCCTTTGTCTTGGCGGTGTTAAGGAGCAGGTTGTTGTTTAAGCACCATGTGGCCAGGTGCCGGACCTCCTCTCTGTAAGCAGTCTCATCGTTGTTGCTGATGAGACCAATCACTGTTGTATCGTCTGCGAACTTGATGAAGGAGTTAGATCCATTCACAGGCCTGCAGTCGAGTGTGAAAAGGGAGTAGAGAAAGGGGCTCAGTACGCAGCCCTGTGGTACACCAGTGTTGAGGGTGATTGTGGTGGAGCAGATGTTGCCTAACCTAACAAGCTGAGGCCTGTTCGTCAAGAAATCCATAATCCAGTTGCAGGTTGAGTTGTTAATGCCTAGGTTTCCAAGTTTGATGATTAGCTTGGAAGGGATGACGGTATTGAATGCAGAGCTGAAGTCTACAAACAGCATGCGTGCATAAGTGTCCTTATTGTCCAGATGTGTGAGCACGGAGTGCAGCGCCATAGACACTGCATCGTCTGTGCTCCTATTGCTACGGTAGGCAAATTGGTATGGGTCTAGTGTGGATGGTAGAGAGTCTTTTAGGTGTGACAGGACCAGCCGCTCGAAGCACTTCATAACAATGGGTGTGAGTGCTACAGGGCGGTAGTCATTCAGGCATGTCGGGCTGGAATTTTTGGGAATGGGCACAATGGAGGTGGACTTGAAACACGCTGGAACCACTGCTTGGGCGAGGGACAGGTTGAAGATGTCCGTGAAGACCCCAGCGAGCTGCTCCGCACATGCCCTGAGTACGCGACCAGGGATGCCATCTGGGCCAGCAGCTTTGCGCGCGTTTATCCGGCTTAGTGCAGTGAAAACATCTTTGGAATTTAGTGTGATGATTGGGTGGTCAGTAGAAGATGTATGCCTGGTGGCGGGTTCCTTATTGTCTCTCTCAAAGCGTGCATAGAAGTCATTAAGCTCACTCAGGAAGGCGGCATCTGTGGTTATGGGGATGGAGTGGTTGGGTTTGTAGTCACTTATGGCCTGGATGCCCTGCCATATGCGTCGAGGGTCAGAATTGGAAAAATGCTCCTCTAGCTTCAACTTGTAGCAGTGCTTGGCCTTTCTGATGCCCCTCTTCAGATTTGCCCTGGAAGTACTGTAGGCATGTTCATCACCTGATCTGAAGGCAGTGTTGCGTGCTTTCAACAGGAGGCGCACTTCCTTGTTCATCCATGGTTTCTGATTGGGGTATATGGTGATCTGCTTCTGAGTTGTGACACTATCAATGGTGGTATTGATGTAGTCCAATACAGAGGAGGTGTAGCTGTCTATGTCCGTGTGAGAGCCACTGGTTGCCTGAGAAGCAAACATACTCCAGTCTGTGTGTAGAAACCTTTCCTGGAGTGTGAAGTCTGCCCCCGCAGGCCACACCTTGATGGTCTTCACTGATGGCTTCACACGATTAATGAGAGGTGAGTACTTGGGGGTGAGGAACAAAGAAAGGTGATCAGATTGACCCATGTGGGGGAGGGGGGTCGCGGCGTAAGCTTCAGCCATGTTTGTATAGACATGATCCAAAGTTTTGTTTCCTCTTGTGTGGCAGGAAACATGCTGGTGAAATTTATTTTTACAACTTCCGGGTTGGCCTGTAAAAATACTTTCTGCACCACTCCATCATATCATTATAATATATAAAAATTGTAATGTATTCATATATTTGTCAATTATAAGGTATTAAAACTTAATTTATGCATTTTTTTTTAATAAACTTTTGTTTATTTTGTTTATTTTTGTTAGATTCAGAGTCAAACCTCTAAAACTCCAGTTGTTACTGCAATGCCTAACACTTTCTAAGTTGTTTATTTTTTTATTGAGGAAAATTTAGCTATTTTAGATCAGTAACTGTGGCGGGAGTGGCGTAAAAGTTTTGAATGAAAAGTGCCTATTATAATATCCTGAATTTGACTACCTTTTCTCTCAAATCAGTTGATATTTCACTAGTTTTGGCCATCCTTCTGTTGGACTGTCTCACAAATGAATTAGGTTGAAAAGCTGTCAGCTGTAGAGATAATATCAATTTAGGTTAAACAATTACAAAGCAACGCTTAACTTTGTTAACTCTGTGGTAGAGTGGGCTATATCGAAAACCGTATATATACACAAAACCCACCAATAAGCATGTTAAGTGACCATACAGGTTAATATCTAAATGTTTTACTTCAACTGTGGAACCGAAACTGGGAATCGCTAAGAATCGGAATCAATAAGCAGAATAGGTATCGATAAAATTCATTAGCAATTAAAGAAAATACACTTAAGCATAACATAGTCAGGTCACAGTGTCCGATACATTTTTGGTCCCAAATCTTTATCCATTTTACTGGTAGAGCACTGTATGAAGGTTATAATATGTCACAGTTTACTTTATTTTGCTATCCTCGCTTACATAAATGAACAACAGTGCCCTGCACCCACTAATAAAAAATATCAAAAATGATATCTAATGTCTGGATAAATTTTGGTTTAAAAACTTTTTTTCATCTCTTGTATTTTACATGGATAAAAGAGTTCAATAAATCACACACTGCCTTTACTACATACATTTAATTGAATAAAATCATTGTTTATGTTGTGGCATATACAGTAAAACTAGGATTTTGTTAGGTGTTAACAGATGGAGAGTGTCAACACCTTTGGCTTTGAATGGACTATACACACACAGTCACACACACACGCCAGTACAGCTCCATTACACTAAACACATTTCCTCTGTCACCTATTTACTGATCTCTTCACGCATTACATCAGCACACGCCACGATCCGGTTTCTCCGAAGTTGCAACATCTGTTTAATTAAAGCCTTGGACATCTTGTGCCAAAGTCTGGAGATTTAGAGCTCTGCCACAAGTTATGCATTTACAGTGGACTTCTTTCTGTCTTTTTTTCTTGAATGGGAGTTCTTATCTAACAGTTGTTTTATTATTTATTCTTCTGGCATTAGGGCTAACAGTTGCTGCTGGACCTTCTGCTCCCCCTGGGCCCGTGTCGACACCTGCAGCTGTCATTTTTGCAGTCCCCACGGCTACCGCGGCCCTCTCGCTGGCACGCTCCACCCCCCACCGCACGCACCTCCTTCACCAATGGGCCTCTTTGTAGGGTCTATGTCTGAAGAGCCCGAGCCTGCTGCTACAACAGGTCAGACATTCATGGGTACATGCCGAAATGAAAAAAACTTAACCCAAAGCCGGCATTTTATATGTTGTTCAATACAACTTATTTATATTAAATTATTTTTTATCTAACGACACAAAGATATTACCTTATATTCATTAGGTTTATTACGTAATATATCGTAATCATTTTATGAGGTTCCCCATAATTCTTATTTGCAGAAGTGCAGAGCAACCGAGGAACAGTAATTATTTCAAGAATTAAAACCTTTCTCCTATTACAATTTCAAGCAATTGTTCAATTCCCTGAAAAGTGATGCATTAAAATTATTTACCTATTTTAATAAAGCCCAACATACCATCTTAACATTGGCTCAGCCATTGACGTGCGAAGATGTTATAAATATTGTTATGAATTAAATATTGTTTAATTTAAACATCACCCATAAAATATTGCCCAGAATTCCATTGCATGACATACAGCTGCCCGTTCATTCATTACACAGTCTTTCATAACAACCTTTGGCTTCCAGATGAAATGGTCACAAAGAACCGCAGCACCCCTTTCTGAAGAACATTTGAGGATTAAAGGCTAAATCTGCTATGGACTGGAGTCTAGTACATCTGCAGGTATGGGGCTCTAGTTTCTGCAGCTGCTGCCGGACTGAATTCCCTGGTGGAAATCCTTTGCTTGGAAATGTTTGGTTTTCCTGTGCTTCAGTGTGATCACTGTGCAGACTGAACAGAAGACAATGACTTTGACAAGAAGAGATCATAGGCAGCAGGGGTTATGTGTATAATAAAACAACAATGCCATGCTTCTGTTAAGATGTTATGTCAGGTGGTGGCTTACAGTACAGTTAGCATACCAAAGTATAGGATAGTATGATTTGGTGTAGTGTGGATTCGTTGTAGTATAGTTTGGTGTAGTATGGTGGTGTATAGTGCTGTGTAGTAGTATTGTATTGTATGGCCTAGTATAGTACAGTATGGCATAGCATAGAATAGGACAGCATAGCATACCAAAGCACAGTATAGTATAAGATAAGAGAACAGTACAGTGCAGTACAATATAGCATAGTATAGTATAGCACTATACACTATAGGATGGTATACCTGTAACCACTGGTCCAGAAGCACTTCCTATTTTATTTATTTATTATTATGATTATTTTAAATATTACATATATAATTAAATAAGATAGTTGATTAATATTTTAAATCAGTTATAAATATTCTGTTGGTTGTATGTTGTTCAAACGTTTGTGTTGTGAAACGGGAAGTTCTTCCGGGCCACCGTTAAACCAGCGTTGGTTACGTCATCCGAAGTGATCTATAGTACTGTACAGTATACTATAGTATCACAATTTGTTTATATTAAATAATTTATGATCTGTTGTAATTTATATTAATCTGTTTAATATATAATTTACCATAGTGCTCTACACTACAGTGGTAAAGCATAGTATCACATACTACAGTATAGTACAGTATAGTGTTGTATGACGTAGTACAGGACATCAAAACACTGCATACGATAAAAGAACATTGCAGTATGCCACAGCATAGTTTAGTTCACTATAGCCTAGAACAACATTGCATAGTATAGTTCAGTACGGCACATATATAGTATGATGTAGTATCGTACTATACTATAGCATCATAGTTTATTAAACTACATTATTTATAATTTATTGAAATGTATTTATGATATTTATTATGGTACTGTACACTGTATAGCATAGCATTACATACTACTGTATAGTGCAGTATAGATTGTATGGTGTAGGACAGCACAGCACAGCACAGCATGGTATACAGCACAGTAAAGCACAGTAAAGCAGAGTATAGTATAAAATAAGGGAACGGTACAACATACCACAGCATAGTATTGTTCAGTATAGCTTAGAGCACTATAGCATGATGCTGTATACCATAGTACACAATAGTATAGTGTAGCATAGCATAGAATAGTATTGCATATCATAGTATATTCTTGCATAGTATGGTATGGTGGTTCATGACATTGCATTGGCCCGGGACACTGCTGTAGCCTGCATTAGTGTACATGAAACCGCGTTGCACATTTACCACTGTTGACTTAAACATACCTGATGACAGTCTGTGATGGAAGCAAAACAGAGATGTGATGGACAGACAACTCAGCAGGCTGTATGTGTGGGCACTAATAAAGTTTCCCACGTGTCAACCAGTGCACTGCCACTTGCCATCAAAATAAAACATCCAATAAAATCGACTATTAACCTCAACCCGGCCCAACAACCAAAGGCTTACATTCATCCAGATGGTTTTCTACTTACTGGGTGATGCTGGTTTAACACACACATAAACATGTATATACTAACCTTTTGATGGTATACACCAGAGATGGGGACAAGTCACATATGGTCAAGTCCAAGCAAGTCTCAAGTCTTAACCATCAAGTCTCGAGTCAAATCTCAAGTCACAGTTTAGATAAATCAAGCAAGCCAAGTCAAGTCAAGGGCTAAGTCAAGTCCTGATAAGTTTCAAATCAAGTCAAGTCAAGTCAAGTCAAGTCAAGTCGCAGTACTTAATAAACAGGTAAATTTTTTCGATACATGTTTATTTTTGCACAGAAAAGATGAACCTATATACATACATTATGTATCTTATTCACATTGCTATATATGAATTATAAGCATATCTGTGTAACATTAATATTTGAAAATAAAGTGTTGCTTACACAAAAGAAATCCAGTCATGTGTAAAACAAGCTAATTCAATTTAATTGAATTGGTCTAAAACGTGTTGCATTTACAGAATAATGCAACAATAAGGTTAACAAGACGTTGGCACTAAATTGTGAACGATGGGGCCGCATAATAATCCCTCAATGGCTGAACACACGCTCGACAGGTGCGCTTGAGGCAGGCACAGCTAATACCCTCATTGCTATTTGGAACAGTGAAGGCATATATAATCTGAGAATATTGTTTTCTATTTGAACTGGTTTCATTATTTACAGCACAAAGTGAGTATTAAAAAAATGCAGACAATTAACAGATTCGAACTTTGATTCTCGTCAGTATGACCGAAACGTTTTTAAAGAGTCATTTAAGTGCAAGTGATCGCACCGGCACGTCCATCAGCCTGTCATGCAGTACAAGCGAGCTGCTTCCAGTCCACACGAACACTTGAACATGCGCGCATTTAATATAGACATTAGCCTACATGTAATAAGAGAACCCTTCTTTATTTTAAGATGATTTTAATGTTTTAAGAACATATAAATTCGGGCTACGCCGTTATAGCCAGATTCCCCAATTCATCTACTTATGAGATGAGATGTAGGCCTATCAGGGATGATCGATGATCACATTACTAATAGTAAAAAAAACAACCAAGGCAAAATTATGACATACAGAAACGATTAATTCATTACATTAGTAATCGTTTTATTACACTGACTATAAAGAAATTACTTTCTTACCTTTCCTTGTGGTTCTTGTAATGTCGGATGAAATTCGATGTTGTGGTTGTCGTGTCCGAAATCCTTGCGTTGGCATCTGGCAAATCTTTTTTCATTTTCACGGTCCAGTTCAAAGTCCTTGTAGCCAAACATGATTATTTGTGGAGCTCGAATGTTGTCTGCCATTGTAACACAACTTTCAAGCCGCCAGGCGCATGAGCAGTTTTCCTCTCTATCATAACTGCTCTACAGTAATTGGCCGTTACACCTTGTTTGGCGCGGTTTGAATTGAGCAGCGTTAAAGGCACAGGCGCTGTAGTGCTGCTGAGTCACAATCATTATTTTAACTAATTTCATTACTTTAATTTACTATATTAAAAGTTCAAGTCATTGTCGAGTCTTCCATTTAAAGTCAAGTCTCTTTCTAACTTCAATCAAGCAAGTCGCAAGTCCTGAAAATTGTGACTTGAGTCAGACTCAAGTCAAGTCATGTAACTCGAGTCCCCCACCTCTGGTATACACCAGTTTTCTTTTCTTTAGAATATAAGGTTTCAGCTCATGTGAGCTGAGGTGAAAACTACTCAGCAATACTACAACAGTTGTTCTCTAGAACTAGAATAGTTGAATTGTTACAGGATGAAACATTGCATTTAGGGGTTCAAAAACATTTCCTAATTACATTATATAGAAACCACTGGTGGCCCTGAATATATAACTCAAACCAAAAGTACGTCTTACTCATCAGGCCACATGGGATTTCATGGTCAAACTCGGGGCAAGAACACAGACTACAAAACACACGGAGTGGATCTGTTCGCTTCTTCTCTCTGACAAACTTGACCTTTGCATTTTTACAATAGGTAGGAACCAAATTCCTGCAGTCTTACAAAGATGCAGAAACATAATCCACATGACCATACAGAAATAATGTCAGGCTTTCATGGGATTCTTGTTGAATGAGTTATAGGTACTGGCTGGTGACTACTTTATTGGTGATTTTTGGAGTTGGAAAGATCATGGTCACTGTATGCTTTGAAGCATATTCCAGGGCAGTACTTGTGTCCCGTAGATTTACTAAATGTTGAAATCGAGCGCAAGGTGGAATCACAGCGAAACTTTGGCATTCACCTGCTGCAGCTGTTAGCAAAGACCCGGAGAGCATTCATCATGCTAACTCATGGCTCAGCATCAGTGGAGGGACAATTTTGTAGAAAGGACCCACACGATTGCCATGGTTTACAGATTTCAAGAGCAAATGGGGCAACATGTGCGCACAAAAGTCCTTAAGAGCAGGAGAAATCCCTCCACTCTGGTGCGAGGTGTAGGGTTACCTAGACAATTTTCCAGGGGGTTTAATGTCTTCCTGTGGAAATCAAAATATTCTCGGTGCTAAAATGATGCCATGCTTGATACCGCTATTGAAAGGCAGTACTTCAAAGATCTCATCCAAACACAAGGAGCGTGATAAAAACTTTGCCAACGTGGGCCAGATTTTCCTTGAAGGATGAGACGCTTGACATAAAGCTCACACTAGACTTACAGAATGTAAAATATTTATGTGCAGAGCCCATTATATGTATATGTATATGTATATGTATATGTATATGTATATGTATATGCATATGCATATGCATATGTAAATGTAAATGTAAATGTAAATGTAAATGTATATGTAAATGTATATGTATGTGGGTAGCAACCATAAAAACTGGTGGGTTTTTTGTTTACACCTCTGTTCTGTACAAAATTGGATTGTGCATTATAATTAATTTTATTAGTATTTCCTCCTGCTGAGGGGATCACACTGTGGCATATTGAACGTCGTCACATGATACAATTTGCAGGTCAGAGTTCACCCAACTTGGCCTAGGAACGTAGTAAACGCAATGTTAATTTCGCAGCAGATGCATTAGTGTTGTTAAAACTATTGATATTTGATATGTATCGATACTGAAAAATCTAAAACGGTTTCAATACTCATGCTCCATAGTATCGAAACAATTTAGGCTTTTTCACTCTCTCTCTTTTTTCGGATAGCGAGTTGTTACACACTGCAGTTGTGGCGTGATGCACGTTTGCACTTCCGTGTTTACCATAACGCTCAATGTATGTGCGCTGATCCATGATTTCATCCACCGTTTCATTCGCTCCGGTTAAATGTTGTTAATATTGGAAAGATGCCCATTGCGGACTCTCTGCAAGGCACGTTTGCTTATGCTGATCAATGATTATATGTGAATAAATGCCTAATTAAAACCTGTTTATCATATGCAGTAAATGTGTTCACTAACATTCGCGAATAATGAGCAATACATCTTTTTTAATATTAGTTTAAAAATACAACTATTTATTTAACAAATACAACATTTGATTTTAAATAGTAAATGTATTGGTAAAGTTAACATTACATCATGTCTACGTCGGATGCGACCGGCGCGCCGCATCCAGTGTTGACAAAATAACAAATTATAATGTGTTTTTTTCGTCACGTTTCGTGTCCGGTGTAGACACGGTGTTAGATTAACAATTAATAAATCATGTACATTTACATTTAGGCATTTGGCAGACGCTTTTATCCAAAGCGACTTACATTGCATTATCCTATACATTTTACATAGGTATTTGCAATCCCCTGGGATCGAACCCACAACCTTGCATTGTTAGCGCAATGCTCTTACCACTGAGCCACAGGAAAGCTGTGTAAAATATACATCATTGTCTAGTTTTGTTCCATTCAACTTTTAATAAAAAACAACATTTTAGGGCCTTAAAATCATGGTAGTTTTTCCCCGTTGTATCGAAAATTTTATGTAATATCGACATTTTCAAGGTATCGTATCGAAGTTAGAAATTCCAGTATCGTGAAACAAATCTAGCTTGAATTGCTGGTCTACCACATTCGCAGTGCAAGATCTACACCAATCAGAATGCATTTGAGAACTGTGTTTTTGTTTTAAATTGCTCTTCGTCCACACTATCATTTTCCAAAAGCAGCTCATCCACAAAACAATGTCGAGCTTTCCTGTAGCTCAGTGGTTAGAGCATGGCGCTAGCAACGCCATGGGTTCGATCCCAGGGATTGCACATAATTAGAAACAAATGTATAGTAAAATGCAATGTAAATCGCTTTGGATTAAAGCATCTGCCAAATGCATAAATGTAAATGAAATATAAAATCTTAAAATTCTTACGTTTGTGTACTGTGCATAAAAACAATTAAATAAAACGTATGAACATGCATCATTTCTGTCGAGAATTCTTTCTGCTTTGATTGTTTTTGAATGTTTCAATAGATTAACAATAAAGGGGAAGTTGTTGCAGCGGGTAACACAAGACTAATGTTAAAAATGCAGGTGAAAATGCGGACAAAATAATTGACTGCTTCAAAGTCAAAGCCATTTTTCTGAAATCCGTATTTTCTGATAGCAATGTTAATACAATATTCCAAAACATACTTTTTATTATTTTTCAACAATTTATTTATTTATACTCACATTTCATTATATATATATATTTAACTTTTTATTATTTTTGCAGTGGGCATTACTAATATTTTACTAATATACACTAACATTTGATTTTTTTTATATTTTAATAAATTTGATTTTTGGCTTTGATGTTTTGACTGTTTTGTAATAATACCATGAATCCTAAACTCATGGAACTTTATTTGCCTGTACTTTGCTTTCATGTGTTTGCTGTAAAACTGCTTTGATACATGCAATATTTAGAAAAGCATTAGAGAAATACAATTTAATTTAATTGAATAAATATAAGAATAAGAAAGTAATAACTATAAAAAACATGTTGAATGGCTTTGACTGGGCCATATGATTGTGTCACATGACTAAAAATGTGTCAGTGTTTTTAAAATCCTCCGTTTTCACAGTCCACACTACAAGACGAATATGTCATTTTCAGATTTATCCAGTTTGGAGAGCGCTTTCTTTCTTTTTATTGACAAAAACACCATCTCAGGGTGGACGCAAGGCCAAAAAATGTAAAAGTCTACAACTGACATACACTTTTTCAGGCTGAAGGACATTACGATGTCATTTCCTTTTAACAATACCATGAGTATTTGCTCATGTGGGACACATGCAGCATCCATTGCAATTGTGACCCTTCTTTTAAACAACAGACCAATTAGCCTGTCGCAAGATCTATGTACCTCCTTAATGGTCAGTCCGTGACTCATGGTCAGTTTATAAAGGAAGGTACCGTCCGTGAGGACTTTTGGTTGTGTAGGGTTAATATGACCCATGGGGGAGCTTGAACCCCCTGGTTCCACTCCACACACACTGTACCCGCTTAATCCTTCCAAAGCAAACGGATTAAGTATAATTTGCACCACAGCTGTCCGTCCCTGCAAGAATCAAGAAATTGTGCTGCACATGTTCAGCTGCAAGAACAAATGTCACGGACCAAATGAAAAAACAAGATGCCCCCACATAAAAAGCCCAAATCAGAAAATCCCCCGCAGAAGGGTACCGTGCGTACGTGCCGTGGGCTGCGGCCCCAGGGTGAGCAACATGTGTAAGTGGGTGTCATGGTTTTAAGTTTGGGGGGTGTTGCTGGCGGATGCAGGCGTGCTTTTGGGGCTTCGCGTGCATCGTCTGAGTCGATGCATTAACTGTGAAGGATTATTGTGGAGCGCAAAAGGTCAAAGGGTTACTTCGTCCGCCGAGTGGCTTCGTGGTTTCATGCACAGGCGCTTTGTTGGTCTCCCGTGAGATATATGATTAAACAGCGTTCATAATTGTGCCCTTAGTCAAACACTGCTCATTTCTTTAGGTGCCAAATATCTAATGCATGCTGCTGGCACACATGTGGCCTAGTCATGCTGCATCATGAGAAATCTGCTATTGGAAAGACCATTTATAAATTTTTGAGTTTCAATATGACTATATGATACTATTTGGAGCACAAAATGACTATATTTGTGAAGTTTAGGGGTATAACAATATATTGAAGTATCGCATATCGCAATACAAAAACAGTAAGATATGTATCGTAATGCGGTGTCAATATATTTGTAATATATGTTATATATGTTTTAAATGTATTTTTTTAATATTTGTATGTAAAGATTCAGTTTTATTAGTTTACATAAAGATAGTTGAGTTAAACCCTGAATGTGGTCAATTCTTTAACAAAATAACAAATATTACTAAGTATTGTTAATGTTTTGAGGAAAAATCTGTCATTTGAGTGACAGTTTCTTATTTTTATTTTTTTCTTCAAATATTGTGATACAATTGCAGTCGTAAACCCAGTATCGTGTATCGTATCGAATCTTGAGTTGAACTTATCGTTACACTCCTTGTGAAGTTACATTAATAATTTGCCGATTACATTTGTTTGTTAGTTCATTTTAACTACATTATTTTATTACAGTTTGTTTAATTTAACTTTTTCGCTCAGACTTTTCGTTAAATACATTTTTATTTATTTTTGTGACTCAGAAAGAAATGAGTTTGATTGTCGGGGGAATGCACATACCGAAAACAGTATACATTTACATGTCATTTGTTGTATTATAAGGATAGATTGCCCAAAAATAAAATTGTATCATCATTTATGTAATTCAAAACCATGTCTATGTACAGTGCTATGAAAAAGTATTTGTCCCCTTCCTGATTTTTTTTCTTTTTGCATATTCGTCATGCTTAAATGATCCAGGTCATCAAACAAATTTTTATATTACACAAAGAAAACCAAAGTAAAATCTAAATGCTGTTTTTAAATGATGGTTTTATTTATTAAGGGAAAAAACAATAATTTCTGACCCTATGTGAAAAATTGCCCCCTAAACCTAATAACTAGTTTTGCCACCCTTGGCGGCAACAACTGCAATCAAGCGTTTGCGATAGCTTGCAATGAGTCTTTCACATTGCTGTGGAGGGATTTTGGCCCACTCTTCTTTGCAGAATTGTTTTAATTCATCCACATTGGAGGATCTTCGAGCATGAACAGTCTTTTTAAGGTTATGCCACAGCATTTCAATTGGATGGATTTAAGTCCGGACTTTGACTAGGCCACTCCTTTTTTTTTAGCCATTTAGAGGTGGACCTGCTGGTGTGTTTTGGATCATTGTCCTGCTGCATAACCCAAGTGCATTTAAGCTTAAGGCCGGACATTCTCTTTTAGGATTTTCTGGTAGGGCGCAGAATTCATGGTTCCATCAATTATGGCCAGTCGTCCAGGTCCTGAAGCTGGAAGATGTTTTCTAGCAAATGTGAGACGAGCCTTTGTGGTTTTCTCCGTGGAACTCTCCCATGGATGCCATTTTTGCACAGTCTCTTTCTTATTGTAGAATCATGAACACTGACCTTAACTGAAGCAAGAGAGGCCAGCAGTTCTTTAGATGTTGTTCTGGAATATTTATGACCTCCTGGACGAGTCGTTGTTGTGCTCTTGGAGTAATTTTGCTAGTCCGGCCACTCCTGGGACGGTTTACCACTGTTCCATGCTTTCTCCATTCACTGGAGTCCCAAAGCCTTAGACATGGCTTTTGTAACCCTTTCTAGACTGGTACATTTCAATTACTTTGAAATTGGCATGATGTGTTGCTATTTGAGATCTTTTAGACTACTTCAGTTTGTCAGACAGGTTCTACTTAAAACGGCACTACGTAGGATTGGCCTTCTTTGTCGCCTTCTCAGTTTGAAATTGCTACTGCAGGTGATGTGCGGAGGTAATTCTTTACGTGAGTTGTGATTCGGCACAGCTCAACTGATATAAGTCCGTACATTTTCATAAAATCACAGGCTTCACTTGCCCGTGCTAATTTGCGCCACATGAAATACAGATGTGGGGAGGTAATTTCTAAATCACACGAGGTCCCCAGATAATACTAATCCCGTGTGAATAGGGCTTAAATTACATTTATCATAATGAACATAAAGAGAGAAAGAACAACCAATGAAACTGTACCTGTCTGTATTAACACAAGGGAGCTACGGTTTGTCTTATCTATTGAAATATTGAAATGTCTTACCTGTTCAGAAGAAATAAAGTCATGCCTGCATCCGTTTTAAATCCTTTCAGATCACAGAGTTCACGCCACCTTGAAATGCCTTGCCAATATTAATTCTTGTTTTTGCATAAGTCCAATCACATTCACTTGTTCTTTGTAAACTGTCATCAGTTCGTACTTTCTTGTTTTTCACAACTGATGAATCCCCAGATGTTTAAAAGTAAAAGTATTAAACAGCGCCATAAATAATACTAAAAGTTGTATAAAATCCTACTGGCTAGGAGCCGGATCCTCTTCGTTCTGTGTACGAATGTGACGAAATGACGCATAGACGAAAGACACCAAATAAGGATCTCCGGGAAAGACGACCCGACAGGGCAAATTACAAACCATTATTACAAGCTTTCCGCGGTGAATCCCGCAAAGGTAATGTCACAGTTTTAAACACCGTTCTCTTTCTGTCGGTCTCTCGACCTTGTGTTGAACCGACAGATGGGGTTCGCCCTTGAGAACCTATCAACTTCTGACTACTAGAAAAGGCCAATGAAATTTGCATGCCGGACTCTGCCCCCGGATATCCGGGTATAAAAGGCTGCATTCATTCACCTTTTGTGCTAAGGAACATGACTTTATATTGTCTGCTAGATCTTTAGACTTCCGGATTCTACGACGTGGTGCAGCGGATCGTCCCTTCCTGCAGCGACTCTCCCCTGGGTGTCTTGGCGGTTCCAGAGGTGTTTGAGTGTTCAAGTTGATTCTAAAAGAGCTAATTTCCTCCAGCGTCGCATGTCCCGCTGTTCTCGTGGGTGCAATGCCCTCATCGAGGAGGGGGACGGACACGATGTCTGCCTCAAGTGTTTGGGTCTCCAGCACGCTGAGGCAGCCTTTGTGGACTCATCCTGCTCGCACTGCGGGCGGATGGGTGCTCAGACGTTGCGGTCACGGGGGCTGTCTTCTTCCGAGAACCAGCCACCACCTCGACTGCTTCCCGGGCTTTGAAGGTAGAGCAGCGAGGGTGATATGGGGGACAAGGCGAGTGTAAATCCGTCAGCCAAGAGCTCGTGGACGCTTGCACCCCGCCTCACTCGTCTGATCATTCCCCAGGCGGTCCCACACCGTCTGGATCCTTACTCACGCAGAGGCGCATCCTGACGTCTATCAGATGTTGATGATTGGTTCATGGCAATCGACCTGAACCACGCTTACTTTCATGTCTCGATTCTCCCTCGTCATCGCCAGTTCCTACGGTTCGCTTTCGAGGGTCAGGCATATCAGTACAGAGTCCTCCCTTTCTCATTTACCCCATAGCTCCAACCGGGCCTAGTGCTCCGGACGTCGTAACCCCTAAGTCGAGCGGTTCCGTCTGATGTATCCTCATGATTGGTTCCCACCTTGGCAACCCATGACCTTCCCTAGGTGAACCTCCACCTTGTGGTTAATAACTCTAGTCCGCACAATTCTCCCATGAGTTCTCCCCTGACGGCGAGACCATGTTGGTGTCTCCACTTAACTCCTCCCTACGAAGGAAGTGATCTCTGTAGCGCGTTTCCCCTCTGAGTAATAGCGCTTACCCAGTAGCCTTACGGTACCGGGCGGCTTCTCGCTGTTAGAGAACCAAGTCCGCCACCCTTGAGGGCCGATGACAGTGGCTTCCCACCTTTCCAAAAGCTCTGGGACTTTCGCGACAGCGTTCACGTCTGACATGCCCAGGCCAGTCACCGTCGCTTCACTAGAGGTTGTGATACGGCACGGCGCCATGGCGTTTTCCATAGGAACCCCATCTGTCGGCTCGACACAACGTCGAGAGACCGACAGAAAGGGAACGCCTTGGTTACGGATGTAACCTCAATTCCCTGATGGAGGGAACGAGATGTTGTGTCCTCCTTGCCACGGAGTCCGGCATGCAAATTTCATTCGCCAAATTTCATTGGCCTTTTCTAGTAGTCAGAAGTTGATTGGTTCTCAAGGGTGAACCCCTTCTGTCGGCGCGACACAACATCTCGTTCCCTCCATCAGGGAACTGAGGTTACATCCGTAACCAAGACGTTCTTTCATGTACTTGCTCAATAATTTGTGATAGCTCAATTTTACTCAAAATAACTTACAGACTGCCACTTTAAGGGATTTCTTGATTCAACAGGTCTGGCAGTAATTAGGCTTGAGTGTGGCTAGAGAAATTTAACTCAGTTATTTAATTCATCACAGTTAATTCACGATTTTCCAAGGGGGAAATTACTTTTTTCACGTAGTGTCAGAAATGTTTGGATTGTTTTGTCCATTAATAAATTAAAAAATCATTTAAAAACTGCATTTTGTATTAACTTTGGTTTTCTTTGAGTAATATAAACATTTTTTGATGATCTGAATCATTTAAGCATGACAAATGTGCAAAAAAACTAAAATCTAGAAGGGGCAAATACTTTTTCACAGCACTTATGTGTCTCTTTTTTCTGTGGAACACAAAGGAAGATATAGTGGTTTTGTATCCATACAATAGAAGTCAAGATGTTTAATGTTGTTTGGTTACAAACATAAAATGTCTTCTTTTGTGTTCTGCAAAAGAAAGAAAGTCATACCGTTTCGGAAATACATGAGGATAAGTAAATGGTGGAAGAAGCTTCCTTTTTGGGTGAACTATCCCTTTTAGATTTTTCAAACCCATCAGGCAACTGCAGCATTCAGCTGGTCATCGCCCAGATCTACCGAAAGATCTATACTCTGTGAAATTTTATTGCAGACAAAAAGCACAGAGGCTAAGGTATGGGAATTGAAACGAATCCTAGCGTGCTGACAGGCAAACAGTTACTTTACTGCTGGCCTTGTGAGGGTCAGGGTTTATCTGTGCATAGATCAAGCAAAATGAACCATAATAATCAATTTTTGAGGAATCTGAATTTTTATTTATTTAGATATACTGTTTAATATTTGATATTATAGTGTTGCCTAAATAACAACTAACAGACGCACATCAGACAGATACATTGTACATTACTTGCCTATGGTATGTGCCCACGAATGCCAGGAATGGCTTTGGTCTCAGGATGTGTGACAAGCATGCCATCCCACCGCAGGACACATCATGTCATTCACAATCCCGTGTCTGAGGAGAACCCATTCTTCTCTCACATGCTTGAAATATAGTCGTTCATGTTAGAATCTCTTGTATATTTGCATGTTCTGATCAGGATTACATAAAAGAGGGTCAATTGCCATGTAAATCTCGCCTTCATATTGCTAGTGTGTTGTGGGTGGTTGCCAGGGGGTTGCTATACGGTTGGGAGATATTTTACTGAATCTTATTCCTGTACCTTCCTGCAATTTTACGTGTGTTTTATCATCCAGGAAGCAAAATGTGTTTACCTCATACAATTATAGTACATCTACCTAAATGAGCTACATGATTTGTACTGTCATTTATGTGACATGTGCACAATAAACAAATGAGCACTTTCATATAATTAATGTAATTATCTATTCATTTTAGAGCGCAAATAGAGTGTTATAATATGTTTTAAGACTAGGGTTGGTAGCAACATTAATAATTGCATTACTTTAGACTTCACAAGAGATTATTACTTTTTTGGGTTTCTAAACTGATGAAGCCCTTTTGAAGACCGTTTGGGACTCTCTGTGAGGAGTATTTTGCCCCCTTGTGGCCAGTTACTGATCTACTTCTCTGCAGCTCACCCAGCCATTGTCAGAAAGCAAACGTAAGTATGTCTAAAAATTATATTCATGTTTAATACCATTATTTCTCTTATTAAGGATATTTTATTTATCATTTAATTAATCATATAAATGTGATTTTGGCATAAACAGGATATTATATTGTAAATTCTATAAACGTTTATTTGTAAAAATAAAACAAGATATTAATTTCAAACATGGGAAGCTCTTATTTAACATGGTTTGTACATTGCTTCTGTAGCCAAGTGACTTGATGTACTTGATGCCGACTGATTGGAGAAATAAGTATATAGTGAGCGAGACAGACAGAAAGAGAGAGAGGTCACTTATTCAGCTGTGGTTGGCTAGTGTCCCATTGACGCTAGAGATAAGAATAGAGTCATGAAGCCGTCATTCAAAAAATAGGCAAAGGTTAAATGTCTTGCAGTAGGGCTGAATGTGTATGACTGTAGAACACAGTCAGTCTACACACAATGTAATATTGCCCATACACACACACACACAGATAATAAGAGCTAAAACAAGTTGTTGTTTACTGGCAAACATTAATTTAATTTGACACGAATTCTGTTTTTGGTAGAACAGTTATACATGGGATTAGGACACCACTTGTTCTGTATACATTAATACAAATAATATGATGTGCGGTATTCTTAAATTTCCATATTCAAAATATAAAAAAAATGAAATAATTCAAACAGATGTATGGAGACTTCAGTGCAGTTTATAATCGTGCGTCGTGTGCATGCGGTAGGTACAACACGCAAAAACGCGTACCCTACCCCACACCTCTCCAAAAATGTAACAGCGTAAAAAACGTAGCATTAGCGTCGGGTTTACTCATACGCATTTCCGAACTAATTGTTGAAATAAATGTACGTGTTTACTTGCCACTATCACTGCTAAATACTTCTCAAACTACACAATGAACCGCTTCTTCTTCAGCTCTTTTCTTGGTTACACAAGCAAAACGCCTGTGGACACTGATGCCTAGTGGCCATTGTATGTCAATGCGGACAACGACGCACGAGCATATAGGTTACGGCGTAGGTCCTACGCACGAGTATAACTTACGCTTAAGCGAAAATCTACGTGTTGCCTACGACGTGGGTCCGACGCATAAGTAAAAAAAGCCTTTCATGATTATCAGTATTTTTTAAGTTAAAAAATGATGACTTTATGTCTCTCCTGAGTTTTGATTTTGTTGAAATTCAACAGACACTGGACTGAAAGGCCAAAAACATCTAAAAATGCTGATTAAATGAACATTCGGAATGGTCTCTTGATTTTTTCTGCAGCTTTATATGAGAGATCATATTGTCTATGCAGTCTTTTTTAAGTATTTAGCATGATTTAATGTCGATTTGATAAGATGAATAAAAGCAATAAAGTATTCTACTCTGAAATTTGTGAGAAACCTGCTTAAATTTAACGTCTCTAATCTTCTCTAAGACAGAGACAGAAAGTTCATGGCTGCTGCTTTTCTTTCAGCTTAAAGAGCTTGGTCTGAGTGTCTCTTAAAGACACATCTACATTTCCTCCCAGCCCTACCACACATGAATGAAACCAAAACAAATCCGCACTCCCATTCATATTCTATTCATAAAGAATAACAAACCAATTAAGATTGATGATCAACTATAAATATCAAACAATTGCTGGCTCCAGATGTATGGGATTATCCACTTTAAAGTCATTAGATTCACATCCTTTGCCTAATCTCTCAATTCCCTTCTCAGTGCCTTTGTAATTCCAGTCCTGGATCACTTTTCCATAGTAGACAGCCTGTTTGCCAACAGGATTTATTAATGCTTTTGTTTCGGGGGCCCAAAACAAAGGGCCCCACCATGAGATAAAAAGCAAACCGTGATTCATTCGATTAAATGCTCCAGACATAAAAAAGAGTCTCGTATCGAGAGACGCTCACAGAGAGAATAGGTGGAACGGAGATCTTTGGAGGAGGTGTCGGACTTTGATGTCCAAACATTGTGTGATCAAAACTTCAACTGTTTGGAGGAGCAGAAAATCCCTATGAAACTTGATAGCTGGTGCTGGGCTTAGAGTCTTAGCTTGTTTTTAATAGAGGTTTGATATTGAATAGATTTGCATTCACCTAATACTGGTGATTCTAGTGGAAGAACATCTGTAAGGAACAATGGTGTCATGGCAAGTGATGTGATAAGCATGTGCTCCATTTGTCCCGCAGTGCATGAAAGAAATCTACACTCATCCTATCAGAGCAGAGATGCTATACTTTAAAGGTCTTAAAGGGACAGTTCACACAAGCATTTAATTTCTGTCATGATTTACTCTGGAAAAGTTTGGAAAAGTTTGGAAAGTTGTTCCAAACCTGTATCATGCATATTTTCTTTTTTCTGCTGAACACAAAGAAAGACATTTGAATAATGTTAGCAACAAAAATGTCTATGGCATTATAGTTTTGTTTTGTTTAACACACAAGAAGATCTTTTGAGGAATTAAGGAAAGCAAAAAGTTCTGGGGCACCTTTGGTGACTTTTGACTATGGTAGTCAATGATGTCCCAGAAATCTCAGTTGCTAACATCCTTCCAAATATATACTTTTTGCGTTCAACCGAACAAAGAACAGGTGTACAGGTTTTAAACAACTTGAGGTTGAATAATTAATGGCAGAATGTTAATTTTTGAGTGAACTATACCTTAAAAGGGGCTGGCCAGCCAAAATAAAAAATTCATAATTTGAAGTATGAACTGTCATAATATACTCAATGACAGTGTGACTTTCTTTTGTAGAACACAGGAGAGGATGCTATGCAGAATTTAAGTGACTAACAATCTCAGTCACCATTCACTTTCATTGAGTTTAAGGAACAGTAAAATAAGCGTCAAATTCACTTTTTTATTCCACAAAGGAAAGAAATGACAGAATTTTGGATTTAGATTTTTCTCTAAATGTTAAAATATGTGTGAAAAGTATCTGAAACATACTCAAAATAGTCAAAGTCACCATTCACTTTTATTGATTAAAAAAACTGTAAAAGCAGCATGAACATTCTTTAAATTCAATAAAAAAATGACAGAATTTGCATTTTTAATAATTAAAATATGTGTGAAATTAGCACCTCATAAGAAGCATACTTTAAAATGTTAACTGTTTTAATGAGCTACAAACTTAAACACCCAACACCCATAGACACACATGCTAATGACTAACAAAGTGTAACGGTGTTGATGATGATGAGTTAGAGTGACGGTAGATGATCCAGAGGTCATTGATAGCACTTGTCAAGGCAACAAGAACAGATATCCTATGTTGTGTACAGCTGGTTTATGTAAACTAAGCGATCTTTCTTAAGCGTTTCTTAAGAGCAACCTGTGTGTGCTTGTGTGTGTAAATTGTATGTGCGATTGTATGGATGAGGTTAATCTCCAGAAAATATTTTGAAGAATGTTGGTAACCAAACACGATAGACCTCATTGACTTCAATTGTATGGGCTCAAAACCACGAAGACATTTCTCAAAATATCTTCTTTTGTCTTCCACAGAAGCAAGAGTCACATACAGGTTTTGAATTACACGATGTTAAATAAATGATGGCAGAATTTGTATTTTTGGGTGAACTAGCATTTTAACTTTGACGTTGTTACCTAAAGAGGGATCTTGCGAGATCTATAACAAGAATTAGTGAACTCTATCTAAGCTTCTAAGAATCTGTAGGATCTAACATTTTTGCAAAATGTAAGCAACCACCCAGAGCCCCTCAAAACTCATTTTCATGAACTGGCATATATTGTATTGTGAAACTTATAAGGCCAACTCCAAAACCACAGCTTGTACAGTGAGTCCAATGCCCACTGGCCCCTCAAGATCTATTTGAGCTGGTAAACTGTGAGATAGACTGAAATGGGGGGTCTGTTGATGAACCAGTGCAATCCTGTCTGTTAATTAACGTGGTCTCTTGAACCCACTCACTGCTTACAAGCGGTATGCAAACATCTCCGCGGCCGGCTCTGATTTCAAAGTCAAGTCCAGAGGACCAGCTGTAGACCATGGGACAATTTCATCAGCTTTTTGAAACAAAAGCTGGCCAGGCCTGTTTGAGCAGCACCGGGTAAGAGAGACAGAGAGGGCAAGCGAGAGAGAAAAAAACAACAGCGAGGTCTGAGACATTGCAGATGTTGAGTAGAATCCGCTAGTGGTTGTTGACAGGTTTTTGAGGAAAGACAGCTTGAGATGCTTTACTGTGTAGAGAGTAAAGTATGTGCGGTTGCATGCACGCATGTATTCGTGTACACACGATTGCTTTGCAGCTCAGGTGTGGTGTTAACATATATTTAAGGACCTTGATGCGATGTGTTCTCTTTTAAATCAAAATGTTTCTTCATTTTCTTGTCACCTTGTAAGCCAATCAGAGGTAACATTCCTTTCCAATCCTTTAATCCCATTTCCTGATCAAAACAGCACTGTTGATAGTTTCACTAAGACCAAATACAACTGCAATTACCTCTGGCTTTACACTATGGTAACTGAGAGGTGACAATTTCAGAAATGTTGAAAACAAGTCCAGCGGTAATTTAAAGAGGACATGGAAGTATGTCTTAGCATGACTCCTATTAAAGGGACAGTTCACCCAAAAACAACAATTCTGTCTTCATTTACTCACCCTCAAGTTGTTCCAAGTCATCATACATTTTTCGTTCTGTTGAACACAAAAGAAAATATTTGGAAGAATGTATGAAAGCAAACAGTTTTGATTACCGTTTCAATTTTTCCTACTGTGGTGCTCAACGGGGTCCAAGAACTCTTTGGTTACAAGCATTCTTCCACATATCTTTCTCTGTGTTCAACTGAACAAAGAAATGTATACAGCTTTGGAACAACTCAAGGGTCAGTAAATGATGACAGAATTTGTATTTTTGGTGAACTGTCCCTTTAAGGCCTGTTCACATCAAGAACAGTGATTATAACAAAGATACATTTTTAACAGAATAGCGTCCACACCAAAACTATGATACAGAGAAACAAAATAATTGAGATCTCTTTCAGTCATTTTTTTTTAATTGGAGCACACAATCTTAGAATAAACAAAGTTAGTGTCTATTATTGGTTTGGTTGCTAAAATTATTGTTAGCTATAGTTATTTTCCCCGAATCTAACTCTAGACAGCAAGACATTCCTGCACAACCACACTTGTTTAATAGTAATGTTTAGAATGGAATAGTAAAGTTTTTAAGTTAGATAAATGCTAACTGTACATGTGAACATAAACAGAATGCAAAAAGTGGGTTGACTCAGTTTAATGGATAGTTCACCCAAAAATGAACATTCAAACACAAAAGGAGATATTTTGAAGAATGTTCATAACCAGACCACATTGACTTTCATTGTAAAAACAAAAGGACATTTCTCAAAATCATTTGTGTTTTACCAAAAGAAATAAAGTCATACAGGGCTTGAACAACATGACGGTGAATAAATGATGACAGAATATTTATTTATGAGTGAACTTTCTTTGTAATATTCCTTGTTGTGTGTTTGAGTACTGGCATACTTCTCTGGTTCACACACAACTATGCATGTACCCCTTTTTGCCAAAGTATCTTCTTTTTACTGTTCAAAAGTGTAAAAGTATATAGTGCAATATCTTACACTAGTGCTTATGCATAATTATATAAATACATATTCATATTTTACATTTCTATATACAGAACTTATGCACATCTGTACATACTCTCACACTTACATATTTATGAATATTACTTAAATTCGTAATTTTTTATTATATGGGTATAATGTTTGTATTATTGTGTTATATACATAGACTGTATAAATCTCCCCCGGAGGTTTGTGAAGTGCAATTTTGAAGCCTAAGTGGGCAGAGCCGGCCGTCACCATATTGGCAGCGCTTCACTCCCGGTTAATTGAAAATGGGCAAAAAGTCAGGACGTGGGTGGAGCTGAGGTGTCTGGTTGGTGAAACCAACGCCCTTAATTATGCAGAATTTTAAGGATTAATATAAGTTAAACAGATGAGTTTTAAAAAACTCACCCTCCTCACAGTTGTCATGAAGGGCAAAATTTGCTATATAGACCAAGATCATTTTTTGTACCAGGCTGTAAAAATCCTTTTTTCTGCTATAAAGTTGTGCAGTTTATCATGGGGCTCATTGAGATTCTGCTTTGTTTTGGAGCCAGTCTCTAGCGGCCAGTCAATGAATTGCAATTAAAGTCTCTTCCGTGTTGGTGTCACGTGAGATATCGGAAGGTTAAAACACTGCACTTTTTAAATTATTAATACTGTGTTGTCAACGTTGACAAGCACTAATAATACTTTTGACAAACACTTAAATAATACAGATTCTAAAACTTTAGTGCGTAATAAGCAAACTGGGTGATTTGTCCAGAACAGTCCAGAAACACTGGATATTATATTGAACATTTATCTGGAAGTGAATGACAGAAAATTATATGAAAACATTTAAATGACATAGTTGTTGACTTCATCTATAAAAACAATGTCACAGAACATTTTGTCAGTAGTTTTATTGTGCTTTTATTGCATTTGAGACATTGCAGGGCTATGAATCCATGTCTACTGCAGGTATCAGTGATAAACTTACAACATTTGAATAAGTCAACATCTATTCATTATTCATCGAAACTTACTGTTAGACATTATGTCTCTAATATTAATGACTATTTACAAGTAAACTTCACAGAATCTCTGGCAGTAATACACAATACGACACTGAGGCACAGGCTCTTACATGACAGAGGATCAGTTTACAAGCTAGAGTGTCTATATTGGGAACACGCACACACATAGGTGGGTTATTTTCATGTCCACTGCGACTTCACACACCTTTTTGTGACAGGATAGTTAATCCTCAAGCGTTTGTCGCTGGCGGGACAGAATGTTAGTATGGCTGACTCAGAGGCCAAACACAGATTTACCAGCATCATGACGACAACCACTCTCTCTTCAAAGATTAGTTAAGATTATTTCCATTAAATCAATTTTGTTCCACATTCAAATATTATGGCTGTTCTTTTGGTTTAAGTACGAATGAAAAGTACAAAAAAGTCCTTTACATGAGTTTGGTAATGGTTGCTTTCAGTAAGCCACAAAATCCTGTTTCCCTCTCATCTAGTAGTCACGGCTATCCTCATACTTCAGGGATAGAGTCATATCTAATGAAAGTGTGGATTACCTCACTCCATTTTGCATGGTGTGGGAGGCCGCTGGTTCCACAGAGACATTTTTTCCTGTTTAGTCCTCACAAGATTTCGGGCCCACCATCGAATGGAACATTTCAAGCTGTGCCCACCATTACAGCAATAGTGTGGATATACACACTCCATGTTTCTGTGATGATAAGAGAATCTAAATGTAGAATGATGTGTAAATGCATTATTAGTACATGCTTCAGTAATTCTATTGTTCATAGTTATAGTTATGGACAAATCATTAACCCTAAGTAGTAAACTCTGGTGTAAACTTTTTTGCACCATTTCTGATTCAGACATGAATAAAAATACTTTGATTTACTTCATGCTTAGGTATGCAGCATTTCAAGAAGTCCAATATTGCAGTATATGCAATATTTACATATGCAGTATTTTGTAAGTATCAGTACTATGAACGTGCACTTTTTAAAATTGTTATATGTTAAATATAATGAAGTTGAATTGAATGGAGGCCGAATGTGAACCTATAAGTTGTTTATAAGTCATGGAAAAATATTTTTAGATGCCCAGATGAATGCACTGTTTCGTTCTCTTATCGAAGGCAAAGAACAATCGATCCCCACAGGGACCATAAGTGAGATTGTGGACATAAATCAAGTTATTAGGGTTTTTGCAATGGCTCTTCTGCAAAAATAAATTAACCAAAACTGGAAAAATGGCTCTTTGGTTAAAAAAGGTTCCCGATCCCTGCCCTATGATTACGAGCCAAGAATCACTTTACTACTACTACTACTACTAGTTTAAAGTCGGCATGAAATGGAAGTTGTTGAGGAGTTTTCTTCCAAATTGTCATGTATGTCTGAGTTAATCCGCGGTCACACTTGTTTTTTTATCCCATTGACTTCATTTCATCCACATGCGAATGCATCAGACTGTTAACGCAAGCCCGTCCGAACATATTTCGCATTTCGGCGCGTAGCAAAATTCAAGTTTGCTGAACTCTGACCTGCGAATTCGCGTAACGTGAATTTTTGCAGCACCGCATTCTCAAAGTCTTGTTTGTCCTTGGCATTAAACAGCGTTTAGAATGAGGAAGTATGTGATGAAGGGCTTGATTTTGCAATTCTGGATATGATTAGATTGTTGAAAGTTGGAAGCCTAGCCATTGGACAGTAAATATAGTCTCGCCTTGGCACCGAGACATACGTAATGCAGTAAAAAGATGTTGTTTGGGCACACTAATAAAAAAATGTATAAGTAAAATAAATAAATAAATAATAACATGCACGAATAAACCATTTATAATAAACACTGCAGAAGTTCATAACAAACAATAGTCATTTTTGATGTTATAGCAACTTTGTTTTTTTCTTATTGTGATGTATATCTGAGTGAAATGAAAAAAAAAGTAATGCGGGACTTCATCCATTGATATCTGATTGGATTGTTGGTTTCTTTTTCAGGCTGAGACAAGTATCCAAAAGCCCCTCCCTTACAGCATTACTTGTGACAGGAAGTGAAAAGTGGTCGTTTTGAGGGGGGGTTAATGTAAGGGTAAAGAATATTAAAGGGAAAAGTAATTTAAAAAACACTACAATATTCCATAAAAATCGTTGTGAATTTCAATTTCACAGTGATTTTAAATATCAAGTCTTTGCGGACCGTAACTTTTTAAATGATAAAGCGTTATCTTAACATTAATCTTCACTCATTTGCCTGCTACCTTTAACTTATAACTAACTTTTTCACTTTTTTAACTAAACATTAGTTCCTTAGTGCAGACACACGTGTTGATATCTTTGAAGATACCGTGTTATATTGGTGCACATATAACAATTGTATTGTTTCAGATACTGTTATTTTACGTGTCATTCAAAAATTGGGTGTCATGTAAAAATCCCAAGAAATGCTAAATCCTGCTAAAGAAGTCTAAAACAGAGCAACAGATTGGTTCTGCACACTGTGTACTGACTCTCGACATTGTCAAGAGCAATGTAACCAGTGACAGATATAACAGTTCCTGGTGGTCTTAGACTCTTATTACATTGTTTTTACCTATTAATTACTGTATATCATAATTCAAGCGCATGAGAAAAACAAAGAAATGGGCTGAATGAGTGAGGACCGAGGCAAGAGGTCAGGAGCAGGGACTGTAGGAGATAATTGCTGTGGTGGGCTCACACGAAGAACTGTCTGTTTAGACGAGCGATTATTTATGAAAGCCATCCGGCCCATGGGCCACAGTTGCCACTGGGGGGATAAAAAGTTGGTCATCAGGTCAAGGGCCAAAGGGAGCATGCAGAGAACAGGTGGGCCTTCAGGGTCTTCTGGAACTGACTCAGGACAGCCCACACCTGCCCTGACTGTCAATCAACAGCACGAGAGAGAAAAAGATTGCCCGTACGTGAGAGTGGCGCAGAAGCTCATACTGTACTTGTACTGTACCTCTCGTTGGCATATGTGAGGTTTTGGAAACTTCTGATACTGAAAGAACTTTTGTGGATTTTCCCTTTCTGCTGGTGAGTGTGACGGGCAATCTGAGTCATCGATGAGCCAGGGTGAAAATCTTTCCCTAAGCTAGTTTTAGGCTCAGCGTGGCCTTGGTTTTGTTATCTAAGAGAAGCGTGGCTAACCCGACTAACCCGCAGTAGCTTCATAAGAACTAAAAAGATAATATAATTGAATTGAGAATTGAGTGATCAACTAATATTAACATTAAAGAAATAATTGTTTTCAAACCTTTACAAACATTTCAAGCTGTCAATGTGATTTTGTGTTTGGGATGAAATAAAATGAATTGTTTGCTAAATGTTTGCGAATGTTATTTTAAACACGGACAAAAACAACATAACATTTTGAGACCAAAACAAATCGTTTCCGATTTAGAAATGTTTATGTGTATTATTTTAAAAAACACCAAAAAAGCCAAAGAATAATGATTCCAGTATTAACATCTTATATAATGATTATGAAAAAATTGTCCACTTCCCTATTAAATCTCATAAGCATTTCAAATCACTGTTGGTATGTCCCTGGTGGTTCCTTGGGCTACAAGGAGCTTCATTTCTTTAGAATTTCCTCTCATTTCTATTCCATATGTTATCACTCATCCATCCATGTATCATCCATCTACTGTATCTACGTGGGACCTCCAGTCCTGGTCACAATAGTGGTTCCCCATGGTTTCGTACATCCAGAGAACCCCTCTGAAACGGCATCAGCTCTTATAGGGGTCTCCTGAGCAGCCGGACGGGTGGGCAGCAGGTGTGAACGTGAAGCACAGATCAACTGTTGGACACTGTGATATACTGTACTGTATATACACACACACTCAAAAGGGAAACCAAACTTGTAGTTCTTATTTGATTTTCATTACGTATAGTATCAGCATAAAGAAGTATATTACTATTTGAATGACATAGATTTGACCCAAACTTGTGAAGTCCAATACTATGAAATATCAGAAAAATTGTTGTTTAAATAGGTTAAAAATGTGTTTAAAATAGGTTACAAAATGGTTGTAAATGTGGCTATAAATAATGCAAAACCCAACTCCCAATCATGTCTATATTATTTTTACTATATAACTTTATATGTAAACTTTTATAACCCACAATATGCAGTTTTGTACAACTGTTGATGACTGTACATTCAAGACCTCTAAGAACACACATCCACTGTGTTCCCCTAGTGGGCGCTGCTCCATATTTGAGTTGGCTGGATTTAAGTCAGCGTGTGGTGCGGAGGCCATGAGGGACTTTGGGACTCTCCAATTGCAGGCAGGCAGACTGGCTGGCACCCCAAGTGTAGCTTCTTCATCCTGGAGACAGCTGTTGTCTCTGTGACGACACTAGCGGCCAATGAGGTTTCGGGAACGAGCGGGTCTGAGCGGGGTGGGTAGAAAGCCTATGGGTCTGAACATGATCAACTGGTGCAGAATCGGAGGGGGCAGTTGGCAGTAAACACCATTCCAAGGCCTGCTGCACACAGGACTGTATCTCTGCGGGACACAAATATACATCTTGACACTTCCTCCCATGAAAATACATTCTATATTTTATTTGTTCTCGTCTCATCAGGAAGTTCCTGTCAGCTTCTTTAAATGGAAGGGCTTATCGTGCTAAGTTTGGCATGTGCATGGTTCTACATTGACAATGCTGGACTTGTTTTGTCAAATGTCTTCACAATTAAAAAAAATCTTTATTTACAAACATATAAACCGTTATACAGTAATAGTGGGATACAAAGGTACTTTTTTGTAGGCGGGTGGCCCTTTCATGGGGGCTGCCATGTTAGGATCACATGACCAGGCTGACCGTTTTTTAATGCGAGTAGTGTTTGCCACAATGCTAAGGTCTTCTGGGTGGATGCCAGGACATTTCAAGTCGGTTGCAAGGTGGTTGCCTAGTACGTTTCAACTTACCTCCAACAAATTCAGTTATATTGGACATATGTCCCTTCCCTTAAATACACCCCATAGGAGCGTTTACTAAATCAGAACCCTTGCACATCAAAGATTCCCTCTTCTCAATTGGTAGCATTGCAAAGTAGCACATAAAATGGATTCAATTAGGGAACACCCATACTTATAAAATGTATGCCTTTAATGCACCGTAAGTCGATTACCCAATACATTAAAGTTCAAGCAAATTTGGTGAATGTAATATTAACAGACAGTAAGGGATCATGTCCAAAGTCCACACATTACTTATAAATAAAAAAGTCACTGTTTTTTATGACAGCAACAAGGCGTGTAACTTTTTTCAAATTGTAAATGTAGTATGTGAAAATCAAAAAATTAGCATAAAGGTTTGAATGCATTATCATTTTGATCTTTGTCATGACTTTAGCCATTTTAATATTGAAGATGTCAAGGAGAAAATACATAGCCTACTGATAAAAAAAGTACAGTACAACTCAATGTGTTATAGTTGCTTATAAGTGTCGTCTAATTACATAAATGTAAAAGGGCACTTCCAGCGTTACCTGACATTTTGCGTTATGGACGTGATATGAAAATGCTCAGAGAATGTATTTGTTAAGAATATATTGAACCATCAGTTTAAATTTTATTAAACCCTTGTGAGTCTAAATATCAGAAATATGTCAGTATATGAACACATTTTCTATTATAAAAAAGGAAAATAAACATTGCTTTATGGATGTGACAAAAAACGGACAAGGTTTTTGGGAGACAACAAACATGTAGGATTTATGTGAATAAAAACTGCACAAACCTGAAGCAATAATTCCCAATGAATGGAGTAGAGATGTCTCTTTACAGAACATAAAATAGTTGCTTTATTTTAATTTGCATGTGTCCATTTATGAGGAATATGTACCGTTATGATGTGACAATCCTGAAAATGGCACTTTCCTGACTATGGAAAATCATGCACTATAAATAAAACAAATGCTTTAATAACTTGGAGACCTCACATGGGTATTTGAACCACAAATTGTTGATACAATATCTGTGCTGTTACCATAATCAAAAACCGTTGGTATAAACTTATTTATTTCATCGTAAAATTGACATTTTCACAGAATTGCCCGAAAGTAAATGTGGGTAATTAATTTAGTATTAGAAAAATATAAGCAAATTAAAAACAAACCTGCATTCTGATTGGTGGCGACAGTCAAACGTAACAAATTTATTCAAATATTGCTTATTCAAACCTTTATTGACTCATGTTAGCATCAATAATACTCTACTCTCAAAAGCTAATAGTAAAGGGATTCTTAATATTAAAGAACAGTGTTAAATATCATGGCCTGGCAGATGTGGAAAAACTATATTTGATTATGACAAGCACAGAAACAGCTGTTGTTAATGGATATTTGTTTTATAGTCACAGAACTCTTCCAGTACTATCACCAGACAGACACATGTGACATGTATACAGTCTACATTCCACACTTCTAAAGACTTGCCTCAGCATCCACTTTAACCTTAATGCTTAAATGCTTTGAATTAGTTTTATGGAAAAATGTGTCTTATTTGTTTTCTTAATTAAAACTTAGATTGTTTAGACCACAGATTTAACATTGAAACTCTTTTTGAAATAGTTGAAGAAGTGTCCCAGTTTGCACCTCATGAAGTCGGCTGAGATAGGGCCCAAAGTGTAATCTAAAGGCATAGGATTGCTACTTATAAAGTAAACTGTTCTAGACAATTACAAAATTGTGTAATGTGTATCAAATAATAATTTTAATGGTTCATAAAAATTATGGAAAATATCATAAAGAAAGAACTGATGTGTGTCCAAACATTTGTTCCAAAAATGGTTTAAATTAAATTATAGCATACAGTAGGTTTCAATTTAACTGATCCAAATTACATTTATATTTTGAAAAAAATTACATTTACACTTTTAGCAGATTAATTTATTCAAGGGACTTACAAGAATTTTAGAAATTGAGATTTTGACATCATCTAAAAGCTGAATAAATAAGCTTTCCATTGATGTATTTTGTTTGGACAATATTTGGCGGAGGTACAACTATTTGAAAATTTGGAATCTGAGGGTGCAAAAAATCTAAATATTGAAAAAAATCACCTTTAAAGTTGTCCAAATGAAGTCCTTAGCGTAGCATATTACTAACAAAAAGAAAGTTTTTATATATTAACGGTATACGAAATTTACAAAATATCTTGATCGAACATAATCTGTATATAATATCCTAATGATTTGTGGCATAAAATAAAAATCTATAATTTGGACCCATACAATGTATTTTTGGCTATTACTTAAAATGTTCCAGTGCTACTCAAGACTGATTTTGTGGTCCAAGGTCACATATCGTACCAAGGCAATAATAGTGCTATACCAGGTTCTACAATGCTGTAACAATACCTGTTGAGAAAGAGAAGGTTCCTTTTATAAATAAGTAAACAGAAGAGCAGTCAGTAGACTTAAAGTTAAAAAAATGTGTCAGCTGCAGAGCCGGCCGTCCCTATAAGAGAACTTAGTGGCTGCTCAGGGCCCAGCTGCCACTAGGGGGCCCCCAAGAGCACATTAAATTACCGTTTTTTGTGATATATTCATGACACACATCCATTTTCTCATGTAGGACCATACCCACTATTTTCAGTAAGGTGGCCAATCAAACGAAAGGAGGCGGGAGTTGCTGTTACAGAGCCGAGCAGTGACCAATCAAAATCAAAGAAGACGGAGCTACTGTTCCATCTTCAGCTGTTCAGCAAGATGCTTCAGTTTAAAAGTTGAAATAGTGCTGTGCAACGACACAAAAATCTCCTTTGGGCCCCGTAAAGGCTTGGGTTGGTCCTGGTCAGCTGTCATGTGTAAAACTAGAAAATATGTCAAGTCATCAGTTTTGCAAACGTAAACATCCTTGTCAGTGGATGTTTTACAACAAAGCTGTCAAGTCGTCATTCGTCAAGTTTTACACACTTCAAATAGTTGTCAAATTGTCTGTTGACAACATTTACAAACAAAAATATTTGTGAAGTTGTCAAATAAGCGATTAATTATCCTACAACAGCTCTTTTAGCAATATGAAGTCAGGTGGAATAATGAAGGGAACAGATCGAGTGTGTGTTGAACCCGCACCTGCCTGAAAAACAACAGCAGCGTTCTCCCGCACTCCTCAAGCTTACTGATGCAGTCCACAGATGCCACACAACACAAGTGTCTTTACTACCTCTCTCTCTCTTTCTCTCTCTTTCTCTCTCTCTCTCTCTCCCTCTCTCTCTGGCTCTCACTGGACTCTTTGTTTCATGGTAAAGCGTGTACAGCGCTCCCTCTGATTCCCGTGACTATAACAGCAGCTGGTCGAGGCTTACTGCCTCTGAAACTTCATAAATCTCATCACTGTAGAGTTTAAAGTCTATAGCTCTTGTAAAAAGAACAATATTTGTAATGATTGTCCTCTGAAATGTGTCATGACAAGCACAACAGTAGGGATGTGCTGATATGTAAATTTTGGCCGATAACCTATACTTCTCTAACATTGGAAGCCGATAACCGATATATTGGCCGATATACAGTATCTAAATATTCATATACAATTACCTAAGACTGAAACAAAAGGCAAAAAGTGGACAACTGCTTTTATTTGAAAACATTTACTGCAGAAGACAAGTTCTCTTTTTTCCCTGAAAATCATTTACCCAGCATACTTTACACAAGTTAACAATTCTTTAAACCTTCAAACTTTTCTGGTATATTTTTTATTTAATAAACTATAGATGTTCTTTCAGAGCAACCCAGAAAAGTATTCTTAATAGCCAGATGTCTAACAGGTCTCAAGACAGAAAGCATTCAGACAGCAGTCTGATTCAAACAATATGCATTTGTTCCAAAACTGTACACATTCATCAATTCTGTATCTGCATACTCTGCCTACATCAACAATGTTTTGGTAATAGCAGTAAGTGAATGTTCATGACAAAACGACTGAAAATGACTGTACTGGATTTTAACTGTGAGCAGCGTGCACCTAAAGTGGTTTAACCAGCAGAAATGATTTATGATTTATCGGCTATAATATATCGGCCTAAATTTAGATATATATGGCCCATAATTTATCGTGCTTCCCTACACAACAGTTGTGTAGAGGGGATTTTGTGAAGCTTTCAGTATATAATATATATGTAGTACTGACTACATAATAATTATCATCGGTTTCAAGAGTAAATATTACAATGTCCTTTAAATTACATTTCATGCAGTGTGTAATGTTGCTGTTTGTGAATGTAAGCAGTCTGCCAAGTTGTAAAGCCGAAAGTGAACAAATAGCAAAGTTATTGCCTTGGGACAGAGTCGACTCTGAATCACACGAACGAGTCGTCCGTCGTTCTAACTTCAGTTCCGGGTCAGATTTGCGTTACTCCGTGTTATGTCCGCCTTTGTTCCATTTGCGACACTGCCCGTGGTAGACCAATCAGAGCAGACGAGACCATCTGACCAATCAGATCAGAGTAGGCTGACAGAAAGGAGGGGATTAGACAGATAAATCTAATGAACGAATCATTTGAGAATCAGTCAAGAAGGAGGGTAATAATAACTGCCTATTATTAGACAATTAAAGCTTTTTTACACCTTGTATGTACCTAAAAAAAAAACTATGTACCAAAGTAGGACTTCAAATATCACAAATTATTTACTCTTTAAGTGAAAAATTTGTAAAAAAAGATTTAAGATAAAGACGCCTCTAACATTAAAGGTAGTCTGAGACTAGGCTTAAACCCTGTCAGGGAAACCACCCCTTAAGGTATAATTTAAGAATGACGTAGCATTAAGAAGGTTTCAGGAAACCCAGCCCTGGCCTTTATTCATGTTTTGGTCTGTTTGAATACTCGATTCTGATTGGCTGTAAGGTATGCACTAAAACCAATGCACAGGAGTTCCTGTCAGTTTGTTAAATATTTGAAATCAACTGACAAAATTAACTGTCATTTTGACCCGTCTAATCAAAAATTACACTGCAAACATCAATAACAGCTTTAACTTGGCAAATGACCATGGTATAAACGGGATACTCCACAGGTAGCCGTGCATTACAGGATTTTAATGCACTTCGCCGAGGTTCTTTGCCTCCACGTCGTGTGTTAAAATCCTTTCATTCATGGCCAGACGTGTATTATACTTTACATAGAACATGCACATTAACATTGTAATTTACAATTGAAGAGTTTGTTTGCGATAAAAAATTCAAAAATCATGTTTATTTATGGTGCAGTAATGTCAATCAAACTGCAGTTGGGGTGAGTATAACTCAAAAAATACAACCAACACAAGAAAACAAAATAAAAACATAATAACAAAATTAAAAACAGTTAACTGTTTTAGAAAAAACCTCTTATTAATTTAAACACTTTTTTATAGCCATTTTCGATTATTCATTGTCCTTAATGTTTTTAATAATATTTATGATCCAGCTCAGTTAAATTTACAGCTATGATATCTTCTGACACATGCATTAATGTTTATCAAGTTTAGTTGGTTTTCCTTACAAAGCCAACAAATGAAAATCCCCTAAATGACAAGTGACTAATCAGAGCTTACTTTCACAGACCCTAAAAGTGCCTGATTGGGGTCATTTACAAACAGGCAGAGGAGGGGGTCAAGCGTGGGAACACATCCTAATGTTAGAATCAGGTGTAGGCTGGGCTCTCTAATGACCTGAGCATGGACGGCACTGAGAAGATCAACCCTGCTGTTGTCAGGGGAAAGAAAAGTGACTGACCATGTGACAGGAAACAGAGTGCATGACATCTGTCACCTGTACACCTTCTGAGGAAGTGACCTGCCACCTCTTACGCACCCACAGGACAAGTTCCTTTTTGTGGAGGTCGTCTTTAACTCATTATTTGACAGCAGGAGAGGCAATGATGATCTGTGAGTGGTAAGGTGGGCTTTTGATCTCCACAGTCTTTGTTTAAGGGCGGCGGAAGGCCAGTGAAGATCTGAAGGCTGTGATTTGCTAACAACTCGAGTTTAGAAGAGTCTGAAAATTATAGATATGATAATATGATGCAATATATAGTATAATATGATAGTACTTTTGACAGGTTTATTTTCTAATTTAAATGAAAAGTATTTAATGTTTTTCAAAGTTTTAGATTCGGTTCATTGTGTGTTTATAAAACAAAGATCATTTACTGATAAAAGAAAAGTATAGATTAAATGCATTGTAATTTCTTTGGATAAAAGTGTCTGACAAATGCATAAAGTTAATGTAAGAGGCCTGTCCTCTTTCAGAAAACACCCTGTATGTTATCATGAATATTTTTTGTACCATTAAATTGCCTTACAACTCATTTCAATGTACTACTTTAAATTGTTAAATGTTTTTACATTACTTAAATATGAGTTATAACTTATTTTTTGACGATACATCAACTAACCCTGCCAAAATTTTAATGTAGAAGTTGAAATTACTTAATAAGCCACTTACAGTTAACTGTGTCTATGTGGTGTTGTTTAAGGGATACTTCACCCAAAAATGTATATTCTGTCATCATTTACTCACCCTCTTGTCATTTCAAACCTGTATGACTTTCTTTCTTCCGCAGAACACAAAAGAAGATATTTTGAAGAAAGTTGTTAACCGAACAACACTGGACCCCATTCGCTCCTATTGTAGGGACACAAAAGCAATGGGGTCCAGTTAACAACATTCTTAAGAATATATTTTTTTGTGTTCTGCAGAAGAAAGAAAGTCATACAAGTTTGAAATGACAAGAGGGTGATTAAATGATGACTGAATTTTTATTTTTGGGTGAACTATCACTTTAACAACACAGCATAGACGTATAAAAAATTAAAAACTATATTTTCTCTTGCCATAATGCTTTATTTGACAACAATCAGCAAGCAACGACATTTTATTATGCACTATATGTTGCATTTTCTCTATTGCAAAACATAAACAAGCTGCATCAGATGAAGTTCGACTCGCTTCCGAAGCATCCGACACACCCTGAAAATGCTTTAGTTGCCTACATCTTCTAATAGCAGATTTGTTTATATTTCCCGGGTCAAATCCCTGTTTCATTTGAAAAAGGTCGCGGCATCTATTTTCTTTCTTGCTGCATGTGTTTCTGATGATTTGTGCAATTAGCTCACTGTCAGTGTTGACAGGCCTATGACAAACTCTGTCATTATACAGCCAATATAGAGGTTTCAAAGAACACACCAGTACAGGAACACTTCAAAACTGCCCCATCTGGTCTGCTTCAACATCACGCAAAGTGTTCATGTTTATTATTCGTCCATTAAGGGAGAAGATTGGGAAATCTGAAACTAATGATGCTGGAAAAGTGATTTCAGTTGATTAAAGGTCTAATGTGTGTAATTTTTGGAGGATCTACTGACAGAAATGCAATATAATATACATAACTATGTCTTCAGAGGTGTATAAAGACCTTACGTAATAAAGCGTCATGTTTTTATTACCTTAGAATAAGATATTTCTATCTACATACACCACGGGTCTCCTTACATGGAATTCACCAGGTTGTTTCTACAGTAGCCCTAAACGGACAAACTGCTCCACAGAGCGCATTTCGTAAATACGTTAGCTCCTTCGGCAAAGAAGTAAAAACATGACGACATCTTTGTCCTGTGTCAGCCACCGTAGTGCTTCCAAAGGGAGTGGTGAGGTGTTGGAGTGAGCCGTTGATTGTAATTCGCAACATCACAGCTAGATGCCGCTTACTTTTATACACTGGACCTTTAATTATCTAAATCAGATTTTTCTGCAGTTTTACAGATAAAATATGCCTTTTAGGTCCAACCTGTCCCATACCCATTTTTTCCAAAAGCAAAACCGTACTCCGGCAGTGTGAAGGGTAAATTTAATGGCATCACGCAGAGGTGCTAAAAATGCCATAGGTTTGGCTTTATACCACCCACACTATAACTAACTAGCATGGCAAGATCTGAAAGCACAAAACTTGAACCAGAACATTTTAAAGCTGCGCTTTCAATGTGTTTCATCGCAATTCTATACACTTACTTTACAATGCTATTCTTGAACATCAAAGGGAATATCAGAGGGTGCAAGAGGACATATGTTATTCTGTATCAAAACATTATCAGATATGTTAGTGTTTTTAGATACATTATTGGAATAGTCAAAAAAAAAAAAACATACTGTCGTTATTTATTCACCCTCATGAGGTTTAAAACCTGAATATGACTCCTTCTTCTGTGGAACACAAAAGAAGATATTTTGGGAAAGTTTTGAGTCCATATGGGGGTCAATGTTGTTCAGTTACCAAGATTCTTCAAAATATTGTCACGGTCCTGTCCTTCCTGAGTATGAGTATGAGTATTCGGGCATTGGGGACAGAGCCGTGACAATATCATGTCTTGTGTGTGTTTCGTCTTGTGTGGACACGTGGCGGTTTGTTATGACATTTTGCCGCGTGTCTACCGTGTAGCTCCGCCCCCTTGTTTCTCTGTCTAGCGTCACATTAGTGTTTTATCTCCCTCACCTGTCCTTGCCTCTTCCCGTTAGTTGCACTCATTGTTAAGTCTTGTCACCTGCCCGTCCCGATCCCTTGTCATCTCTCCTCATTAGTTTCCCCTTATTTAAATGTCCCTCGTTCCCTTTATGCTCGTCGGTTCATTGTCTAATGTATATTGTCTATTGTCGATGTTACTGGCTTCTTCGTGTCTCCACCATCTGGATTACCTTGTTCCTGTTTCCCTTCGTGCTTGGACTTATTATTTAGTTTCTGTTTTGCCCCATCGTGGGTTTATTGTTTTGTGTTTTTTTGAAATATTGTTTAACCCCATCTCTACTGTCTGCGTTTGGGTTCTGTCCGATCAACCGTGACAGAATGAACCGACCTTTAAGAACCCAGCAGTCAGCAGCGACCGAGTCAAGCGTGGCGTTTCGTAGCCACCATGCCCACGTCTTGCTCGGCCTGAAACAGAAGGGGACTCCGCTTAAAGAGTTCGCTATGGACTTCCTGGCAACAGCGCGCTTCTCGGGGTTCAACCAGACCGAGCTGAAAGTTGTTTTTAACAGCTGTCTCGATGAACCCCTTGTACCCGACGAGATGCGGCGGCTGAAACATATTGGCTTCGTGGACCAACTCGAGGTTTTGTTGGATCGTGAGTGGTCCAGGTTATCCTCCCCAGCGGATGTCTCCGCGGGACTGGCCACTATCCCTGAGGATGGGCTCCTACGGCTCGGGACTCTGGGCCTATCCACACCCTCCGTCCCGTCCACCATACCCTCTCCACCAACGGCGAACCTGCTCGGCAGACGAGGAAGGAGGGAGTCGTGGGACTCCCCGTCCGACTCCTCTGGATCTGAACCACTCACCCCTCCCACTCCTTCTCCGCAGCCGACCCCATGTTCGGTGGGTCGGTCGAAGAAGAAGAAGCCGAAGAGAGGGCTGGTTCCTGGTCCAGGCGTTCGTGTTCCGGCCGTTCCTAATCCTCCATCCAGTCCGGTGTCCAAGCCGGAAGTCCAGCCGGCGCTTCAGCCGCCAACCCAACCCGCGCTCCAGCCGGCATTCCAGCCGGTGCTTCAGCCGGTGCTTCAGCCGGCATTCCAGCCGGTGCTTCAGCCGGTGCTTCAGCCGGCAATCGAGCTGGTGCTTCAGCCGGTACTTCAGCCGGCAATCGAGCCGGCGCCTCAGCCGGCATTCCAGCCCGCGCTTCAGCCGGCGCCTCAGCCGGCATTCCAGCCCGCGCTTCAGCCGGCGCTTCAGCCGGCATTCCAGCCGGTGCTTCAGCCGGCAATCGAGCCGGCGCCTCAGCCGGCAACCCAGCCGGCATTGCAGCCCGCGCTTCAGCCGGCGATTCAGCCGGCGCTTCAGCCGGCATTCCAGCCGGTGCTTCAGCCGGTGCTTCAGCCGGTAATCGAGCCGACGCCTCAGCCGGCAACCCAGCCGGCATTCCAGCCCGCGCTTCAGCCGGCGATTCATCCGTCGCTTCAGCCGGCAATCCAGCCGGCGTCCAGTCCGGTCCCGCGGCCGGCGCCCAGTTCGGTCCAGCGGCCGAGCCCTGTCCTGTCTATTTTTTCCCGGTCTTCTCCGGCCATGTCTGTCCCTTCCTGTCCGACCCGTCCTAAGCCCCAGCTTCGCCCTAAGCAACCCACGTCTCCTCCTAAGTCCCCTCCTCACGTCCCACCCCAGTTTAGCGCTCCCAGTTTTGTCCTACCCATTCCCCCCCCTCCCTTCCCGTTGATATTTTTCTTATTGTCTATCCCCAATCCCTTCATTGTATTGTCAGCCCTGCCCCTAGTATGTTCTGTTCTGTCTGTATGGTGTCTGTCTTCGTTCTTGTCCCGCTGATTTTTTTTTCTCACCTTGGGCCGCTCGGAGTTCGGCCCTTGGAGCGGGGGGTAATGTCACGGTCCTGTCCTTCCTGAGTATGAGTATGAGTATTCGGGCATTGGGGACAGAGCCGTGACAATATCATGTCTTGTGTGTGTTTCGTCTTGTGTGGACACGTGGCGGTTTGTTATGACATTTTGCCGCGTGTCTACCGTGTAGCTCCGCCCCCTTGTTTCTCTGTCTAGCGTCACATTAGTGTTTTATCTCCCTCACCTGTCCTTGCCTCTTCCCGTTAGTTGCACTCATTGTTAAGTCTTGTCACCTGCCCGTCCCGATCCCTTGTCATCTCTCCTCATTAGTTTCCCCTTATTTAAATGTCCCTCGTTCCCTTTATGCTCGTCGGTTCATTGTCTAATGTATATTGTCTATTGTCGATGTTACTGGCTTCTTCGTGTCTCCACCATCTGGATTACCTTGTTCCTGTTTCCCTTCGTGCTTGGACTTATTATTTAGTTTCTGTTTTGCCCCATCGTGGGTTTATTGTTTTGTGTCTTAATAAATATTGTTTAACCCCATCTCTACTGTCTGCGTTTGGGTTCTGTCCGATCAACTGTGACAAATATCTTCTTTCGTGTTCTGCAGCAGAAAAAAAGTCATACAGGTCTGGGATGGCATGATGCTGAATAAATGATGGTGAATTTTCATTTTTGTCATGGATGGTTGCTGGAGTGTTGCTCAGTGTTCCTCTAACTTCTTAGTCAGAGGGTCATTTGTCAGTATTAACACGGATCATGTCAAGAATCAGCCGCAGACATCAGGGATACCACACAACAGTTGAGTAAATAGTGTCTGAAATCGTCTCGGCGTATCAATTTCAACACTTAAATCATGGAACAACTGAGCGTACTAAGAGGTAAACAGAACAGTAAGAGAAAGGAGCGTGCATAATTTACAAATTTTAAGAAGCTTCCATTCCTTTTGCATGTTTTAACATATTTGGTTGCTAATCCTGTGCATTTGCAAAATATTTGTTTACCGTTGCCTCTGTCTTTTTAAAATTACACCTATTGTACAATGAATTTTACTACTGCCCAGTAAAATTACCATTGTTAAAAAAGGTCAAATGAACACTCACAGTGTATATATAATATATATATGAGAGTTAATTTGACCTTTTTTAACACTGGCGATTATATTTTTTTCAACTTGTGCAGATGGCTAACTTTTCTATCGCTTGTATATATCTCTATACTGTTTGTCTTTAGTGTCTGTTGTGTCGCAACAAGCCATTAAAAGCTGAATGCCCAGACTTAGATTAGCATACAAATAATTGCCTTTTGCTCTCCTGAACCCAATCTTTATTCAAGATACACTTTTTATCTTCATGAAGTCACCGGTTGTCTGAACTTGAACTTGATGATTCAAGTGTATTTACAAGCAGATTACAAAGATTGTAGGGCCTCAATCTCTCTCTGGTTCCTGCTCGGGAGCGTGACCCCTCTCTGACGCCCTGATCCCGCCTCTCAGCAGCTTTCTCAGCTGCTGATATCTGCATTATGTGAGAACGCCTCCACCGTGGTCTTATTTTGGCACATCACTATCAATCAAACTCCTGGATGAGGAGGCCAACTTGACCCTGATGCTCCGGGTAACCTGAGGCTAAGTGAACAGGAATATTTTATTTTTTTCTTGCCAACTAGACCAAAGAGTGTCTTGAAATAAACTTGGAGCTGGAATGGACGAGTATCATGTAATGTAGTTCATTTTTAGCTGTGTACTTCTTTGGGCCCACAAAACAGAATTTACACTTATAACTTCCGTGAAAAGACATTATAAAACAATATTTTATGTGGATTTAAATTTATTTTGTGTCATTTTTTGCTACCAGCTTCACCAAACTAGCTTGCAAAGTATAATAGAAGACCTTAGAATTAAAGGGGGGATCACCCAAAATCAAAAAATCCTGTCATCATTTACTTTATATTTTATATTTATATTTTGAAGAATGTCAGTAACCAAACAGATCTCATCCCCCATTGACTCCCGTAGTGTTTATTTTCCCTACTATGACTGTAAATAGGGGTTGAGATTGGTTTGGTTACTGACATTCTTCCAAATATCTTTCTTTGTGTTTAGCAGAACAAAGACAGGTTTGGAACAACTCGAGGGTCAGTAAAGGATGAGCGAATTTTTGTTTTTGGCTGAACTATCCCATTAACCTTTGTATTGAATCTTTTCCTGTAATTAAATAAAAAATGACACAAATCACCTTTAATCACATTTAAAAATTATTTTGTGGTTTGGCTGCACAGATTTCTGATTTCAGAAACAGTTGCATACCCATTCAGAGACAAAATATTCATTGCTTGGGTTTCTGTGTCATTCTAAGCAAAAACGAGAACCAAGTTCACACATCGGCTCAACGATTATCAACATACCAGGATCTCAACCACAAGCAATAAGGGTTTGGACTTCATCACACAATACCAGACTCGTGGGACTTATTTATAATGTGTTTTGTGCCACAGAAGGTAAAAGGTTTTTCACACTTTCCCTCCAAGTGTTGAAAGTGTCCTGCTTTAAATGGAGTAGCCAGACGGAGCGCTTAAATCAGGTTTTCAACAACCTTTGCTGCGTCTTCACCTCTTGGGCCCTCGCTGTTGATAGCTAAGACGATCTTTAGCTTTCTTGTTTTGAACTGGATCGACTCAGATTGATGTCTTGGAGAAAGTCACTAGTTAATTAGAGAGAAGGCTGCGTAATGTCACGGTGCACAGGGGCCCGAGGGGACGCACTGAGTGAAGGCTTTAAAGTAAAAAAAGAAAAAACTTTATAATCCATTTATATTTCAGCTGGAACCATGTTGGTACATTGCGTTTTCTCTCTTGCACTGGTCCACCCCATGTCAACATTTAGGTATTCAACATTTAAAGTCATTAAACTTAACATAACTCAAAATTTTAATTTATTGTGTTATGAACCATTTAACAAAATATTTATCTCTTAATTTTGTACAAAATAATATTTTGTCTGCCTTCATCATTGGTGACTTCAACTCCGTTATGCATATTTTTCAAAGAAAACATCATGTACTGTAACACTTCTCAATAATATGTTTCTCAATAACTGAAGGCTAATATTTAGTCCTACACTAACCATTAGATAGTGACATCCTAAATGTAGGCACAATTTTCAACCCCGTCACTTTCAACCCTGTTATCCTTTCATTTTAATTGTAAAAACAATGTATTTTTTATTTATATATATAAACTATTTATGTTAATATGTTTGTTGATAGAATAAAAACGAAATCAGACTAACACCATATCTACACCAGACGCGAGCAGCACGACACACCGTATCCAGTGTGGACAAAATTTTAAATTATAATGGGTTCAAATAGGTTCTTTTGTCTGTGGTGCCGTGTCACGTCTGGTGTAGACGCAGTGTTAGGTCAACAAAGGCAGCAAAAATCATATAAAATGAACTATGAACAATATAATATTTAGCTTAACGTCCTAGGGATTTTCTGAACGTTTTGCGTACTTAAAATCTCCATTAATTTTCAAACCATATTTAAAGTCAAAAATGGCAATTATATTATGACGTATTATACACTGTAGCATTAAACTGTGTTACATTCATTGTCCAGGAAAAGAAAAATTATGAAAAAAATGATTGCGTGTGGCAATTTTTCAAACTATTTCTATCACGTCAGGAATCAATGCAAACTATCCAAGAGCACACAGTAATCCACTGTATGAGCGTCAGAGATCTATTTTGGGAAAGACTGTATGAACTGACGACACATATAGTCCTCAGAGTGTTATGCAATGTTCTTTGAAGGTTAACTAAATAACTGTTCAGTTTGTTCATGGTTCATATTCAGCTCTGGCGAATTTACTTCCTGGATGTTTGGGGTCTTATGTACCACTGTTCTCTATATTGAGTTTTCCAATCAGATATTTCAGACTCGACCTACAATATATGAAAATAAATGAGACCTCAAATCCACTGAATTGAGATATAATCAGTTTTTAAAGATTAAAGTTTACCTGGAAAATCTGTAAACTGAGCTATGAAAGAGAAAACGTTGTGGTGAAGCCCATTTTAAACAACTCATCTTAAGTCAGGGGCCACGACTGAGGCTCAGCTCCTGTCTGCAGACTCCTGGTAACTGAAACTACAGCACAGTTGGACAACACAGCATGATAATTGGAGAATTACAGCTGTTAGTCACACAAAATACACTGCAGTTGTAGGTCGGGGACCTGGAGGTCGAGGCACAGGAAGCAGAAGTGTAATTTAGAGGCAGCTTTTGCCAATTTCATACCCACAACCCCCTCCACCAACTCCACCTGTTAACTAGACCCTTGTCAGACACAGACTAAACACTATCAATGAATAATTAATAACAATTCGTTTTCACTATCCTGGCATGTCTCTCGTCATTTCTATTGAGATTAATGAGACCGGGTCCTGTCTGATGTATGCTATGAAAGAAACGTTTAATGGGCCACATAAGCTTAAGGTGATCCCTGAGCGCTTAAGCTCCAAATGCCAGAGAGATTCTTTTTAGTTGATGTTTATCTAGAAAATGTGCTCTTACTGTTGCTCTGACATACAGTTCAATGTTCATACTATAGTTAGTTGTAAGTAGTGAATTTTTAAATTAGATTTAAAGTACCAGTGAAATTAAAAATAAAAATTCCTGCGTTTATTGTTAATATCTTATCAGTTTGGGTCATTCTCTTTTTAAAATTCATGTGCCCTCATAATCGTCATTAAAATATGAAATTGCACTTCCACCCTCTAGTGACTATCAATCATAAATGACACAAATTAGACGGCTTGGGCGGAGCATCCGTTAACTCCTCCCCTTCAACTGTCTGCTGCCAGTTCCATTTCAAAATGCTACGGCTGTTTTTATACATCTAATCAATTTGCAGAGAAAAACGGAAGCAACACCCACTATTTCTCTCATTCTAAATTCCGTTTTACTGCGTCAAAATACCGAAGTAAAAACTATCACAACTTCCGGTCCACATGGACTTAAATTTTATGTCGTTCTGCAGAGTACAAATCCAATTGAATGCAGTCAGCATTTAACTGAAAGTGAAATAAGTTTGTATGAATTGATATGAATTAGCAATTCTCGATTACTAACTAACATCCTAGTTACGAATTTCCTTGAGATTGTGACAAATTATTTCTGTAATTATTGATATAAATCTATAATCACAATAAACTGTATACATTATTACATCTTTTTTGTTGCATCTTTTTTTTTACTTTGACCAGTTTGTCCCGTTTCAGTTTTCTCCAAATAAATGCAAATGAATACAATATTTGATGAATGAAATATGAAAAATCATTTTACTTTAAACACATACAGTATCTGTTAATAGTCTATTATATATAACTATGCATGTATAGACAACACAATCTCATGGCAAAGCGTAACTATTTTTCGATGTGGCTATGATTTGTAGCTAATTTGTATGAATTCGTACAATCTCATTCGTACATTTCATTACTAGCTTCTCGCACCAGTCACATTCGGGTTAGGGGTGGGGCTTCAGTATTCCTTTTATCTAGTAATCAAACCTTTTTGTGCTATTCACAACGTACGAATTCATACGAGTAAGCCACCTCGTAAAATAGTTACGAATTCCCATGAGATCAGGTAGATATAGTCTAAGATTACATAACAGTCTTTCTGAGGAAAGTATTGAAGGCTTCTTACAGGGCTTGTTTGCACACTCCGTCTGCACTATTTTTAATAGTTCTATGTTCACATGTTCACATGCACACTGACGTCAATGACGCTCTTGCGTTGCTGTTTCTGTAGCATCACATTTTTAAGACTGGCAAGTTAAAAGTAGGTCAACTTTAAAAGGGTTGTAGCTTACTCCTGAATGGCTTTCAAAGTCTTCTTATTACAAAATTCATGTGCATGTAAGACTACAAGATAAAATGCTTGATTTTAACACATTATTTGAAAAATATATTTGCCCTAAATGATCACGTTTTGTCGAAATATTTTGTTTCCCTATTTCATAGTGAGCATTAAGCTAGTTTGTATGTGTTTTACAGATGGACAGTCCGTTTTTAGGCCACCTGTTGTGTTTTCCTGTTTTGGAGTAACCTGTCTAGTGAGGTCGATGTGCTTTCTGGTGAACAACAAAGCACAATAGTCCACAGCTCTTATGGGTCTGTAAACTTAGTTCGTCAAGAACATCAAATAATCAATTTCAGAAAACTACCGATACCTAAATCATAAATGTTGGTTTTGAAATGTGTATTACAACAGCAGTGACTCGTCCTCAAAGAAAAACAGACAAAAAACACTCAATGTAAGGTAAACAACTGTGCATGGGGAAACCCCCATAGCTCATATGGAAAGTTAATCTAATGCCACCCTTCTAAAGATCCCCCTTCCCTCTAAAGACCCCCACTTCTACCCCCTGCAGGGGAAGGCCAGGGTGGGGACAGTCCAACGTGATTAACACCCAGGCGGGAACAGCATCTTGGAACATGTCCCTTCCTGAGGTCGTTCCTCTGACAGACAGCACTGTTCCAGGATCAGTTTCTCATGCCGGTTTGTTAAAACACAAGACTAAGCAGAACTGATCTCAGATCAGAGAGGAAGGGCCGCTTCTTTCTCAGGTCAGTGTTGATGTGATTGGGAAGGGGCTGGAGCTGTAAGTCCCACAAAACGGGACCTGTCGAAGCTTCTGAGGGTGCCCTAATTAGGGTCAAAGATTTGTTTGCAAAGCAACGCAATGTGGTGGACTAATTCAGAACCAGCTCATGAGAAAGTCAAAGACTGGAAGTTTTCTGAAAGCAACAGCACTAACAGTAATAAACAGCGAATTTGGACATGCGAGGTTTCGGAAGGATAACGGCGATATTTGTAACACACAATGAAACATTTTTTTATTCCCCAAACACACATTTAGTTCCTCACTTTCGAACTGATTACATAAATTACATAAATAAATGCTATAGTTTAGATCAAGCAGTTTACAACACCGTCTGCCACCCAGATTAAATAGACCTAGGATGTGGTGCGATTATTCACACTCGCTCACGTTCCGCCGTACATGAGGCACAATTGGTTTAAAATGCTTTTTAGGAGCACCGTGCACACAGATATACAGGTTGATATTAAATCTGATACCCGGTGGTGTTTATCCTGCCAGACAGGGCAATGCAAAGCTGTAAAACACATTGAGGTTTAACTACACTTCATTGTTATCCGGTACGGGACTGTGAGAAAAGCAGCGTTCAGCGTGTTTAGTCTTGAGCCAGAGCACGGTTTATGTTTCAAGTTAATGAACTTTCTGGAATGATGACGATTATAGGAATTGTAAAATAATTATGGGGCTGATATTATCGTTAATAAAGCAGATGGAATACAGAAGCATTAATAACTTTATAATCATCATGATTTTTTTATAAATAGAATTTACAAATAGGATTAAGTTATGCAATCCTAATTTCATATTTTTAATACAAAACTTTGCATCTGTTATATGTATAAAATAATAATATTTTATAAAATACATATCAAATTCCAACAGGGAATTCATAACCATTAACCATTAATTTGTATTAATTTGTACAATCTTATTTGTACGTTTTGGTAATGTTTGCTAACGCCAGTGACGTTAGGTCATTTTTTCTCGAATAATCGTGCGTTTTTGTACATTCACATCGAAACAGTTATGAATTCTTGTTGAAAATTCTAATCTTATTTTTTCTTGTCCAAAACCCATGTTGCAAATGATGCAAATAATATTACATTAAAACAATGAAATCCTTCAAACCATGTCAATACAATAACAGTTAAAGTATTGCTAACAAAGGAGAAGACTGTGCAAATAAAGAGCATGGAATGTTTATTTCAAAATTGTTTTTTTGTGTTTTTATGTTCTTTTCAAGAACGAAGATTCACTTAGTAGGACTAGGTGTTATAGTCCCAATATTTCAGCACAGTTTAATTGCCCAAAGCGACATTTCCCGCGCTTTATGCCTGACAGGGGAGCAGTCAAGAATATGGATTGAGGGAAATTACTTTAAAATACATAATATATTTATACTTACCTTTCCTCATGACTAGACGCCTCACTCAGTTCTGTTTACAGATTTGGAAGACGCTTTTAACAATTTACATTGCATTTTACTAAATGTTTGTTTCTGTTTATGTTCAATCCCTGTGATCGAACCCATGACCTTGGTGTTGCTATAGCGACAAGCTCTAACCACTGAGCTACCCAATAACAAGTGAGCTAAAGCCTAATATCTAATACTCAAACTGTCTTAAAATAATATTACACTATATGGATTATTGACATATGCAATGGGACCCATCTAAACCAGAGCCGTTGATAAAACAGAGTTGCGACACACTTGATCTCGCAACCGCATGGTCACGTGTTTTATGGAGCTCTCAATAGTTCCAAACTGTCAGTCTGTTTGAATGGGTTTCCCAAATTTCACTAAATACCAACACAATATATGCACTGATTACTGATTAAATTTGTAATAACATTTTGTCTGATGAGTGTTAGAGAGACAGTATTAATCAGTTTTGTGTGTCTAATTTGTGTGTTAAAATAATGCATAATGTGCAATAAATTATGCATGCATTGATCTGTGTCTTATGCTTCTACGATCATCAGTACATACCAATGTTAAATTATGTTAATAAAAATTCACAAGTAATTTATCAATAAATAATCAATGGTTGCAAGTAAATGCACCCCAAAAAACGTTGAAAATTAACAAGAGAAAATATTTCAGTCAGTAAGAGATAAAAAGATTTTATTAAATAAATTATACAAGGAGAGGGTAGATAACATTTTATTTATTGAGCAGTCTTTATAGGAAACCATTCAACCACACATAAAGACACACAGAAAAGCCATTTTTTTAGGAAAACAATATTTTGTTTCAAAAACATCTTTATAGACTGTTTTATCAGATGCGCACTGGCTTGACCCCCGTTTACTTCTGGTTTGTGTTTGGCAAGTGTCTAAAATAGTGTCAATTTACATGTTATTTAATTTATGTTAATATATATATAATTATTTTTTATTATTATTGTACTGTAGAATAATTGTATTTAATAAACAAATTGTTTAATTTTGTTTTATTGTCATTTTATTAAAAAACTATTTGTTGAATCGATCATATAGTTCTGTCGCAAACAAACCGTACGGTTCATTGACATCTAGCGGTTGAGCTTGGTATCGCAGTCTAAATTCAAAATATTGGAGAGACAAGTTTAGTCAAGTAGCTGTTTTATTTTGTTTGTTATCAGAAATAATCTACAGGCACTCTTTTGTTTGTGAATGTGTTCCAGAAGTTCAGTTGGGGTCACAAAAGTGTGCATGCGCAATAACGTTTGTTTATGCTGTTAAGATGAAACCGTCGATAATAAAACACCAGTTTTACAGAGATGTATTTTATCAACTTGGCAGCGAATGCGTTTAAATGAGAGTGAAAAGAATAGGCTTCCATGCAATGTTTGGAACTATAGAGTCCTCCATGACACGAATTACTTCCGCATTCCATTCTTCCAACGGATGTCTATGCGACTGTCGCAACTCTGTTTTTCAACGGCTCTAATCTAAACTATCTGAACCTGCAGTTTGCTAGTTCTGTTATGCATGCAGCATTTATGAAATCATAGTAATTGAAAACTGCATATTCATACTTACCATCAACCTGGTTACTTTTTTTATTCGAATACATTTTATGTTAAATTTAGTTCAAACATAAAGTCATGACTACAAAATGCATTACATTATAAATATGAACAGAAACGTTTTGCATCCACTACCCACTGGCATTTCCCAAAACACTCACGTATGACACATGACAATATGATAATATTTACAGTTGGCAAAGCTGTCTCGCTTTGAGATCTCACAATGCACAAACAGACGAGAGGTGATCACATGTTAATGGGCCGTGTGAATGCAGCGTGGAGGATGGGATTGGGCATGGCAAGGACCCTTGCCGGACGTCCACTGTCAACACCTTAGAGCCTTTCCATGCCACCCCGCAACTTGGGTCAACTCAGTTTTGGGCTCAGATCTTAAAACGTACGCTCTTTTCTTTCTGCTGTAAATAAACGTTCTTTTTATCAAATCAAATTCAACCAAACACTAAATATAAATTGAAAGATGTTTCCATTGTCCAAAAATAAGATATGATGTACTAGATGAGTTCACCTAAAACTGTAATTAGTATTATTTTCTCACACTTGCGTCATTCTGAACACACAACGTATAACGATATAATCTAACATTATTTTTCCTTACATAGAATGACTTCGATGTGTCTTAACAGATACCAACACAGCCATATTGTTTACCTCTGTACCAAGGCTGAACTAATTTCTGGTTCATGACCGGCTCTATTGGGGACAGCGGTTGGTGAAGGTCCACCACCACAGCCCCTCCACATCTCTCATCATTAGTACCCGATCGCCTCTCTCCTCACATTGTTCCCTCTCCAGGCAGAACACGCTCCCATTTTCCAAGCCCGATGCCAGCGGCCAGACCCCCCACCCTGAGGTTGGCACCGTGCCCGCATTAAGTGCAGAACAGGCTGGATGGCGCCACACTTAATGTTTCACAAGCCTGTAGGAGTCAGGATTACCCTCCGCAGTTCTTTAAAGCCTGTGATGCGGGATGCTTTTTTTGCACGAGGGCACAGCTTGTTACGAGCTGCGGATCTGGAGAACGGATCGAGATCTGGAGGGATACACCTGCACCTGGCGTGGGCATGAAGTGACCAATAAAAACAGGAACGTAGAAATGTTCCCAGACATCCGATCTAACCGTGGGCTCGTTGCGTTTACATTTTCAAACTGCTTTGGAAATGATAATAAAATCTAGTTTGAGAGGGCCTTTGAAAGCGGGGATTGGGTCGGGCAGCCCCTTTAGATGAGAAGCTCAACATGTTGTTATATGAGAAATGACGGGACTGTGATACAATCCGAATGGCGCTGTGACAGTAAGCACGGTAGTTCTGCCAAAACTCCCCCCTCTCTCCCGTCCCGGGTCTCTTACACTTGCATGTTCAACACAAGACGTAATCACGTTATTTCCTTTCAACTTTTCCTCCACTATCTGTACATTTTTGTTTTGAAAAAGAAACCACTCCTATTTCACCTCTTGGAACCTCAGTGTTGTCTCTAGGGTCCAGAACTTTACTTAAATGTCCGACATGGTCTCCATACCTCTGTTGCTGTGTTTGACCAAGGCCAGGAAAGCTTTGGCAGACGGTGCAGGTGCTGATAGGACAAGGTCCATAATGCTGCACACACACGCCAACGTTTTTAATAATGGCGCCAGCAAGAGGCTTCCAGGGGGGAATTTACATTTTGAATGACGAGACATTTTATCTTACCAAACAGACTAAAGTTATTGTTTTATATTTGACTTATCAACTTTAGATAAATGAAAAAATCCCTTTTTAGATAAAAACAAAGAAAAATCAGTTATTAAGCAAGTACATAGAGATCCGTGTCTGTCTGCTTATAATAATGATTTGCAGTTCGAGCTGTTGGCTTGGACTTCACAGGAAATGTCAGTTTTTCGTCAATTGACTTCGCACTACAGTTCGTAAAGATAAGCATGTTAGCTTACCTGCAATGTCATGTTTCAAACAGAGTTACAGATCCCAGCTTAAGGTTAATGATGGTATTGATTCCGAATTGTTGTTTCTGCAAGAACTGTATTCATGAATTACATTAAATAATGTTTTCTGAATTTCTGCACCTGAACGATAATTTTTTTGTTTTATGTGTGTCAAGTGAATTTACCTACGTTTTCTTTGGATCATATGCCTCATAAATCATCTGAAGTGTCATCCTACTAATAAATAATAATAACAATTATTAATACAAATGTATTTATTAATTTCAATAAATAATGTATGAATACAAATTTATTAGTGCAAAAAAGTTTGTCTTTTGTATAAATTATGTTATAACTTAGAAAAATATATTTGTGACCAGAACACAGAACCAGTCATAAGTAACACTACATTGTATGAGCCAAAATTATCTATTGGGTTGTTGCCAAAAATCATTAGGATATTAAATAAACATCCTGTTCCATGAAGATATTTTTATAAATTTCCTACTGTAAATATATCAAACCTTTTGTGAAATCTTTTTGTCAAAACTTTTGCAAAGTCACCAACAAAAATGGCCGGAAACACGCCTTCAGACTTCACTCGCTGCTGCCCGCTCTTCGAGAATTGCCCACTCAAATTTGGTATCTTTGTAAAGCTTAGAATTTCCGCTTTCAGGTTCATCTACTTACTACGTTATCACATCAGCAGACGTTGCAACCTGTACGCTTCTTGACCTCAAAGTACTCTGGTCCGATTTGTAACAATAAACTACACAAAAACCTGGTGACGCTCCTGCGCATACAGTCAAATCAAACAACAGCAAAGGCATAGTTCGACCAATCATAGCGCTAGATTCATTCTTCAAATAGCATGCGGGGATGATTGACAAATGGTTGAGGCATATCGCAGTAAAAAGAGATAGTAACACAAAATCCGAGGTGGTGGTAGAGAGAAGCAGCGCATTCTGTTGACCATACTGCAGCTGATCGCAATTGAATGGTACGAAACAGCATTTCCAAGCATCTTTTACTGATACTGTTTGGACATCTGAGCATGAGTTTACACAGTTTCACTGTAAATATGCACATAGTTTGTTATTCAGACAGAAGCTTTGTACTGCATGATACAAATAATAATAAAGCCAAAATCAAAGCATATAGCCACTATTTATGTGTCGTCATCCAGAGCCAGTTATTTATAGTTTTATGGTAATTATGATTAGAAGGCGATCGGTGTTTCTTTTAAAATACTCTGTCAGATGAAGCTGTAATGATGTCCTGCTCAGAAAGGCAAAGTCAGCGAGCTATGAGACAAATCAGTAAAGAACAAGTGCCACTGCAAGTAGAGATGATGAATGATGCAAAAAATGACATCTCAACAAATTAAGTCAGATTATTCACACATGCACACTAATGATTCATAAATGCAAATATGTTATTCTGAAAAAAATGTGACTGCATTAGTTTTATTCCAAGTTGAACCAATTTGTATGTTGAAAAATTTGAGAATACAGTATATGGACCCCATCAAACCCTGTGTCCCATCCCGTCACACCCCGGGATGGTACTCAAAATAAAATTCCAAGCTTGGCTGGTCTGCACCAGTAAGCCAAAAGAGAGCATAAAAACAAACATGTTTCTTCTTTGCAATGGCCTGCTACAGCGCCTCTGATGGACAGCGTTCAAGGCGATTGTGTAACCCAAGCTAGCCGTATTACAGGGGTCCCTACACCTCGCGTCAGGAGGGCAACTGCATATATATCTGGCTATAAACACCAAGGTGGATGCTTAACTGTCCACACCGAGCACATTCCAGCGCTTTTGTCACAGCCACGCTTCAGATTAGCATTAAATTATTTGGGCAGTAACTGAGTCACGTGGACGCATTGAGGGCGATAGCAGGAACTCGGGGAATTAAGATGTTAAAAGTATATGATTTACGTGATCATGAATGGAAAGACAATTAGTCTTGCTATCTGCTTGCTTTATTAAGGTACTATAGTGTGGTGCTGCTATAAATATGTTTCAGAGTAGAATCACTGATTGGCAATGGTGCTGCCTTTAAAATAAAAAATATTTTCCTGTGTTTGATGAAATATGTCACAAGATGATGAAATTGTGAAGGATCTTTAATACACACACACACAACACGTGAACATGTGCCGTTGAGACCGGAACTACTTGTCACACGATTTACTCCAGTGAATACTAAACTCATTTATCTTTTTAAGAACCAAATTCCTTCACTTTAAACGTGAATGATTAACATATCAAATAATATAGTAAGTTGTGTCAATTTAATGTTCTAAAATTAAAAAGGACTAAATACTACTAAATTGAAATTACTGTACCATTTTCTTCATTTAAAGGTGCTGTGTGTAATTGGGAGGATCTATTTGCAATTGAATATCCATAACTGTGTTCAGAGGTGTATAAAGAACTTACATAATGAAGCGTTATGTTTTCATTACATTAGAATAAGCTATTTCTATCTACATACACCACGGGTCTCCTTACATGGAATTCACCATGTTGTTTCTACAGTAGCCCAAAATGGACAAACTGCTCTATAGAATGCGTTTCGTAAATGTTATCTCCTTCAGCAAAGAAGCAAAATCATGATGACGACGTAGCCCTGTTTCAGCCGCCATAGTGCTTCGAAAGGGAGGGGGTGGAGTGTAATTTGCAACCTCGCCGCTAGATGGCACTCAATTTCATATTCTGGACCTTTAAGTCATCTAAACAGATTGTTTTTTATAAATGAACACTATTTGTCCAGTTAACGTCATCATTTTTTTAATTCAACACTCTTTTTTACTATTTTAATTTAATCAATTGACTTAGTTGGGACTCCACTAATTATTTGTGTTGTGTTAAAGTAGCATTGCTGAACCTGGGAAGAGGATTTCCAGTTCCCAGCATGCTTTGCATGTTAAAATATATATGTAAAAAGTGTTATTTTATGTATCTTAAGTAATAAGAAAGACTTGTAAAATGAAATAGTCAACTCATCACCGTTGAATCCTGAAAAGCACTTTTTACCATTTAAAAAAATATAATTTTCTGTAACAATTTTATGGCAGACGAATAAAAATGTCTGCCAATGTATAAATGTAATATAAAAGAGTCTGCAGATGTTTCATGTTAAGTATGCAGTTTTAATCTATATAGGCTCTAGAGATTTATTTGTAAATAATGTAAAACCAAGAAAATAACAATACTGTCACATGGCTGTCAACAGGTAGCAAATGCTATCAAAGACCTTCACCTCAGCTTTGTCAAAGTACAGATAACAGGATCAAGCTCTCTTCCACCCATGCGATAAGTGACAGCCAGTAAACAAGCCAAGGAGAGGAGCGATTTTCCCACCTTACTAATGACTGTAAATTAGTGTCATTAGCAAGAAGTGCCTTCTGTTTCACACTATCCCTTCTGCATGTGATGTCCATTTAGCATCATTGTGTTAATGCTGGAATTAGCCTTTAAAGACTAGAGATAATGGCCATATCTAAATACTACAGTGCATATTCAAATAGTATAAACAGGGCAAACATTTCTGAGGAAAAACTCAGGTAAAAGTTGATCAATCTCAAGATAAAGTAAATTTCTGTTTCGACACCATTCATCGCATTCCAATAGCAAACAGTTTAGACACTCAAGTCTAGGTGTGAAAATGCCACTAGTAACAGTGAACATTCCTACCATCACCAAAGACTACATATGGGCCACCCTGCATCTCAAACCCCTCCACCATTTGCATGTGACAAAAAATGTTGCAAAATGGACCACCAAGACAAAAGCAACAAAGCGGAGGTGACGGCAGCTAACTGCAACAGAGACGCCACCCCGACCCATCTCTACCTCACTGTTGGCCTCCAGTATCTAAATTTGGCAGAAGTCGCTGTGTCTTCAGGCTGGTTTTCACACCTGCCATCTTGTCACCATCCAGGTCCCAAATTCTGAGCTCACGTTTTAATGTCCTGTTGTGGCAGGGCAGCGTCTCTGTGTGTGTTCCCCAGGACGCTCTCCACGGGACGCAAGCTAACACAGAGAGATCAAAGACGGGACGCTAGGAAAATATTGAGGTGCTGTGATCTTGGTCGGGCTGTTGAAGGGTGGACGGCGGCTCAAGTGGAGGGCCACAGGGATATCAAAACCTAAAGAGAGCTCTGTAAAGTTGCCTCAAATTTAAGGAACCTTTAAAATGCATAATGGTTGAAAGGAAAAATACTATGATTTATGAATATTATGATTACTAAAACAGTAATGAAATCATACAGAACAGCAAAAACACTTCTTACTTCATTGAAAGTCCCTCAAGGAGGTGAGATTCAAGCATGGCTTTAAAAACAGGGAACGCAGAAGCTGTTCTGATGGCAACAGGAAGGTTATTCCAAAGTGTTGGGCCAGCTACTGCAAAAGCTCAATCACCACGGTGTTTAAGTTTAGATACCTTTAGAGGTACATTCTTATATTTTAGCATCTTCAAATTGCCCCCCTTTGATGAAAATTTGTAAAAAGTTCTCTTGGCATTTTATTATTTAGCTTCTTAAAGGGATAGTTCAGTCAAAAATGAAAATTCTGTCACCATTTAATCACCCACGAGTTGTTCTAAAGTTGTATAAAATATTTTTTTCTGTTGAACACAAAATAAAATACTTTGAAGAATATGGGTAACTAAACAAAACTAAAGTTTTTTTCCCCACAGTGGAAGTAGTGCCCCAGAACTGTAACATTCTTCTAAATATCTCTTTTTGTGTTCAGAATTAACCCCCTAGGAACAACTAGGGGGTTAATACACGATTAAATAATTTTTATTTTTGGTTGAACTATCCTATAAAGGTTGAGCATTAAAGAAGTTTCTATGTGCTCTAATTGGTTGCCTTTTCTTCATGATTTGGTCATCTATTTTGATTTTGTTTTTTTACAAATGTTTTGTTTTCTAATGAAAGAAACTGATATGTTGGCACAATTATATTTTGGTCTACAAAGGTATTTTAGACATTGAAGCATAGACCTTAAGTTAAGAAGATTATTAAGATCATTAGAAACATTTAAATCAAATGTTTCCAAATATCTGAATGTTACTGTATATAACACTAAACGAACAAGTCGAAATATTTGTGATTTATATTTGTGTCATAATTAAGTTCATGTAATATTTAATATTCATCCTTCTGGGTTCTTGTGTCTGAGCTGGCACAAAGTGTTTTGGAGGTCTTATGACTTGGGGACCGTGGAGAGGTGAAAGACCACACAGATAGCTCTCTTTCTCTCTCTCTCTCCGTCCTTTTCACGCGCACCTCTGAATGACCTCGTGCCTAACCTGTAATGTAACGTGACGCTCATTAAAATCCTCTGAAATATTTGCATGGTGATCACGGGGGTGTATATGGAAAAAAAACTCTCCATGAGTAACACCTTTTTAAAGACGGCATCATAAATGGACTCCCTCTGTCCGTAGATTTGATGGATGCACATTGACAAATATCGATGCAGATGATCTTCATGTCGTTATGGTGACACATGCCAAAACCTTGGCGTCTCATGACAGTTCCCGGCAGAACTAGCATCTGGGTGGCCACACTGAAGGTGTACATTGATGACCGCTGGTGTCGTTTTTATAGGACTCCTCTTCAAAGCTCATGTTTACTGGGGTGCCAAAGATTAGGCACAGAACACCAGGGACACTAACACACACACACATTTAGGGTTACACACACACACAGAACCAATTGCTAATCTACATTTTAGCTATCCACATCTCGAAGTATTGAGTTTCATTCCTGTATCTCAAAGAGTTACGATTCCATTTAAAGTCCCCCTAATGAAAGTCCAACACCATCTGAAAAAACATACATCCACACATTGACACTTTATACACCTCTAATTTGTCCAAAGTCATGTGTCAACTCTTCTGCCAAAGACTTGAGTGCAATGGCCACAAGAAATAAGTCTATGACATTAGGTATATTTACCACTTGTATTGTCCAATTATGGACTGAATATTGATTATAAATCCAGTTTGAAAGGCAAGGCAACTATGACAGTTCACAAAGATTATAATAGGTTTCAATTTTGTGAAGACAAAACACATATTACACCAGCAACTACGTGGTTACCAATGGACGAAATATGATGACACTCATAAAGGGGGAAATACCTTAAAGCACTACAATACGTTGCTGGAGTAGGTTTAGAAGTGAGATGACTTTCATATGGTACAAGCGTCATCATCACTATTCACAGAATCTGAGCCGAAACCCGAGCCTGTGATCTGGGCAGCAGTGCCAGAGTGCTACCTTCCCAACCATTTACCCCAGCCCAAGCCAGCTCTCCAATCCACAACATTCAGCATGACTCACGTTCTTCACAGCCTGCGAGTGGCTCAGTGCCCGACAACTGGCATACATGTTTGCATAAAACTTCAATCGCACACATATGGGAAGATTCCCAAAAGTGATTTTGTTTTGAATTTGAACCACTAGAATTTTGCTACAAACAGAAATTAAATTAAATTGTGTGGCTTCGAGAAGTTCTAATGCTGCTGACATGTTATCGGAAATTTCCTGTTTGCCACTGAAATCGTGTTTACAAGTTTATTGTCGAAAAGAATTAGGAATTATGGAGGACGAATAAAATGCATACAACGTTGCCCTTAAAGTCTGACTAAAATGTGGCGGCTTGTCTGTTGAATTTCTACTGTATACTTTCACAGCGCTGTCTAAATTCAGCCAGATGCTGAAAATTCTGGAGTTTCGTTTAATCTCAGAAACTCAAAAAAAGAATCAGGCACTCAAGGCTGTGCTTTATTACGAATATTGAACACTTTGCCTTGTGCCTAACATACAGTAAAATACTCTGGGTTTAAACTAACCCAATTTGGGTTGTTTTGTAACCCAATGTTGGGTCAAAGATGGCCAATCCCAATTACGGGTTGTACAGTCAACCCAACTGTCATTTAAATATGGTGGTTCGGTTGCTTCAACAATTCAGTGTGCATTACAGAGTTAATGTCATCTAAACTGTCCTATTTTGTATACCAATGCATTATAGATAAAAAAACATTGATACAAACCTTGTTTTTTCAAACAAATCCAACAATTTGTCTGTGCTGAAAATCGTTTCATCCTGAGGCGCCTAAAATCTTGGGTTGATTTGAGGCAGGAGTTGGGCTGAATCATCAGGTAACCATAGCCCTGGGTTGTTTCAGCAGTAAGTGAAATTACCCTACCTTTAAGCCAATGAACTGGGTTCTACTAAAACACTGAGAAAATAACCACATAACATGAACCAACAGGCTCAACCCAGTCATCAAAAACATTTTTTAGAGTGCAATGTCAGACAGCCATGACCATATTCATATTATTGCACAGCCTCTCATATTGTACCTTATTGCCCAACTATAAAATGTTAGGTTGGCTGTAACTGATAATGCCGAAAACAACCAGGCATCCAAACATCTCAGCTTTCTGATCCTTTCCACATCATCATTACCATTTATCCCCCCTCAATCCATGCCAAACAGTGCAATGGGTTTCATTACACACTGTGAAATGCACTACTCTATATTTGACTCTTTAATGAGGGTCCAGTGTGCCAGAAAGATATTTCCCTTATCCTTGTGTCTAATACAAATATCCTCGGACACCCACTTTCGCAGCATCACATCCCCATATTGTATGGAGATCGTCAACGGTTTGGCATGCATTAGACCCACAGCGCTTTTAACTACACCTTTACCAGCACTACAGACAACAGCCAGGGGTTGGAGACACACTCTGAAACCCCCTTACACAACAGTAAAGTCTCCCATAACAGAGTCTTTCCATCAGGGATGATTTCAGGGATGGTGTCAAATGCCGGCTATGAAATAGAGTGCCGACCCCCGGATTAGCGTTCATGTGTTATGATCCACCATTGTATTTTTCTTTACCCTTCGTTCCACCCTGTTTAGGTGGCAATTAGTGAGCTGCCAGGTCGGCCTGAGTTGTGCGGGTGACGTTACCCGGTGTTGTTTATAGACAGCTGCTGGCCCTGATAAAAGCTTGGGCTCATTGATGTATTCACCAGCTGTGCTTGTAAGCTAAAGGCTAACTCTCCTTCTCTGTCAAGAGCTCTCGAAACCGGGGAGTACCCCCTCCTATAAGGCGTCATATGAACGATTAGCCTTTCCCTTTGAAAAATACATTTACCCCGCATAATTCATTCTCTGTAAATTATAATATTCGGTTTTAGTTTTAAAAAATGTATATTTATGATTTTGCAGGATTTTATTTTGCAGTTCTGGGGTGTGACTATGTGGTTGTTAAAGTGTTTCAAGCCTTTTTGGGGGGAATTTTAAGTGGTTGCTCACACTTACATTTATGCATTTGGCAGAGGCTTTTATCCAAAGTGACTTACATTGCATTATCCTATATATTTTACATAGGTATTTGCAATTCCCTGAGATCGAACCCACAACCTTGCATTGTTAACGCAATGCTCTTACCACTGAGCTACAGGAAAGCTGTAGGTTGCTATAGTGTGTGTTGGGTAGTCGCCTAGATGGTTGCTTACTTTGATGCCATAGAAGAACCTTTTGGCAAAAAAGGTTCTTCAGATTATAAAAAAGTTTAATAGATGATTCTTCAGAGAACCTGTGGCTGAATGGTTCTTAGTGGAACCAAAGAGTGGTCCTTCTATGGCATCGCTGTGAAGAACCTTTTACGCACCCTTGTATTTTTGAAATTCTCCCCCCACCTAGGTATACGATTATGTGTGCTATTTAAACCCAACGTTGGGTCCCAAAACATTATCTCAACCGTAAATAAACGTATGCTGGGTTGTTTTGACCCAAAACGCTATGTTGCTTTAACCCATTGTTAGGTCAAATATAAAGGTTTTCTGGTTAATTTGACCAACGGTGACGGTGGGTTTGTCCCTTTCTGACCCAAATCCCGCTTGGTCAAAAACAACCCAGCCTTTCTTAAATTATATCTTAGCAAGCACAACTTTTAAGTTCTAGACAGTAGTTCACTCATTTTTAAAATGTTAAAATCCAATGCAAAGAATACCTTTGAAAAAATCTTTCAGATGTAGTTCCAAAACATTCTGGTTATTGTGAGTGTAGCTGATAAAAAAGGCAGCTAAAAATATAAGACACATCCGGTGTGTTAATGCGTCTGTTATAAACAAGTGCCACGAAAGTGTGCTAGATTCCAAAGCGGGAGTCGGTTCTTATATTTTGGGTTGTGTGATGAGAGACGGGCATTAAAAGCAAAAGGCCACATTCCAATGCTGATGTGGTATGAATTTACACGGACAAACCCCCGGGATCAACGTCCACAAAAATAGCTCCACAAATGAGACGGTTCAACTATAAAGGAGCAGACACCATTAGCATCCATTAATCAAATTTGAAAGAATAAGAATGTATTAAAAATATGAGGGAATGTCCTTTAACAATTTAGCAGTAATTGATAAATGGAGTTGGATTAGCATAGCAGGAGTAATGATCTATCTGAGACATTACACCCCCGCCCGTCCTAAAAGGGGTTCTTCTGAAAGAACATCTTGTATAATTGCTGCGACTGGCAGGATTTGGGATGGTACAACAAAGTGAGCTGAGTTTTTTCTTCAAAGCTATTTTCTCAAATTTCTGTAAGTTTAAATGAGGTTACTGTTTTGTATTTGTATTTTATTTTACATTACATCTTTAGATTACACAGAAACCATTAAATAATTGACCTACCACTGTGTCACACTGGTCTACTGTTTTGATATCATCGTGTAAAATAACAAACTGTGGTTGGTTGCTGTATATTTAAGTCAAATGGCCTTTTCTTCTTGTCAACGTGGGTGGCTCTTGACCAGAACACCCTACAGTAAAGACCTGACTTTACACTAGTTGTCAAAAGTTTGGTAACGTTGAACCACAGTCAACATCACAAGCACTACAACAAACCCTTTAAAATCATTCGGCTTGCACTGGAAATAATATCCTGTTGGGTTAAACAGTTAAGCCCTGCTGGCTAACTCTGCTGTGTTTGGGTAACATGAAGGAGGGAGACGTCTAGCCATTATGATCCACCCTAGACTATCAATAAGTAAAGACAATACTGCCAGTCTTCCCAATAACCCCACAGACTAGATGTTAGGCAAGACAAACAGCGACATTGACCAGCTCATGTGTGACATATTCATAAATCTGGTTTCGAGTCTATAATCCCCGTAATGCTGCGACACAGTAAGGTCCGACAGAACTCATTGTCCGCTCATTGTCCTTTGTGTAATCCACAGGTAACGTAATCTAGAGCGGGGCCTGTCCAAACACAGAGTCAGGGTCGTTGTAAAAATGTCTTGTCAAGGCAGTTCACCATCTTTACGACTGAAAGCAGGTGTGGGATGCGTGTTTTGCCTCAACAATCATCAGAACATGCCTTTATGTAAGGGGAATACATGCGTAAATAAATATATGATATGTTAATGTGTAGATATTGGTAGTTGGAAGTCAATTTTACTATTTGACAGAAATACTGTGTAACTGCAATGTCATTAAAGAATTGTTCATGTACAATCAATGAGCACAGCAAAGATAAACTGTCTGCCCTACACAGCCCTTATACAATAAAACCCTGTAGGGAAGATGTCAAACTTTGGAAAGAAAATGAAGCTATTCGCTTGCATTGTGACATGATTTTGTGACAATTAAGCAAAAATATTAGATTTAGATTTATCAATTTGGCAGACGCTTTTATCCAAAGCCACTTACATTGCATTATCCTACACATTTATACATAGGTATTTGCAATCCCCTGGGAGCGTTGTTAACACAATACTCTTACCATTGAGCTACAGGAAAGCATATGAAACTGATTATCATAATAAAAGCCGTTCTTGTTACTGTAAGCATATTAAACAGATTATCATAATACAAGCCGTTCTTGTTACTGTAAAGCAAAAAATACGAAATTATTTAAATTGTAAAGCATAAACATAAAATAAATTGTATTCGAAAAATTCATAAAAACAAACAATGCCAAAAAACAATTTAAAATAAAATGTAATTAAATAAAATATGTTGATTATTTAATTAGTAATTTTATCATAATTATTCATCATAAATTGTTTTATGATTAATATAAAAAAAAAATGCGTAAAGAGAAAATGTAATGTAAAAAATATAACATTGTGTGCACACCAGAAGCGAATCATCGCATTCCTCACTTTGGATTTCTCGCAGGATTTCTTCGCGCATCTGGATGCCTCAAACCGTACATGTCAATAGGCACTTCATTAAAGGAACAATACTGGGTTTTTTGGAGAATCTATTGATAGAAATGCAATATAATATACAAAACTATTTCTTCAGAGGTGTATAAAGAACTTACATAATGAACCGTTATGTTTGTAATACCTTAGAATAAGATGTGTATATTTACATACAGAGCGGCCCTACATACATTGAATTCGCCGCCATGTTTTGTACAGCAGCCCTAAATGGACAAACAACTCTACAACGTGCGTTTCCTCTCCCTCTCCCCTGCTGTATAGTGGTGAAACGGATCGTACTCTACGGTTCGGAACGCATGTGTCCCGCGGATTAACTTTAAGTTTATACATCATTGAGAAAGAGAATAAAACACTCTCTACAGTTTTAGCGCCAACACGCTCTCGCTCTCTCTCTCCAGTATCTATATGAGTACAATATTAAAGCGGTGCAAGATAAACAATAAGGCCCAAAACTGCTCCGTCACACAGCTAATATTAGAGCAAAAACAACAACATCTTGGTTCTAACAAACAGATAAAACAATGTTACTCACATACTGATCCGAATCAAAGCAATCTCCTCAGGGGTGATTTTAAGACGATCTTTCTCACCAACGACTCTCTGCTGGAAAGTATCTCCATAGATATCTATGGGTATCTCTGATAAAAGCCTTAGTGCTGCGGGTCCTAACGTGTCTCTGCTGAAAAGGCTTTATAATATTAGCGCAGGTCCTAGCTCCTGCCTGACTTTTATTCTTCTTTTTATACTGAAAATCCACAGACCTTTTATTTTATGTAATAAATAAGACATCGCTCTTTCTACAATCTTTCTAATGCCCGCATGATCTCTTCCCTGCGTCAACATGAGAACGATATCTTTTTTGTACTATGGTGGCCACAGTCGTGTTATGTTTAATTGTGTTATGTTTAATGAGTTTTTACAAAAATGAATACATAGCAAAAAAACATATATAAGGCAAAAATAATATCGTATCGCATCCATGAATGACTCATAGGATACATATTGTTATCACTGGACTTAAATTATTCATTACACCTAGATGATAGTTTCACCAAAACTCTGACCAACATTTAAAGAACATTTTGGGAAACATATAAAGACCATTTCAGGTGAGACGAGGTACAAAACGGCTGCAAGACCAAGAACAAGACTTCAAATCAAAGTCTTGAGTGTTTCTGGACAGCTGCGCTAAGAAACACACAGACCAAGACAAAACATGGACAAAAGGCAGGTGGTATCCCTGATGGAGGTCTACAGCAAACTACCCAAATGTATGACAACTCTATTGCATCGTTATCTCAGGCCAAACAACAACACACACCACCTACCACATTGTACAAGGGCGTAAATATCGGGCGTAACTAATAACAATTTGGAGATGCTGATCACATTCTCTACTTCAATTTCAAATACAAACTAAACTTTCTGAAGCGGTTTGTACCACCAGAGCGTGTCTGTAATTTGTTACACTTAAGTTCAGTTGAGGTCATTATATACATGTCTGAGAGGTTCAGAGGTCAAGTCAAGAGTTCAAGTCCTGCTGACCCAAGACTCCATGTATGCTAAGCGTTCGCCTTTCTTCCATCCAGCTACAACCGGCCCCCGGGGACCCTGTCCAGTCCCCTGTGTCAGTCATCCACACTGAGGAGGGCGCAATGACACGGGCACGGGTGAAACAGGAGACGGGTCCAGCGGGAGAGAGGGCAGGGGGTATGCACTAAAAAACCAGGAGACAAAACGCAGGGCATGTTATATTTTCTGTTGCTAAACTGGTAGACGATCTCTATGCGCTATCTACAGAAAGGTCATGAGTTCAAATCCACAAAATGCACATAATGTTAAAATTTGTTGAGACAACTAAAAAAACTTTGTTACCCCGCTGCCTTAAAATGTTTTGTTTGCAATATTCATTATGTGTTTTTTGCATAGCCTCAAAGGCTTCTTACGTAATGTGTTAGGGGTAGTCAATGTTCACAGCATAAAGTCAACCCATCAGGAGTCCAAAAGCCTTGGGGACATCCGAGATATCAGTAAGAACCTGACATTTTTCAAGAATTGGCGAGATTTCATTTATTTCCCTTGGAAAGACGTCTTCGCGTAGCCCCTCACTTACAATCAAAATGTCCATGTGAATGCCGCTTAGAAAATCTTCAATTTTATCTGTTGGCTGAAAATAATAAATGTAAATTAGTAAATTTAGTAAACACTCAGATATTGATATAAGACAGACTGGCAAGTGCTTTCAGACACTCGACAGTGTCCTATTTTTGTTTCAAAGCGACTAGTTTTCAGGTGTGCCTATTATGATGTTATTTCTGCAACTTCTTTATTTCAAAGAGTGACATGAAATGAGTCCCTTAAATGCTTCACTGGGTATTCATGGATGTTGCTGAACATTTCTATCGTGAAACACATTAAATGCGTTGCTAATTACATTGTATGTTGCACTTGTTTACCATTAACAGAATCTCCTCAAACTTCTGTTAACAGCAACTCCTGCCTTCTTTGATTTGATTGGCCCTCATAAAGATTTTAGCTGACTGAGCTGAGCTCTACTAGCCTAGTGAACGCGCGGGGTGGTAAGAGCTTAAAATATAGTTAAAACCATTGTGAAATAATACTAATTAAAAAATCACTGTTAATGCAAACAGAATGGTCACCAAGGCGGGAAACTGAGAGACGTGCAGGAGATCCTTGATCTGCTTCAATCTCGCTATACTTTCAGTAAAAACCCGCGAAAATATGATGCAGTTGTTTCAAGAAGCATTTTTTAGTTTGAACAACAATTGTGTTCGTTAACTCACCCTAGAGGTATCTATTTATAAAATAGTTGTTGTGTCAACAAATAAAAATAAGTTGAAACAACTAAAACCAACAATTATTTTTTACAGTGTGCATAAACTGGATGCACTGTAACATTTTATCAAATGTAATATATTTGTTAAGAGACACATGTCCATTATTCATTTTGGTGGTACATTTTCATGCTTTGTGGGTGGTTGTTGTTGTATTAGTTTTATTATATCAAGGAAATGACGTTTTATCAAAGGTTTTTACCATACTGATAGTTTGTTAAGGGGTTTTCAAACTTTATGATGCCAAGGACCCCCAAATAAGATGTGAAGGACCCCTGTTCTACATATCCATTTATAATGTTTTATGTGGAAAGAAACATTTTAACTTTTTAATATAAATAGTAAATGTTATATTATTAAAACAACATGTGGTTTCCAATTTAGAAGAAAAGGTAGAAAAACCCACTAAAATGATAAGGAAACTATGCATGTATAGCAAAAAAGCAGATAAACACTAAAAATAATAATGTTTATTATTTTTATTCACATAATTAGAAACAAATGTATGTTATAATGCAATGTAAGTCGCTTTGGATAAAAGCCGCTGCCAAATGCATGAACGTAAATGTGGTAGACTTGTACAATTCTTTCTATATCTTGCAACCTTCTTGAGGCCCCCAGGGGGTCCCTTGATCCCAGTTTAAAAACCCCTGGTTTAGATGTCAATATTTAAAATATCAAGATGTCAAATATCCATCTGAGGTATTTCTTAAAGTTTCAAAGTTTTTAAAGCATGATTTTCATTTACTGATTTACTGATTGAAGTCAGTTAAGTGCCACTTTCAAGATTTTCACACACATAACTGCCGATATTCCTCATAAATGGGCACATGAAAATTTAAATATTATAACTATATTTCATGTTCTACGAATAGTCATCCTATTTGTTGGGTATTATGATTTCTGCCTTTTAATTCACAGAAATCATACAAAGTATGTTATCTCTCAATAACCTGTCACATCCATAACGCATGTATATTCTCCTCATTTTAAAACATGTATAGACCAATATTTATCTGATGTCTGGATTTAATGTCTGATGTCCATCAGGGTTTAGGAAAATATAAACAGAAGGTTCAATAAATTGGTAATAAATACATTCTCTTTTTTAAATTTTTACTTTTGACCGCAAAAGTCACACCCAAAATGCTGGAGTATCCCAGTGTTTGCCTTTATGGTAATTTATAGGCTTTAATATACAGTAGCCTGTGCAGTATTGTCAAACCCCAAATAGAGTGGCTTCTCCTTACCATGATAAATGTAACCACAGTTTAAATAAAACAAGGATATTGGTATGAAAGAGCGAACACGTTTGTCATCTGTAGCCTATTCACGTAGTTGATGGTACAGGACTGACACCCACACGTACTGTACCGGATGAACTTGACTGACTGAACGGGAAACGCTTGCATGGTTTCTCCTCCCCCCGCTATATTTATCCAGCAGCCGTCAACTTTAAATTACAGTTTATCGTTGTTAATTTATTTATTAATCGACAATACGAAAATGAATCGTCTTAAGTCATGCTAAGATGTGAGAAACGCTAGATCCGATAGGACGGCACCGAAGTATACTAACGTTTCTGCTTACGACGTAAACATGTCGGAACCGCGAGTTAAGAGGATTAAAAGCAATCTTCCACACTGTAAAAGTCATAGATGTGTTGTCGGGAGTCAGTCGAGGCAAAACTTTCCGTCTGTGGTGGAGGAGAGCTTGTGTGGGGTTTCTAACTTGCTTCTGGAGGTTTCTTACAAACTGCAGGCGCTGGTAAGATAAACTTTACAGTAAACAGCACGCGCGGGACGCAGCGCATGGCTGACAGCACCCCAAAACATAAATGACGTTGCGTTATTTTACTGCATTGTATAACAGTTTGACGTGTATAAGAGAGCTGCATTGTAGTGATTTATGAGTTTTATTGCGGATATTTTAATGCACTGCTTTGCAAGGTGCGCTGTATTTTGACACCTCTAAATAGTTTACGTCAACGATAAAAGAAAAAAAAGAAAAATGCAGCAAAAGACAAAAAACATTTAAGCAAAAATGAGATAACTCCGTTTTTAAAAAAGCATGTTTTTTATTATGATATCATGTTATTATTCTGTTTTATTTTGGTAGTTAGCTGTTTGAGTTATTATGGCTTAAATCAAAACAAACCAGCTGCGCAAACACAATAGAAAAAAAACATGATTTTTGAAAAATGTTAAAAACGGAGGTATCTCATTTTGGAACCAGACTCTTTATATACAGGAAAAAAAATAATTTCATAGACAACAGATCTTCTCGCATACAGGAGAGGAAACTGTGGTTAGCAAAACCTAGTTTTAATTCGAGCTGTCTTGCTGTTATTTTTAAGGCCAATATCTTCGAGAAAAGTGATCAAGCTTTACCCAGAGTAGCAGCGTTTTTTCATCAGGAGTCTGTGATGGAAAAAGATCGGGCTGAGGTGATGCTACAGTACCTGTCCCAGCGCGGAGGAAGCTTCTGCAGTAAGAACATACAGGTAACTTTTTTATAGGGTGACACGTTAGCCTTATGGTTTTCAAGACTAAACTTTTCGATCTGAAGGCACACTTTAGTGGTCAAAAATGACTTTGGACAGTTGACGTTTTTGCTCTTTATTCAAATAATATTAAAGATGTATAATGCATATTGTGTATTGTGGTGTAAACTAAAACTCAACCTTAGAGAATTTAAATAGTCATTGCAAAACATTACACACAATCTACGTATATTCCCAGATATGCTAAGAGCTACTTTGGAGATGCTAAAATATTTACTTTTGTTTAAATGTATAATAATAGTTTTTTAGTTATTACATAATTCCCTTGTTACATCTGTGTTGTTCCGTAGTTTTGATGTGTTTACCCTTATTCTAAAATGTTGAAAAACTAGTAACCCTAAACTTCTATATAATAGTATATAACAGGGTTGGTTTGAAAATAATTCTTTAACAATAGGATTTCAGATTTTTCTAGTATTTAAAAAAACTTAAATATTTAAATATATCATGTTTAATTGGGGCTCCTGGCTGCTTTGGCTGGCTGGAGCAGCAGCTTTAAGGGGGGATGGAGGACAGGGAACCAGAGAGAGATGGGGGTAAACCCACAGGGGGCTTTGCAGAGATCTCCCCTTTAATGCCTGTTAGGGTATTCGTTTCCACTGAGTTCCGGAAAATTGGGGAGATTAATGTGGAGGAAGGACAGTGTATTAATTGTAGTTCCAGATGGATTCCATGCACTTGTACCGTTGTCACTTTACACTGTCGTTTTTCGGTCCTTTCTGTTTTTCACAATCCACCCTTTCCTGTTTTTATGATTCGTGTAAAATTGATCCGGAGCGGGACTGGTGAGGGTCCATCAGCAGCGATTTTGAACACCTTGTTATCCGGTCATCTGTGCTGGGTGATGGTTGTGCACTCTTTGACACAAAGTCTGTTTTTTTGGGTATCGTAGCTTTGGTAAATATTATTTAACGGATTGATCTAGTTACATAATTAGCATTAGTTATTTATTGAGTATAAAACCTCAAACCTGAGCACAAATATTTAGCAAATATGTAGCAGACCACCTTTTGACCACTATTCTTAATTGTCCTGTCTAGTCTCTCACTATGGTTGACTATCTGTTTTTTGTTTCTGTGAGCAGAGGCCTGGCATTGAACATGGGTGTACTGTCCTTTCTGCTCTGGAGATCATTCTGAACCAGTGGAAGGAGGAGATGGCCATTATGGTGGAGCTGAGCCAACTGGCACTCAATTATGGAGATCCACACACTGCCAGCATAATCAAAAGTCGGTTTCTTCAGCCTATTATCTCAAAGGTCAAGCTCGTAGGTGACCTCTTGACCGAAGCTCGCAGACTGGGATGCACCAATGACAGTACGGGTGGCTTTGGCGAGTTCCTTTTCGACCAGCTACAAGGCAATCTGCAGTGCTGTAACTAGTGTAGGGGGCAGTTGATGACAATTCTAGGGGTCCACAGGTCAAGCCATTTTTAATTTGATTAAAATCAGAACTAAGGGGACCAAAGCCGTATGCAGTCAGAGGGCCCACATTTCTATGCATCCTGCAGCAAATTGTGCCTCCATTCTTGAATATTGTTGATAGACGGGCAGACAGAAGGATTGATGGATGAATGGATAAACTGTATTAGTGCAGTAGGGAACAAGGTACAGTGAGGCATTCAAGGAGATGTTATTTTATATGAACAAGTGGTCACTCCATTTTTTAGATACTATTTTATTAGAATGTGAATATAATTTTAATTAATACTATTTTGCTAGAATTCGGAATAACAGGACGTTGAGTGCAACAAAGTTAAATTTTGTATTGTTTGTTTGTTCTTTTTTAGTGTTGTTAACCATAATTGTATACACATTCTAATGGAAAATTGCAGTTGACTTTGTTTTCATGTGTGTGCAGTTCATTTAATATTACTTCTGTTTGCTGTTTTTCAAAGCAAATGAAAATGGAAAATTTCCAAATATTTATTACAAATTTGTAATTGTTTTGCAATTTGTTTTGCAGTTAAAATCGAAGCTTTAGCATGTCATTTGTGAGTATTATTTAAAATAAAAAGATTATTTTGATAATGTTGCATTTTATCTTGAATTGGTTTTAATGAGTAATCTCTATATAATCCAATTGTAGAAAAATTAGTGTTTTTTTATGTTTAAAAGTACCTGAACTTTTCAATAAAATTATATTTTTGTGTTCATTATAAGCATAATGTTTCCAAAATACATTTTAAGGGGTTGTTTCAAGGGCGTTTTTCCGATTTTAAGGAGAACAGAAAAGTTAAAAGTCTCATTTGGCTCGTTGTCGCCCCCTATTGACAAACTGATGTATGTGTCAGCTATTGCAAGAAAAAATAATAAAATGTGCCGTGTCATAATTTAGGACAAAAAAAAAACAAATAAACTATTTCTGAAAGAAATTGCTGTGATTAAAAATTTTTACTACGAATATACAATATAGCATATATATATCAATAGAAATTGAGCTTTTTTTTTAAATGTTAATATGTATAAATATGTTTTAGTTTTTCATTAAACGACCCGAGGCCGAAAGAACTTTCAGCTTCATTTCACTTTATTATTCAGTGTATGTTTTTCAAAGGCTATTAACACATAACTTGACAAGACATCCGTAACAAAACTGAAACTTTCTATTATTCTTATCTATTATACGCTCAAGAATATTATTTTAACTGTAGGCCTATTCATTTTTTCCCAAACTTGTTTGAGTTTTTTAATTGAGAGGAAAATATTTTAATGACAGATATGGTTTAACATCACTTTTTTACATCCCAACATCACTGTTGTTTATCACTTTGTCAAATACAAAATTATAAAGCTGGTAGATATACCTAATAATCAGAAACAATGTTATTGCAAAGTACTCCTGTTCTTACAATTTTCCTATGAAAAAGTAATAAAGTAAAATTATTATTTTAACTAAATAACTTGTTGGACATCTGTGTTAACCTTTATTTCAAATAAACTAAACTAATTCCAGTTCATTTTACATCGACTGTAGTGACAGTAATTTAAGTCATTAATTCATCACTTTAACATTTTTTATGACACGGTCATTAGCTGTAGTCCTGGGCACTCAAAGCCCCGCCCTCCTCCTAATCGCACTTTTTCATTGGTCAAACAGTGACATGCTGAACACGCCCCTGACGGGTTGAGCTGCTATATACACGAGCCATGCTCTCCAACCAGCAACAAGTACCTGAAGGGTACAAGGCAAGATAGCTTCTGAGTATCTGCGGTTTCTGAACTGTTGTCTTTCAAGTTCAAAAGGAATTTGCCTCAATATTCCTTTTTCTAAAATTTTTCGAGGTCCATTATTATTTCGGAAGCATTCAAGACTACATCGAATAGGCCTATTTTCCTGTGTCTGTTTTTATTAACTCATTAAAATGGAGTTGTCGGATATTCCCTTCTCCATCCCATCAGCTGATGATTTCTACGACGACCCTTGCTTCAACACTAACGACATGCACTTCTTCGAAGACCTGGACCCCAGGCTCGTTCACGTGGGTCTGCTAAAGCCCGACGAGCATCACCACATCGAGGACGAGCACGTCCGGGCGCCCAGCGGGCATCACCAGGCCGGCAGATGTTTGCTATGGGCATGCAAAGCGTGCAAACGAAAAACCACCAACGCTGACCGCCGCAAAGCCGCCACCATGCGTGAAAGGCGACGACTAGGCAAAGTAAACGACGCTTTCGAGACCCTCAAGAGATGCACGTCCACCAACCCGAACCAGAGGCTGCCCAAAGTGGAGATCCTGAGAAACGCTATTAGTTACATCGAGTCTCTGCAGGCACTGCTCAGAGGTCAAGAGGAAAACTATTACCCTGTCCTGGAGCATTACAGTGGGGATTCTGATGCCTCCAGCCCGAGGTCCAACTGCTCTGATGGCATGGTGAGGATTTTTATTTACAATATCTTTTAATTATATTTCGTACATGATGGCCTACATTAATGTTCTGGATAGGAGAAAACACAAGTTTCCATAGTCGTTATAAATAAACGTTGGCAACATTTGACAATATTGACCAAAAAGAGACTCTAAATATTTATTTTAATGTTGCTTTTTTCATGTTTTATAGATGGATTTCATGGGTCCCACGTGTCCGTCGAGAAGGCGAAACAGCTATGACAGTTCATACTTCAACGAGACGCAAAACGGTGAGTTGGGCCGATGAATGTCATTCTCCAAAAAGCGTAAATAGTTTATTTGTTATTTTTTGTGACAGGGAGGGAGTGACTCGAAGTTAAAATCTCCTTTTTTTTTTTTTTTTACAGCTGACGTACGGAATAACAAAAAAGCAGTGGTATCCAGTTTGGATTGTCTGTCCAGCATCGTTGAGAGAATTTCCACGGAGACCCCCGTGTGCCCCGCGCTGTCAGTGCCGGAGGGGCCCGATGGACACCCGTGCTCTCCGCAGGAAGGGTCTGTCCTGAGTGACACTGGGGCTCCCGTACCGTCCCCAACCAACTGCCCCCCACAGCAGGCTCAGGATCCCATCTATCAAGTGCTATGAAGATTCTCAACATTTCACCAAATAAAGAGGGACAATCTGACTCAAGAAACATTCAGCAGAATAAAAATGAAAAATTTGATCTTAACGACTAAAGAAAGAAATTTCGTTCCACTGGAAACTAGGAGGCAGGAGCGAATGATATTTCTTTCTTTCTTTCTTTCTTTCTTTCTTTCTTTCTTTCTTTCTTTCTTTCTTTCTTTCTTTCTTTCTTTCTTCTTCTTTCTTCTTCTTTCTTCTTTCTTTCTTTCTTTCTTGCTTTCGTTTCTTTCTTTCTTTCTTTATTTCGCGTTTTCATTCTTTATTTTATTTTTACGCTGTGGAAAACAACCAATTCCATTGTGAAAATGGCTCGGCAGATCAGCAGAAGTGAGTTTCTTAACTATGCTTATTTATATAATTGTATCCACGTTAAAATGTGACCATATTTTTTCCCATTGTGAATAGATTTTCTTTCACAATCACCTTTTTATTTCCTAACTATTTACGAGAGAATCGTAATTCAGATTCTAAACGTAGGACCACTTTTGTACATGTGTAAATAAGATCTGTTTTGTTAAAGCAACGAAAACGAACAAACATATTATGTATTTAATAAGGATGCCTGTTTGAAGCATTAGTTTGTTGTGTCTTGTTTTAAACTTTATATTTATACTTCTTAAATGAGTGAATGTCGGATTAATAAAAATATAACTATTTATACTCAAATATGTTGATGCTGTTTTATTCTTTACACTGAATTTGTATGAATTAAAGACTGTGTTCTCAGTCTAAAAAAGTAGTTTATATTGTTATTTTTTTATTCAAGTTGTTGTACCTAGATTCCTAACAATTTAGGGTTACGAAACCAAGCAAAGGAAAAAGTTGGCAACTTTTAAGAAGAATTCGCATTTTATCCTTTATGTTCAGTAACGTTTTATAATGTTTTGAGTAATTCAAAAACAAGTAATGTCATGACAATTCCTAAAAGGTTCGTAATTAATGTACGTTTAAATAGAGCAAATAAATATTTGCAAATAGGCCTATAATGCATTTGGGACATTATTTTAATGTGAAATGTTACATTTAATAAAAAAGATAAGCAGACCTATAAAGGCTATGATAATAATGTGTAAAATTCTAGATTATTTATATTATATATGTGTCTGCACTTTTATAGTTATCTATGTCTAAAATATTCCCAAGGAAATAAATAACCTGCGCTCCTTTCATATTTTAATGCCAATTTATTTTACCACTTACAGATCAAAAAAACGTTTGCTCACTGTATCATCAATAAATACAGAGTCTCTGACAGACATATAGTCAACAGTCCCACAATCTTGTGTTTTTGTCAATCTTATTCGCGTAGGGTTGTAAGCCCTCACATCTTGCAAATGCAACAACATCTGTAGGCTTTCCCTTAATTACATATCATGCAAAAAAAAGTTTCCATTTATTTTTAATAATTTGAAATCATCAATACTGGAAAATGATCAATTTAGAAATGATTATGCACCGGGTGAATCTTCAACAAAATGGTCTTGGATGACATATTTAAAAACGTTGATTTTATTGATGTTTCAATAGAACCGATCTGCTGCTTTATAGCCACACTTTATTTACACGACATACATAGGAACCAAATAACAGTCTCTAGAGCGAGAAAGGGTGGGGTGATCTTTTGATCTACATCAACTATTGCACAGATTGAGGGGTGGATTTCTCATCCATCATGTTTGGAGCAGTCTTGGCCTGCAGGAAGGCGCACTTACTTTCTGCGACGAGTGTGGCGGCGCCCTTCTTGCTACTGTAATACAAAAGTGACATAACAGGTGAGCAGATTTCATGGCATCAATCTTACATGAAATACTTGAATGACACCTTATTGTAGTACACAACAGCATGCACGTAACAGGGTATTTAAACTGGCCATACCGTCACAGTGATTGTAATACGTTTTGGCAGCTTTAAACGAAGAGCACAAATAGCCTACTGTTTCTCTGCAACTCAAGAACGTAACCCTCTAGTTTTCCGTAATATTTTTCATTTTGAATCAATTAATTTATTACTTTCTTGGTGGTATTGTACGAAACTAAAGGGTCCGACAAAATGTCCCATGGTTTCGGTCAGATAAAGAATGAAATAAATAAAAAACCTGATTTTGTGTTATGTCTGATTGATTTGTATATTATTGATGGGATTCGAAAAGGTCCTAATAAAGTCACATTTTCTCCTGACCAAAAATGATGAAAGTAAAAGATCACTATGCATTCCTGGCACTATTCATTTAGTACTATAAATGTATGTGTATTCCATTTTGAATCAAATAATGGGTAACACAATGTTTTGCGAAAGTATGCCTTTCTTTGACTGTAATGAAAAATCTAAAACTGCACTTCAAATCAACATTTCTAACAAAAATGTTAATGATTGAAAAAATAAATCTTTGAGAATTTTGAAGGAAAACCTAATAAAAATAAGTTATATATATAAAGAAACCGCACAATCATTTAACAATGGCATTGCACATGTTTTATTCAGAAATTTGATTATTTGCTATACCGCAATAATTATTTTCTGATAATATTAGAATTTGAATATATATATTTTTCCAATATTATTGAACAAAGATTGCAGTGATTTAACTTAAAAAGGTTTCCCTCAATGAGAATCACAAGATGGTTGATTACAAAAAACAAAGAATAGATTTTTGTTAGGTTGAGATCCATCTCATTCAATTGTTAATAGGTAATTTAAAGAAAATATTGATCATATTTGGAAATGTCAATACTTACATACTTGGGTAACTCTTGATTGCATTAAATTATAGGCAACTAGAGTCAAGATTCTCGTATGCTGTTCTTGGTCGTCACGCGCCATATCTGTACATATCTTCGTTGGAATCTGTCGCAATGTCGCTAATAAACCTCGAAATATATATATTTTTTCACAAAAGTATCGTTTCCACCAGAAGATAACCCATTTGGAGTCAATTGGATTGGTTTAATGGTGGTTGTATGTGCTTTATGAGCATTAAAACTACTCGTTTGTGCTCTTCTGAAGAAAGCTTGTCGTCGGTCTGAGTTAGAATGACGGTGAATAAATTATCTAAGAATAGGCTATTAATGTTTGGGGGAAATACGCCTTAAAATGATTCATATTCACTGGTGATGAACTACCTTTTGAGTCAGAATCTAAGTTAAACCTAAAACGGCCATAAATGACTCCTTAAAGTTATAAATGTATTGCTTTTCTAAGAAGTGAAGCTCTGTCGTTTGAGGCAGCCACACACACAACATGCACAGCAGGGGGCGCCAATTTCATTAATTCAACGGCTAACTGTACTTACAACTTGCTCAGCTCCTCCACTCTTTGGCGCAGTGTAGTAATCTGCAGAAGAAAAGAGATTTATTAAGATATACAGCTTTCTCAAAATAAAGCAATGAAGCCAATACAGTGACACACTGTATACATTGCTCTTCATTGGGTGCACACTTATGACTGAAATGATGGGTATTGAGTGTTTGAGTATTTGCTTGCAAAATTGATCAAAGGTTGAACTTTTATAACACATTTAATATAGGATGACAATCCTTTAAACATGGGTCAGTAGATTTGACTAATTTCTGTGAATCTCTTTTAATGAACGGATTCCAAACTCCGATTCAATGATTTGTTTGCATGATCACTAGAGTAGGCCAGTTTTAAAACATGTCAATAAGAACTTTTGAGTTGGCAAATTTTGTTGTCTAGAACTTGTATGTTGTCTTATTGGTGTGAATAAATGAAAACGAGTATTTTGATAAAACATTGAGGCACGCCAAGAGCAAATAACTCTTTGGATATTCATCTCAAAGAATTGAATGCCATTGAGAGTGGCGTATTAACTTTTTGGACATCGTTGGTCATTTTCTCACCTCATACTTCTGTTTCTTTAATCTCTCCATATGATCAAACTTCTCAGACTCCAGGGTCTTCATCCAGTCAGACAGTTCCTTTGCCTTCTCTCTGAAGTCCAGGACACATAACACAAGTAAGTGAGACCCATCCTGACTATGTACCGAATATGACAATGTAGATCAGGGCTGTTTTGAGGACCGCTGTCCTGCAGAGTTCAGTTCCGGTCTGTTTGATGGTTCAAAGCTAAACTCTACAGGACAGAGGCTGTCCAGGAGTGTAACTCACTTGAGTTTGTCCTCATTGAGATGATCAACGTTGAGTGCTTTACGTCTGTCAGCCAGAATCTTCTTCTTTTTCTCTCTCTCTGTCTGTTTCTTGCCACCTCTCTTGGAGTCAGCCTAAGATGGCCATATAAGTTTGGTTAAATAATAGTAAACCATTTTAATTCTATGACTCACAGATTTTTTGCACCCAACAAGGTGGGAACGTTAACCCTTAGGCCACATAATAGTTAAAGTGAAGGTTGAATGCTATTTCTTACTTCTTCACACTGGTAAACGTGCTGGCTTCTCAAGCTTAACATGGTCAACTTGTCAAAAAACAGTTGGACGTAGTTTCTAAGCAAGGGTTTTTAGTCCCTTATTGGACAATTCTCCCGGAAAGAGCATGCCCTCTCGCAAGCATGAGAGAAAGAGCGTGTCCACGTGTCAACCAGCCAGCATTAGGAAGAGCACGCAAATCACTCGGCTGACGGAAGTTTGCTCACTGCATTTCAGTGATGAATGTCATATAAACGGTGGATATAACGCTGGATTTGGAGATAGATAGAGCAGTAAGCAGCACTCAAAGATGCCGGACATGATCCGCACGCGGTAAGTGAAACTAAGTCATATGTCTGTGTTTTGTTGGCAATCGGCGTGTACGTGCATTATGTAAACAACACAAACTTATAGTGAATCAATGCGATGATATATTGTATGCTCGTGCAATAATCCCGCCCCCCCCCCCGCACGCCTCCAGGCGCTCATCTTTTTCCGGAAATAATCGTACAGCTGTATCTGTCTTTTATAAATTTGATCAAACTAAAGACTCTTCGAAGATACGACGTATGCAATACTACTGTATAGGTTCTCAAGATTAATATGAGATTGGCAGAAACTGCGCTTGTTACCTAGTCTTTAATCATTTTAAAGTTAATAACACTTTGAAAAAAAGGTTTTCTGTAGAGCTGACCTTCTGCAGATAGCTGCTGTAGTTTGCCCCCATGTTGGAGAGAGCTGATTTCTTCTTTGCATCTTCATCTGCCCTCTTCTTAACATCTGCCTCCTCTCTTCTCTGCCTCTCCTCCTGAAGGAACCATCAGGACACAGGATTATTAGCACACAACCCGAGGATGGACACATGGAAACCAGGTTAGAGAAAAAAGCACACACCTCACGTCTTGCTTGACGCTCCTTGTCCTTCTCAGACCGAATCCTCTGCTGCTCTGCCCTCTCAGCTCTGCGTTTCTCCTGTCAAATGAAAACAAAACACAATTTTTTTCAGTATTTCGCCTCTGTCTGTATGTTCTCACCTTCTGAGAAGTCCTTTTACGACTCCATTGTTAGGTAACCCAAAGATTCAACTAAAGATAACAAACATTCTTCGTGGGGGACTTACAATTCTCGCCTTCAGGGCAATAAGTTCTTCTTCTTCCTTCTTTCTGTGCTCGAAGTGAGCATCGATGAGACTCTGCAGCTCAACCAGATCCTTGTTATGACGTTTCTTATGGATATCCTGCATTTAGACACATTAAGAAACACCTGCTTATCACACACCACAAGGATAGACACCTGGTCATTTGTATGTTAATAGGTTTCTATAAGCGCTTACATCAAAGTCCACTTTCTCACCATCTGGGATCTTGGGTGCTGATGGTCTTTATTGAAAATATAAAAATTACAATGTTGCAAAATCAGTAAGTAGATGTGTAAATATAGTTCCCAGTGACGTTTTAATGAGATAAAGGGTACTTACTTAAACTTTGGCTTCTCCTCTGTTTATGAGAATAAAGAATGGACAAATATATGTTATTGTTTTTTTAGGAAATTTATGCCGGGCAATACAAGAAACAAACTGATGTTATTGGTCAATGTTCAAACTTTTGCATCACACATTTTTATTTTTAAAGTAGTTTTGCGTCTGCAAAATTAGAAGGAAAAAACATATTTAAATTATTAATAAATTCATAATTCATTCTTAAACAATTAATTGATTAATTGTTTTCACATGTATTATTTCCAAAATAAAATTAAATAAATAACAGTAACAGTAACAGTTTATAATAAAATGTTAATGTAAAAACAATATACCAGATATCAAGATACTATCAGAACAAGATCAAATCAATGTGTAAGTCTAGGTCTGTCACACAATATATATTCACAGAAACCCAACCTATTTTTTATTAAATGTACGTTTTCGTAATTTTTATAACCTCCCCCAAAAAGGCTTTATGTAATTATAGATTTAACACATTTGGGGCAAAAGAAGTCCAATTCAAAAGCTTTCCCCAACTTAAATCTTTACGAACTTCCATCCACACCAATTTTCAGTAAATTCCGACATGGTGCAGGTTCCTCTAACCTAGTGTCTAAACATCAAAGTCCTTGAAATAAATGGATCGCTTTTCAGCACATGCCATGCAGAGCAAAATCAGACAGCAGGTCATGGAGTTCCCTCATCCAACATGCCATCCCAGACTAGAAGGGACAGTAGTATAGATATTCTCCACTAGAGGGAGACTACAGACAACAGAACAGAGGACACCAGATCGACATACCTCCCTCTTCATAGACCTCTGCATGCATCAAGCATTGATCAAGAACAAAAGACAAGAACAAAATTGACAGCATTAACGGTATAGCCAATACAGTACAGCCACTGATAATATTCAAGATCATAAAATAAAGCGTAAACCGCTAGCGATGATACACGTAATAACAGAGATAACATGTGTCCACTAAAAATGTTTTTTTTTTTTGCAATTTAAAACTTATTTAAAACTGCAATTCTTTTTTGTTGAGTAGTATTACATTTTTTCAACGAGTATCATCGCTTTATTCTTGGCAATGACACAAATCCTTAAAAGGGGTGAAAATTTAAGACAAACCACAACATATTTGACAGTGTTTATTTCAACAGAAACCCCCTATTAAGGAAGTGGTGAATGCCATAGGCTTTATTCAGAATGGATTACTGCTCCGGCTTCTCCACATGATATCCAGCCCTTTATTCTTGTTTTACAGTGTGTACAGTAAGCATTATGTAAAGCCAAATATTTCCAGCGTAGTGTAAGACATTTTGTCACATCTTACAATATTGCATTTTATTAGGCATGCTGTGTCTGGTCATCCAACTACAGTAAAGACAAGACTTGTTTACTGAACAATTTGTATTACAATGTCCTATGCATATACAGAAAATGAGCATACTGTTTACTGTATATATACACAGCATACTTACAAAGAAATATAGTAAGAAGAATAGCATGATGGTATGCCATTCTGTACACAGCCAAAATATTCTAGATTTAATTTTAATATTTAAGAATGGGGTGCACATTGATGAGCAAAATGTATATTTTTGTGTATATGTATATTTTTACATGAACAGCCTTATTCTGCTGGAGTTCAATACACAGGTTAGACAATTCTTTGATATTCGGCAAAATATGAAATGCTCTTTCCTCTTTCATTTGTAAGTCACTTTAAATAAAAACGTTTGCTATGAATACATGGCCTCCTTTACAGTCCGTGATCATTTGCATCCTTCTCTTTTTCATCATTGTGCTGATGTGAAAACATCTGGGATTTTGCGAAAACCGCACAAAAATGGTATAATGTGGATGTTGTGTATAAATTGATGTTTCAAATGGCTAATTATAATGAATATTTGAATTAGCAGTGCAAGAACCTGATATTAATATAAAAATGTTTAAAAAATGTATTAACATTGTTATTATTACAACTATATATACCAGGGTCTGGTCCACATTGCAGGTTTTAATGGTCAAGAAGAACCGGCCACTTTGACAGGAGACCGAATGACGTGTAAGCAACCAACAAGTTCATGCACTTTTAGGAGCTGATTTAGGAGCAGCAGTGTCATGCCTTAAAAAATACTCCTGCACTAAATATATTTCCCATGTACCAAAATCCTCATGAATTCCTGCATTTACAACCTTACCAGCAGAATAAACTAGAGAAAAATGACTTGATACATAACTGACATTTACAATGCTAAGGATAAGAAATGTGAATAAAAGTAAACAATTTCAAGGTTTTGAAAAAAGGCATAAAATAATGTACTCACCCTCGACCTGCTCACTGTAAAACAGTAAGAAAACAAAACGTATTATGTCCTGTTGTGCCCTTGTACTCTGTACAAATCCAATCTAATGAGTGGGTCTGTTTTAAAATAGTGTTCTTGGATCTCTGCTGCTAAAATCTACATACACGTACACTCTCAAAAAGGATGTGTGAACACATTTTTTAACACAGTGTTTTTAACACAGTATGAGTCATTTGGTGTTGATTTTGTGTTCAATAAATGAAAGGGACAACACAAGGTTTGATTAAAAAGTAGCACAAAATGTTCGTAAGTGTGATGTAAATACTTACACGTTTTCTGTGTCTGACATGATGGCTGTGGACTTTGAGACTAGAAGAAAATGGAAATGAGATGGTCAGATCAGAAGATCTAAGCAGGACTGCAAGGAGTCTAGCGAATACTTCCAATCAAAGACTAAATATATATACAGAGACCTCCTTGGAATGGTGATTCATAAAACTGTCCCCTCCCCTTTCCAAGTTGACTTTCTCCTCTCAATGCTGAACCAGTGAGGCTTCTCGCCAAATACAATATCCAAAACAAATTCACAAGTGTGATCTAATCATTTAATTTTGCCTCCTCTAATAAGGTGGAAACCTTCAAAGATTGTCTGCCAAGACTGAGCTGAGATGTCAAATGCAAGATATAGGCTATCGATATAAAAACATTTCCATTTTCTATTCTCTTCCATTAATTTTTTCATTCTGCCAAATAACTGAGCTACTAAATTAACATGGATTCAATAATGCTCTGACTGTATATCAGCAGCTGTCTTATTTGTTTCTGTTAATTTTAAGAAATTGAAGACAGAGTTGATACACAAATGAACCTTAATCTGAATTTATTGTTTTGAAAAAGGGAAATGAGATCAATACGGCACTAATACTTTCACAAAAAGTACACCCCTACATTTATTTCCGATACAAGTTATGTTAATAGTAATCCAGAGCCAGCTCCGAGGTCCCAAATGAGACACGGGCATTAACCAAAATGTTTTATTATTAGCTATAAAATTCAAGCTGACTTGGAAACTGGCAGACACATGATAAGGGAGAAGTCAGCCATACTTAGATTTATGTGAATGTTTGTTTTCCACTTCTGCTGAAGATTCATGGTCTGCTCAGGACAGTAAAGGTCATTGAAAGATCAAAAGTCATTCACTTTTCCTTAGAACACCTCCTTGGGTGAACTTAAGCCTTTAAAATCACTTACACTAATGTTTTCTTGTCAGCTACTTTGTTTTTCAGTTTCAAAGTTTCCTTGCTGTATATTTAGCAGGTCTCACATGTCCTAAAGCACCAAGATGCAAGAATACAACTCCAAAATAATTGAAGGGTTTGATGACTTTAAATAGAAATTAACATCGATGTGACATCCTTACAAACATCTCAAGCCTTAGAATTTGACTTGAGACAGCTGCACTTAATAGGCTCAGACATGGTTCAGGATCTAGTTTCCACGTTCCAGCTCAGGTTCTGTCTCTTGAAATAGTATCTATAAGGTACATTTCCCCTCCATATCTGGACATAGAACCTGTGGACAGTTTAAATTGGATGAGCCTATTTCTTTCTCATTTAGACAATAGTAGGTGTCGATAGAAATGATTTTGAAAATTTTTGAAATCTATGTGCTGTCATTTTATAGCAGAACCCCAATATCTAAGCAATGCACAATGTTTACACAGCGAAAACGTATTCATTAATTTTACAGAAATAGGTATTTCTAAGATACCGCTAAAAGATTTACAATGTATTACTGACTATACCCTTTTACTCTCAAAAGCTTATAACATAACATTATAAATTAGAACATGTTGACAAAAAGTTTTGATGTTACTAGCAGCACTGAATAAATGCACTGAATAATGTTTTGATTATCTCAAACGTGTAACAACAGTCAGACAAACCAAATGATAATCTGACTGCACGAATCCACCTCAAATGGCAGATCCAGCAATGGTTTTCCATTTTACATCCCAAGTTGAGTCTCAGATACTCTTATTCTCAGATATTTGCTATTCTTTTTATTTCTGATTTATGATTTGTCTTGAGACCATGAAGTTAAAGTAGCATTGACCTAAAAATTGGTGACCTAGACATTTTGCAAACATGCTGTATTACGTAAAAAATATTTTTTTTGAAAGATCTTAAATTACAGCTTTCTGTATTTTAAGATTTAAATTTAAAAATCTTTTATAAGATTTGAAATGTTTGGACCCCACTGTACATACAGTATATACACCCTACATCTCTGTCTCTGACAGCAACATGAAGCTACACCAAGGAAAATACGAAAATAGAAAGTATAATTTATAGGCAGATTTATTAGTTGGTCAACAGATATCTGTTCCAAGCCTACAGTCTCAGACATATGAAATTCTGCATACTGTAATTCAACACTCTGTTATGCACTTCCTATTTCATTAATGAGGGAAAACAAACACATTTCTTTCTTGATTTCTACATTTATGTGTTTACACCCAAATTTTGCAAGTGTCTTCATTTGATGTGTGGGGGCTCTGACTCACTCATATCTACACACAGTCTTTCTCCCCCTCAACGATCTATCATCCGCTCTCATGCCTCTCTCAACCTTACCTTAGAAAAGCTGAAAGATGTGAGCTCCCTGCTGGCGGAGACTGGCTTCAAAGTTCTGAAAACATGCAGGCCTAAAGAAGTCAGTCTATTATAGTGACACCTGATCCTTGGAGATCTGCCATTGGAGGAAATTTTGTTGTGGGTTAGGTTAAGGAGGGAAGGTCCAGATCTTGACCCGGGCGCTGAAAAAGGAAATGGATGAGGTTTTGAAAAAGTGTGTCATATCCAGGCGTGTGGAATGAGCAACAAGTTGAAATGATGTCGCCATATTTGCTGTGAAACTTCGCCAGCAATTTAAACCCTTTTTCTTAATGGGATAATAGTGAGTGTGATTGGCATTTAGTCCAATTTTTTATGTTATTGTTGTATGTTTTGGCCGTGGTGTCCCACATGGCTCACACCCAAGGCTGCTAGCGATGTGTTTTGAACCACACAGTGATACGAAACTGTTTGTCAAATGAGTAAGAACCTAAATAACAACTGACGTATGTAGGAGTGTTTCACACAGATGTGTTTGCTTGAGTTCCTTAATCGTCCAATAATTTGCATAAATTATATAGTGATTCAGTAGCTCATAGCTTTTAATTCTGTCACTAAAACACATTCATTAATATCACAAAATAATTACCTTTACAGCCATTGCTATGAGGGTAGAGTTGTAACCAGACATTGTTTTTGTAAAACATAATACAATATTTGTTTTTATTGAATATTTTATTTTATTGATTCTAACAATTGCCCTTATTTGAGCTTAGTGGTACAATGCAGATATATTTAGTTGCATGTATGTTGTAAGTGAGGCTATGCTTCTATTCAGTGTTCACCGCTGCTGACACACTGATCAGGGACATTAATTTCAGTGCATGCCCTTCACTCATCAAACAACACTTGAGTTGCGTAGATATTATGTATTTGACATCATATACTAAATTAATATAAAAATAGTACCTTACTTTCGTACATACAATCCAAAAATGTTCCAACCCATAATTAGATCAAAAATAGACAAACTTCAATCGTTGGTTTAAATTATACTAGAATTTTTACATTTATACTTACAAAGTACAATAGTGAGAGACAAACGAGCAATCCATCTTTAGGAGGCAATAATACGAGAAGTGCTGTGTAGAGTTACAATTTCAACATTCGTTTGAGATATTGCTTGTTGGAGTTGGTAGAGAGAAAGGTTTTATTGTTAAAGGTTTTTTTATATATAAAGAGATACAGCAGACCAGAGAAAGTATGGAAGAATGAACGGGAGAGTGATCTGGTGCCCTTTTGCGAGGGTGCCACAAGGCGCTGCTCCTTCACTGACTGAAGGGTTTTGGATGGGGTGTGGGTGTGTAAGAGGCTGTAATCAAGTCCACTGTTGTCGAGTCCAAGACCAGGATTATTCGAGACCGAGTCAAAACCGAGTCAAAAGAGGTTTGAGTCCAAGTCCAAGTCCAAAGAGGTTCGAGTCCAAGTCAAGACCGAGTCCAATTGAGACAGTCAAGACAGAGACAGAAAAAAATCATGACTACAAGACCACATACTTAACTATTGATAATTTATGTGATGCAAGAGACAGCGTATCTTCTATTCTAAGATAATCATTTTCATTATTGTTTGTAATGATCAAAAAGCAGATAAAATAAATATTTACTTTAGGTATAGCACTAAAGTCACAAAGCCGAAGTGTAACTTCACATTTTGTAACAATGTGTAACAATCCTATTCTGCCAATAGAAAATGTAACAAATAACCAGCAAACACTTGAATATTTTCCCATTCTTGAACCTATGACTTTGTGTCCCTCAAAGTAACCAAAAAAACCCCCACTATTTTATAAATTTTTTAAGGAACTTTTTAACACCTTTGTGTGTGTGTGCGTGTGTGTGTGCGCACACCTGCCCATGCTCGTGCGTGTTCGATAGAGGAGTTGCCAGAAAGAGCAGAAGCCCCACGGCTCGTTTAAAAGCACGTTTCGGTGAAACTCTGAAACATGGCATTAACTTACCTCTCTTAGTGATGCCTTTGCAGGTGTCTTACGAAATTGGATGTTGTCCCACAGGTTTTTGAGAAGGTTTTGTGTTCCAAAAAGTTTCATTTTAAGCACACTGTCGATAAGTTCTTTATGGTTTGTAAAACCAAATTTTGTTATGAAGCTGCGCGCTGACATTGTGCCTGATGAATGATTGATGCTGTCCGTTTCGCGCCACGGACTAATCGTTCATTTGAACCGGTTCTTTCTTTTATGTGAATCGGTTGCGTTTAGCATCTCCCGTAAACACTTAATATTACCTACGAATTAATTAAGTTCTTCACTTTCTGGCTTGCATGACAGTGGACTTGAACCAATATACCGGAGTTATTTAGTTACACCAACAGCACATACTGAACTGAACTGCTGTGTGAAGAGAGAATTTATGAGCATGCGCGGCTCTCGTTCTTCAGTCAAGAGTCGGCAACAGTTTTCGGATCATTCGTATTTGGATCACAAGAAGCATGCTCTATCAATGTTTTATTTTGAAGGAGAACCCAATCCAACCTAGACATTACATGGGTCTAGACAAGGAGTGTTCGGATAGATAAGGACTGATTTTACAGATATTATGTACAGTAATGCATCAGGCTGTTAAGGTTGGAGAACCTTGTTGGATGATGAAGACAAGAAGTTTTGTTGTAGCTGAGTTGAGTTTGAGGTGGTGTCATCTTATCGAAGCTGCGGTGGGATCTAGATTCATTTAATCCCATTTGTACAAACAGTAACCAAACAGTTCTTGGCCACCATTGACTACCATAGTAGGAAAAAATTGCTTTGTAAATGTCTTTGTTCTGTTGAACACAAAAGAAGATATTTTGAAGAATGTGGGAAAGCAAACAGTTATGGGAAACTTTTGACTTGAAATTTTTCCCCACTATGGCAGTCAGTGGTGGCCAAGAAGTTTGGTTACTGGAATTTTTCCAAATATCTTTCTCTGTGTTCAACAGAACAAAAAAAAGTATACAGATTTGAAACTACTCGAAGGTGAGCAAATGATGACAGAATTAGTAATTTGGGGTGCACTGTCTCTTTAAGAACCAAATGTAAACTTCGCAAGGTACTAGAAACATTTAGACACGTATAAGGAAACCATCTCCTAGGTCTTAGGGGTAGGCCTTCAACATGAGGGTTAGAGAGTTCGATTGCCGGTTCGATTCTCAGGGCCGGCGGGTAAGACTGAGATGCCCTTGAGCCTAAGGGGTGCTGCAGTGATAGCTGCACACTGCTCCGGGTGTTCACTACTCTCTCTGGATGGGTTAAATGCAGAGGTATGGGTCACTTTCACTTCACTTCAATAGAAGTGAAAGACCCTCTATGTCTTACCTGTAGATGGTGCTGCGCTCACAGTTTGTGTTGCCAAGGCTTAGGATCTGTTGACACAGGGAGGGGGGACTTGCTCGTATCTAAGGTGACCTGGATGACCCCCCCCCGTCGCTCCGCTGACGGATCCCTGCAGGCCGTCACAGCACAGCGTGCATTCTGAGTAACGGACTCAGGGTTTTATTTTTGGACTGCTATGGAGCCTGTGCCTTCCATTTGAAGGAAGGGAGAATAGTTGAACTCAATATGAGTGTCCCGTTCTGACAGTCCGTGCTGGGACAAGCAGGCAGCGGCCGGACACCCCTGAAGAGCAGACACACAGGTACAGAACAACAGCTTTTTGTCTTTTTAATTGTTAACATATGAGTGTCCATCATGGGCCAAGTTTTAAAGGAAGTGGAATGTTTGATCTTTGGGAAAAGGTGTTAGCAGTATTGTAGCAAGCTTGGCAGATTTTTTTAAATGTTTCTGCAACGTTGAGTGTAATAAAGCCCAAGCAAACTAGGATTAGAACTACCTTCCAATGCACCGTATTTGCAACTAGGATTGTTTTGTTTGTCTTTTATATTATATTGCAATGGCTTATTGCAGACATGCATAATAAGTTCTGACTAACCTGATGCATGGTCATATTTACAGGAGACATCTGAGTGTCTTCATCTGTCTTCTACGGTCATCTCTTGGTAAGTTATCACTTTTTAAGCATGCACATAAAGTATGTGGCACATAGATATGCACATCTAAATCTGCACATGTACAATGACTTTTTCACCATTGGTAGTTGCTAAGAAGCAGCAAGGCTGTGCGTGATTTTCTTGCTTGGCTATTCTTGCCCTTTCCTCTTTTGAACTACGTTGGAAGGTTTCCAGCCAGCCCAGCCTACCAGGGCCTTAAAAGGACGACCTGCTCTCATATGTTTCTATGTGTCACTCTGTGAGCTGAAGGCTTGTTTTACACACTCTTAGGTGGCCTACTTTAAAGCCATGGTTAAAATAGACGTTTTTTATGCAATACCATTGCAAATAATCACTTTAACTAATAATAAGTGAAATGTTGTGTAGTTGTTTTTAAACCCAATGGTTCTTAATAGTAAATTATGATCTTTACCACACCTAAAGTAGCCAGCAAGTGTAATCGCTCTACATGGTAGCAATTATTGATAGACCATGAAAAAGATAATCTCTTTGTTAAGAGTCTGATGATTGCTTAGGAAGTACTCCACTTTGCATCAGTACAATATTGAAGAACTCAAGAGCAATTCTTATATTTGATCACAGTCTGCACGTCAACAGACACCAGAATCTGATCGGTCATACATCTTTGGCGATTTATTATGTAATTGAATGAAGTCGCCTCACCTATAGCTAGAGCAGTAACTGCAGTAACCCCAGATCATGAGGCATTGGTTTACAGTGAGAGTGGCACCGCACACTGTGACACGGGGCAGATGACTTGCTCGGCCTAAAATTAGGCCAAGGAGGCATTCTAGAAGCCTTACTGCGTGGAAAACTGGCATAAAGTTGTGAGAGTACTTGTGAGAGATCATGGCACATGATAAGATGATGTTATTAATACCACACAATTAAAATATACAGACAATTTTAAGAATTACACAAAATATCAAATTTATTGAAAACAGTAATAAAAAGCTTCTATGACTACATCACATTCTTATGTTTGAGCACCTCTGAATATCACTGGGTGGCAAAATGCTTATAACTAAACAAACATGTTTGTTGTAATAATATAAATATGATACATGGACTAATTCCAGTGTTTTCTTAAAAACCAAGTGTAGTCATTTTGCAGAACTATAAAGAAAATATACAGAGAAAATAAACGATATATTTGTATAACATACATCAGAAGATAATAATTCAAATGGCTTGGAAATAGAAATCACCGGTGGATTTTGGAGGAGCAGAGTTCGTTTTTTTCATATTCATCTTTGGGATTTAAAGTGTTTTAACTACATTTTATTTATTTGATTCTTATTTATACAAAGGTAAACCATAGATAGTCGATACAAAATATATGTGAAAAACATCATGTACTATGCCTATTTTACATTTACATTCAATTCATACTCATTCATTTATAACCAATAGAAAGGCATTCTGTAATATCAACACAAATAATGCAAAAAATACTGAGGCAAAACAAACAAAAAATAGTCAATGGATTATGTATAAAACACATTTCTGAGAGTAAGTTTGCTAAAACGTTACATATGTGACAATAAAACACTTTTTTGTTTAGAGGGAAAATGTCCTAAAACTGGACATTACAACAGCAAGAAAATGAACATTGTAAAAATTCTAAGGCAGAAAAGTGCGTACATAAATTGTAATTAATTACTCCTTTGCGTTTAAGGTGTTTGTCATATACAGTATGTTATTAATGACTCAAAGTAACAAACCAAAAGTCTTGGTGGATAACCCTAGAGAAATGTAAAGGTGTATCCGAAGTTCTCAGAGACGATTCCTCAAAGGTCTTCAGAGGAAAAGTCACCTGAAAAAAAGGAAAACGCTATAATTAGCGAATAAATATATGCTTTAATTAGTTCTATTATTTTAGGATAGTTTACACATGTTAACATTGATCCTAAAAGCCTAATGTTTTTCCAAAATAGAATGATTTTCAATCTATCATGTAAAACAAAATCAAGACTGTGCTAGTTGACACTTCTGCATGTAGTTTTTAATGATAGGGACTCAAGCTTTCGACTTTCAAAAGTACGCCAAAGCAGCCTACAATAGCATAAAAAGAATCCAAATGAAGCCAAGCGGCTTGAAAGTCCTTATTGCAAGAAAAAGCGACGAGCACAATCTTTAGAATTCTTCATTTTGGTTTTTCACAGAAGCAAGTTGTATGTGAGTGAATAATGACAAAAGTTGGAATGAATAAACATTTTTGTAGGGTTAAGAACATTCAGCATTTTCAAGTATATATGACACTTTCTTATGTATCTGTTTTAGGGGGCTAAAGATTTCATGGCTGTCAACATTGGCAATGCTGCCCATGCTGGCCTGCTTTCCCAGCAGTACCCACCACCTCTGCTCCCCAAACCCGGGAAAGAAAATGTCCGGCTTCAGAAACTACTCAAGAAGACAGCAAAGAAAAAGGCTGCAGCACAGGCCTTACAACAATCCGTCCCGTTCCGCTCAAGCCTCTCCCCAGTCAATGAAGCAAGTCCCGACTTGGAACGCAGTGACCACTCAACTCCTCCCAAGACTCCAGAAACACCTTTATACCTTGGCACAATACACCCACGTTTCAATGTCCGACCATTGTATCAGCATGTATCATCTCCCTACCCTCATCACAGAGCATTCTCTTTTGGCAAGACAGCAAGGTTTTCACCTCAACCATATGTGGGTCCAATCCACACCATCCCTCAACAAGTAGCTCCTGCATTTCCATACACACCATCACCAGTACATGCTACAGCTCCAATCAGGATTTTAGTGACCGAAGAAACCACACACATGAAATCCTCAGACACGGTGCTACAAACTTCACAAAAAGGGGAAGTCGATACAACTCCCACAGCCAGTTTTATAACCTCTAAAGCTTCAAGCCCTACTTCTAGAACAGCAAAAACATTGTTTGAGGTTCCTCAAATTAGCAACTACACAGCAAAGACAACAGGATTGAGAACATCATATTCATCATCGCCAACAAGGAGTAAAACACCTATTGCAGAGTTGTTGAGAGGCCCAACACCAACATTTGAGTTTAGAAAGATTGTAACACCAACATCAGAAATAAAAAGAGATAAAACACCGACCAGAGAAATCAGAAGGGTTAAGACACCCACGTTTGAAGTCAAGAGGATAACAACACCAACTTCAGAAATTAAGAAAGCCCCAACTCCAACAGCCGAAATCAAGAAAGAGGCAATTCCATCTTCCAAAATAAAGGTCAGTGCTCCAGCCCCAGAGATTAATCCAGATTCAATACCTACATCTATTGAGACTAAACAGTGTTCAACTCTAACCCTTGAGACAAAGGTGGTTACAACTCCAGCCAGAGTAAAAACACCAACATACGGCTATACCTTAGCAAAAACACATGCAGGGCGGCCCAAAACCCCCTCAGAACATGTATCATGTACTACAGTACCCGTGATTCAGATTTCAAGAACAAATCCACTTTTATTTGCTGTATCTCCTGTACACATGGATGGCAGAAGATCTAAAACACCAACCTCAAGCTTGACTGGGCCTCATGATGAAATTTACAAAATTTCAGATCATGTGAAGGACACCAGTCTTCAGAATGGGGATATAAATGTAAAATCAGCTCAGCCCTTGATAGAAAGAGTGGGTAAAACCCCTATTGAAAGCCTGTCAAAACTTGAACCATCAAAAACTCAAAAACAGGAAACTCAAGCACTAGAAACCCCAAAACCTATCGCAGAGGAACACAAAAAGCCTAAAACTCCAAGTACACCTGCACAGCCGGTTTTGTCTTCAGCTGGGCATCAAAGGCCTAGAGTCCCAGCATTTGCAGGTCAAAGACCTAAAACTCCCAACAACATCTAAATCCAAATCAACATACTATGGATTGACTCCCGCTGAATATGTTGCCCATGGAGGAATAAAAAGTTATTCGCCCACTTTTAGCATTTCTACACCAACTACTGAGGCATCTCAAATTCCCAAACAGGAACCACTAGTACCTCAACCAGTTGAAAGTGTGACCATGAAAGTTGATGCTAAGCCTGAGGTGAAGCCCAAAGAGCAAGCTGAAATCCTGCCATCTCAGGCTGTTGTTAAAGAAGAAACCACCGTAGCTCCTCCACATTTGGAGGTTAAAAAGTCAGCATCTCAAACAAAAGCTAAATCTGTGGGGGACATTCCCAAAGGAACTATGCCACCAGAAGTTAAAATTCCAACCATTGTGGTGACTGTAGCTGACACACCACCATCAGAATCACCAAAAGCAAAGACAACTAGCATTGTAACACCAAGAGTAAGAACTCCAACATATGGATCTGCCAGACTTTCTCAAATGATATCAACCACTCAAACTTCGAAGGAAACTTCGAAACCGGAAAGTGCCATAGCTGTGCCATTAGCTGACCAAGATGTGGTAAAGCCAGTGCTTCCAAAGGTGACGGAAGATACAATTTATGCCCAACCAGCAAAAGTATCAGAGAAGCCTACAGAGGATAAAATGTCATTGTTGGACAGAATTAAGAAACAGAACCTTGCATCTGGTTCAGTTGAAAAAGCTCCTGAAAAGAATGGAGAGGTTCAGGCTGGAGCTCAGTCTCTGGTTAAACCAAAAGAAGACCAAAATGACCTTAAAACAAAGGACAATGAAAAAGTAGATGGAGTCAAGATGAAACCTAGTTCCCAACAAGAGCTCAAACCTGTAGAGAAGGAGGAAGCTGATGGACCCTCCCTACCTGCAGAGCCTCTCTTGAAAGTGATACAGAAACCAAAAGGCGTGAAGTCAAAACTCAGTGGCTGGTCTCGCCTCAAAAAGCATATGGTGGTTGAGCCCGAGGAACCCACGTTTCCAGAATCGCCATTGGAGAAAGAAGTCCCTGCCAGTGCTGATCAAAATTCAGACGAGATGCAGAACAAGTCACAAGAGGAAGCTAAGATTTGTGAAGGCCAGGACACCCAGGAAACTGCTAGGTCAAGCAAAATGTGGGATGCTGTCCTCTTTCAAATGTTCTCCACCAAAGAGAACATAATGCAACAGATTGAAGGCAATAAAACTGAGGAGCAGAAAAAAATTGAAGAACAGGAGATGTCAAAAGAAATTCCTTCGTTTGCACATCGTTTGCCACTTCTTCTATACAGCCCACGGTTCGACGCCAGGAGACTAAGAGAGGCAGCTTCACGACCAGCAACAAAGATTGCAACGGTTTTCGAAATGGGACTCATAGGCCGCAAAAATAAAGAGGAAGAACCAAAAGACTTTAACAGAACAGCCAAAGGCTTTAGCACTTAAAGTAAAGTAAAAATAACATAAATAATGGAAAAGAATGTTGTTAGCTTTAGTTATGATGGTAGTGTATCCAAACTATTTTCTTCATACCTTTCCTCATTTTATAACTTTATACCAGATCAATTGGCAGGTAAAATAAAATACATTTTCTGTCAAATATACATTGCAGTTCCAAAGTTTTAAAGGGGTCAAATGACACGGCTAAAACTAATATTATGGTTTGTTTTAGATGTAATGTAATGTGTATACACGATTTAAGGTTCAAAAACGCAGAATTTTCCACACACCGTGCATGTTTGTATCTCCTCTTTGCCCAGTCTCTCTGAAACGCGCTGATTTTTTACAAAGCTCATCGCTCTAAAAAGCGAGATGTGCTATGATTGGCCGAATACTGCAAGTGTGAGGGAAATGTAACGCCTCTTACCATATTCAGAACATCATGTTCCCAAGCAATTGTACGTACAGACAGGTGATAAAATGTCATCGTGACTTCCTTATATCCATTCGAGCCCGAATCTTATACGGAAAATGAAGATGATCCAGCCGATACATCAACTTTGCCAGCGCGACTTGAGCAGGATGTAAAGGATTGGTAATAATATTATGTTAAATAGTTAAAACTATAGCTAACCGTTTTACCTTTTATATACGACATTATAAAGACTATAAACAAACAACCATATATATCATACAGAGTTTGTGTGAGATAGAAACAAGCTCGCATTACAGCAGGGAATGATAACATAATAAATATCTATATCTTGATCAACCAGTGTTATGCCATGTCTCGTCGCGACTCAACAAAGACAATAAACCCCATTATAAACACGACATTTGTTTACAATTACATTTAGTCATTTAGCAGACGCTTTTATCCAAAGAGACTTACAAAGAGTTTAGGGAGCAATAAGCGATATGTCATACAGGAGCCATAATACATTAGGTGCCAATTCAAAGTTACTGGTTTCAAAAAAAGCTAGACCACTACCTGTTGAGAATAAGGGTTAGTGTTTTATTTTATTTTCATTTGTCTGTCATGTATTCACAAGAGATGGGTTTTAAGTAGTTTTTTGATTGTTGTGAGAGATGTGGTTGACCGGACTGAGTTAGGAAGAATGTTCCACCAGGAAGGAGTTGTGAATGAGAATGAGCGGGAGACCGATTTACTGCCCTTATGGGAAGGCAATACAAGATGCTGCTGGTTTGCTGAACGCAGGGATCTTGATGGGGTGTAGGAGTGCAGGAGTGTGTGAAAGTAAGCCGGTGCAGATCCAGTGATAGTCCTGTAGGCAAGCATTAGTGACTTGAATCTGATACAGGCTTCAACCGGTAGCCAGTGGAGAGAGATGAGTAGGGGAGTCACATGAGCCCTTTTGGGCTGTTGTAAGATGAGGCGTGCTGCTGCGTTCTGAACCAGCTGGATCGGTTTGATAGCCTTTGCAGGAAGACCAGCAAGGAGAGCATTGCAATAGTCCAACCTTGAGATTACCAGGGCCTGGACAAGGAGTTGTGCCGCATGCTCAGTGAGATAGGGTCTAACCTTTCTAATATTGAATAAGGCATATCGGCATGACCGTGTTGTCTTTGCAATGTGATCATTGCAATGTGATCATTGTTGCCTCTAGTTGCAACATTATTACCTATTATTAGGACTTATGTTGTCTTTTTTTCAAGTTGCGCACGTGTCTGCATTTGCAGATCACAAACACACGACAAACTCAACTCGCGTTAGTCCGTAACAAAGTCTTTTACAATTAACATATACTTAGAGGCTGCAAATTTGAAGCGCCAGCGAAGTTGTAATGGTTCAAAAGGCCCCACTTTCTAACTAAAGCTTTCACGCATAGCCTGTCTTAATCTCTCACCCACGTTCGTGATGCAATGGTCGGTGAAAAGCGCTGCAAAAACTTGAACATTCATATTGTACTTTTCTGGAACAGTGTTGTAAATACAATTTAACCATTCGTTTTTAGTTGTCTCATCTTTAGGCAGGGCAAACAAAGAGTCTTTCTTTTCGCAACGAAACACACAGCGTCTTCGCGACATGGCTGCGGCGGTGACGATATAATGAGTATGCCCACATCACTTGCGTTTAGATTTGGGCGGTTTTAATTCAAATCATGTTACAATGTGACGTACATTCGCCGGGGTGTGGTTACGCGAGGTGTTTCAGGCAGGTCTGGGTTCGCATTCGCTTTTAGATAGAATGCATCTTTTATTCCGACACTAATTTTAGCAATTTTACGTATACATGCATGGGCAACTTATAACACACCAAAGACACAGAAAAACACGTATTCACGCCATATGACCCCTTTAAGAAAACTGGAGTAATGAAAAAACAGAACATGCTTTTATTTTAGACCTCATTTTTAGATTAAAGTGTTAACTGGTTAAGAGTTTCCAAGATCATCTTTTTAATCAGTGACAACAATTTTTAAAGCATGTTAATATTAAGGTTTTGATATTTATTACATACTCAAACATTTCTATTTAACTAAAAGGGATTTTATGACCTCAGCTCGTCACAAGACATGCATAATCAAAGTTTTAGGCATCTGAGAATATTCAGTTACATTGACAGCATTCTTTTTTCCTAATATTATAAATAAAATAAAATACACCACCTTTTTCGCAGCAACATTTTTACAGCCTAGAATAGTGCTTAATGAAGTATAAAAATTATGTAAATGGCTTAAAGCCACTTTTTTGCTGCTTCTCTATAACAAATAATTAGTTTTTCGTTTTGCTTGCTTAACAAAGATGATGCTAAGGAGTGCTAAACTCCCCCAAAAAATACTGGGTTGTTTCCAGCCCAACTGTTGGGTTGTAAATAAACCCATGCTGGGTTGTTTTAACCCATTGTTGGTTTCTTATTTGACCCAATGCTGGGTTAAAAACAACCCCACATTTTTTTAGAGTTTAGGGGCAAAGGGCTAATTGTATGTTTTTGAAGATGAGGGAAGTGTGAGTTATGGGTTGTAAGGTGGGTAAAACTTGGCAAGTGATGAAGAAAGAATCAGAAATTGTATATAGAAGAAAACATGAAATTGAAAGTATGTCAAATTCTAGAACTTGTGCCGGGCCTGAACACAAGGCATGACGCACTGCATGACTGCGGTACTCAGTGTTGACACTTAGTTTTTACTGATGAAGATAAAAAAATGGGCTTTCAAAACCAATCATATAAGTGAATCAGTGAATGCTAACTGTCAAATCACGCATGTTCTCTTTCAGGTTATATGAATGTAAGTTTCTAGGCTTTGCCTTTTTTTGCATGTTTGTCTTTTATCACAGAAATTGTCAGTCTGAGAATATTTTCTCTTGACTGATGGTGATGTGTATAATGCTTTGCATTCTAATGTGCACTGTACTCTATTTAATATTTTATATATTTTTTTAATAAAACATCTGATTTAAAAGAAGTATCATTATTTTTATCACTTCGCTTTAATTCTGCATCGGATTTGCAGTTGTTAACTGATTTAAATGTATAACATGGTCAAATAAATGATCAAGAATGCCTATAGAGAACCTGCCGATCACAATACTCAAAATCAAATACTGCATTTGAATTTTGTTTCAATCTGTCCTGTCCTCCTAGGTCAGCATCATCTAACAGTTCACTCAGGTGTTTCAGGGGGCTACATTTCAGAAGTACCTATCCTGTTCATTTTATTTATGGATATGTCAATTTTTATTAAATAATTTAAGTTATATAAATGAACAAATAATTACAACTGCACAGCATTTAATTTGTTGCAAAGTGGTGGAAAATGTTGTGTGCTAGCAAAAACATTAAGAAAATATTGCATTTACAGTAAGGCTAATTCACACTGATCCAACAAACATCAACAAAGTTTTTGAAGGATCAGGTTTGTTGGATCAGTGTCAATGATACTTTAGAATGTTGGTGTTTGTTGGAGTTGGAGTTTAGTGAACTTATGCACTATTCTACGCCATTTTGCAGGCAACCCAGTCTCATGCCAAAATGTGTAACAGACATGTCGGTCTACTCGAAAATGCGTGTCAGTGTCACGCTTCGCCTCCTCTATGCGTGAACTGACACCCATGTTTATGAAGGTGGAGTGACGTTAGCAGAACTGTCCGATTTTCTAATGTTTTTATAATTCATAACGTGTACTTGTGTACATGGTATTTTGTGTACATTTATTACTTTGTGCGCACACTTAAGACGCATTTTAACATGTAACCCGACCCCTACACCTAAACCTAACAGTTTGTATATTATATAATATAAAATACAACAAATAACAGGCAGATATGGCTGCAAATGCTTTTTATTCAAAGGTGCTATTATTCCAAGCGTTCCGAGGCCAAGAATAGCGATCCCCTTCTCTGTCCGCAGTAAAACCGGCTCCGTTTGCGTTAAAAAATTGCCGCCGGAACGTCAATGTCATTGGCTCTCATATGTCTCGTGACTGATTGCGTCATTACGTTCGCTTACATTATGAAACGCCATTGGCTGTCCTGCTGTGATTGCGTCACACCTTAAACTTGAGCGTATACGTCACAGAGTGCGCTCCTGGAGCGCGGTTGTCATTGATTAAAACCTAGTGTGCTCACACAATCGTACGGCTATAAAAGACTCGGAATGCAACACGATCTGTTCGTAATGTTTTTTAGGGTTCGAGCCCGAAGGGCTAGAAACCTATTGTATTTGTTAGTATTTTTATTCTTCTTCTTCTTCTTATTATTATTCTGCCCTAAAACTGATACTGCAGCCCAAACCGTAAGGCCGACAGAGCTGAGACTTGGTCAGATGGTAGTAGTCCTTGTCGCTACTCAGATACACGGAGCCAGCCAAATCGGCCCATAGGTGGCGCTACAGCAATGAAAAACGCGTTTGCGCTTGTTACTCCTAAACCGTTTGTCGCACACCCAAGTGTCTTATATCAGTGTAATCACTGGCTCAAAACTTAAATAATGTATATCTCCGATTTTATTTCCGTCATTATAGATTTTTCGCTAATTAGCATTTTATAAAAAAAAATAAAAATGAACTAGTCCCTGGATTTTTCCCCTATCGGAACCAATATGAATTGACGTGGTGAATTCTGATGAATTCTGTGGAGTGCGAATGTAAATAATTATCGAAAAAAAGTTGAATTTTCCATTCACGGTCGCTAGGTGGCGCTAAAACGTCCAAACCGGAAGTGGCATATTTAGTTAAAACGGCCCATAACTCGTGAACCGTTTGAGATATCTTCATGGGGCTTGGTACGTATACGTAGACTCTCAGTCCGAGGTCACATTAAAAAATGGGTCGATCCGCCACTAGGTGGTGCTATAATAGGAATTAACTCAAAAATGGCTATAAATAGGTAACCGTTTGCCCGATTGACTTATTATTTGGTTTGGTGTGTCTTTGTGTCATGTCCCATGACTATCAAAAAGGACATTGGCGTATCTCAAAAAACATGGCCGCCATCGGCCGATGAAGTTTGAGCCCTCGTTACACCGGGTTAACAAAGGCTGATCATAACGACACTTACTGGGCTTATTCGTCTCATGGTCCTGAAGGTCTGTAAGAAATATGAACTTATTCGGCCACCGGGGGGCGAAATAGCGCTTTTGGAGTCCATAAACAACTGTGTATCACGTGACATTTGACATATACCCAAACTATTTATATCATATGATAGCTCTCTTCATTCTGAGCAACTTTGCCCCTAGAACCACTTCTGTCGATCGAACGGTTCGTGAGTTATCGCTGATGATGTCAAAAACCTACTTTCGCGAACTAGTCGTTGAATTTTAGACCGATCGGAACCAAAACAATGCAGATGACTTCTGTGGAAAGTGATTGTAAATAATTATCGAAAAAAGTAGAAATTTCCTTTCACGGCCGCTTAGGGGCGCCAAAATAAAAAAATGGGCGGAGCCTATCACATTTAAATGGGCATAAATCCAGAACGGGCTGAACATATCATCATGGGGCTCGGGAAATATGTCTAGACCATCACTCCGAGGTCACATACAAAATAACGTGGCGTTTGGACACTAGGTGGCGCTACAACAGTAAAAATGGTTAAATGTACATGTCTTTTGGTGGCCTAGACAACTGTGTGTCAAGTGACATTTGACACAATACACAAACTATTGATATCAAACGATAGATCTCCTCATTCATAACAACTTTGCCTCTTGAACCATTGATGTCTATCAAATGGTTTGTGAGTTATTGGTGATGATGTAAAAAACCTACTTTTGCTAACTTGTTCAAGGATTTTCAAGCAATTTCAAAATTTCCACCACAGTACATTTCTCTGGACTCTCTAAGTCAATAATCATCAAAAACATGTTGAGTTTTTTTAGTTTTGTGACCATAACAGGGTCCTTTATTATATAAGCGTGAAACGAGTACGTTGAAGGTCGCTACTCCTTAATACATAATCCAACTGACTTGACATTAAGTACTATTATACATATTATGACACAAAACAATCATGCAACATGTGATTCTCATAGGAAGAGGCATGCCTTCACAAAAAGGTGAATTATCATTCATTTAAATGGCTTTTTATACATGTCTTCTAATAATCTTCTAATCAGCCAGTCACATAGCATAAACTCAATCCATTTTGGAATCTACATGTGGGGAACACCACTTGCTGAAGTTCAAACCGAGCATCAAACTGGAGAAAAAGAAGCTATTTTGAAGAATGTGCATTGGATTAACAAAAAAGACCTATATATCTTCAATAGAATGTCATAAAGACACAGGGCTTGGTTCGTTTCACTTGTGGCTTAGTGTGTTATCAATTGAAAGGTGCCATGCCACACCCATAGCAACCAAACAGATTATTTTAGCAACCGTCTAGCCAGACCTACATCTCTGCAGTAGAATATCGTAGAGACACTGGGGTTGTTACGTTTGACTTGTGGTTTGATGTGTTATTAATTGGCAGGTGCTATTCCACGTCCATGGCAACCAAACAGGTTAGCTTAGCAACCGTTTAGCAAGATCTATATCTCTGCAACAAAACATCGTAGAGACATGAGAATTGGTTCATTTCACTCGTCCCTTGGTTATTAACGGTTTACACCTGTTTTTACATACGAGTGTAAGCATGCGTGGTCCGTATTAACCGTTACAGACAATTTCTGTCATTTTTCTTGGTGTGGGAGAGTGTCATCCGTCGTGGATGTGTTACGGTGCGACTCCTGAGCCTAGTCGACGACTGCAAACGTACATCGCCTTAAATCGCTCGAACCCGATGATTGCTGCTTGCAGCTATATTTTTTTACTGTTTTTGCTGTGTATTTTAATAAATGCCCGTGGTTGACTTCTATTTACTTGTTGCATGTTGTTTAATTGTCGTGAGGTGGGTAGGTTTAGGGTAGGAGTGGGGTTAAGTAGGCTACTCTAAAATATATATTATTTAAATATATAAGTACAAATAAAATGTATTTATAAAATCGTTTTGGTTTTACAAGTGCAAATAACTGAGTGTCATGTTCATGCATAGAGGAGGCAAAGTACACTGACACGCATTTTCGAACGCGGACCAGCGTGTCTGTTACACGCTTTGGCGTGATACCAGGTTGTTGTAGTATAAATAGTGTGAGAAGTGCGTTCACATTGAAAATTCTCAAAAAAGAGGTGCACTTCAAGAACCCGGATGATGCACTACTTCAACTGAAAATGTGTGAAACTCTGGACACTTCACGCACTTAACGATCGCAGTTTCGCTAACGTAGCCGAAGGGAGTATGGAGTGATTACGCTTTAATCTGATGTTGACTGAAGTCATGCTGGGAAATAACATTAAATTTACGATGTACAAATTGATTATACTGACTCCCGTTATGTTGTGCGATTGACGATATTTGCCCTCGTCTGGGAAACCACATATACTTCCGGTTAGTATAAAACCGTCAAGTATTTTATTTGGGAAGATACTGCCCTTCTTAAATATATACACTAGATGGTTGAATGCAAATTGCATAGTTTAAGCACATAGTGTATAGTATGTCATTTGGGACACAACTTGGGTGTTTTTTGGATCAGTATGAATTAGCCTTTTACTAGCATTAAGTAGATAGCTAGCTTGATGGGTAGCTTATATTTAATAACATTGCCTAGCATACCTCCGCTACTCTGAAAAAGGTTTAAAATAAAGAACGTAGGATATAAGACATTGTCTCACTTGATTTTCCATTCGGGTAGACAATGTAATGATCACCATCAATGGAAATCTTCTCGTATTTACCATGTCCCGTCACAACAAACTTGTACCGTTTACCCGAAGAGGAGCCCTGAAAATATAAAAATTGTAAACATTTATATTCAATAGGAATCAGCCCCATGATCCTTGTGTTTCTAGTGCAGTGCTCCAACAGGAACATTATTCATTCAAGGTTGTTATCTCAGTGGCTATTTACCTTTCCTCCCGGCCCTGATTTCTCGGCTTCCCCGATAACTTCCCACATGTTCTTTTTCTGCAGAACATCTCCAGGTTTAACATCCTGAGGATGAGCATAAGGAGGCAGTGTTTATTATGCTTAAGCTGCTGTTTGACCCTCATCACACACTTTCACATAAACCAGAACATGTCAGAGTGTTACATCACTGACTACCACAAACGTCCAACAACAGAGGTCCATCAGCATTGTTTACTATGTTTATCCAGGACTCTCACCAGAAATTGCTTGTAATGTTGACTTATTTGTCGATTGCTTTGGATACATTTTAAAGAAAATTATGATTAAGGAAGTAAAGGTCATTCTACCACAAGGGGGCACCACACATGAGGCATTGGTGATTTTTCTGTATTTATTTAGCCATATTTAACATACCTGATTATCTGTTTTATTTAGAAACACCTTCTACAGTACTTATGTCATTATGGTATGCAATTTAGCAATTCATTGTTTTGCTTAATTCAATTAAATCATTTTTCACTATGGGATGATATAGATATTTAAGCAAAGCAGACGTCCAGCACACTATATTAGTTATGAAATTTAGCGAACAGGTTCATTAATAGACTTACAGATGGTGTGGAAGGGGAGTTTTTGTTCCCGTCCTCTGGACTTCCTTTCACCCACTGGTTGATAAGGGTTGCCACACCCACTTTCACACAGTCTGTGTCCTAAAATGTTTAACACACTTGTTAATGCAAATTTTGTCTGTTGCATCCCTACAAAAACAATACTCTATATTACACAATATAATCCAGTACATTACACACTAAGGCTGTGTTCACATGTGACTACTTTTTTGAAGCTGCTAGCATCTGTTTGACATTATAATCCTATGGATTAAACCGTGTTTTCAAAAAAGACCTGAACGCTTTTTCAAACACCAGCGCAGGTGTCTTTTTCTGCAGCTCAAAGCATTTTTTAAAGTTGAAAAAAGTTAAACTTTTCGGGAAACCCCCTTACGTCAAGCACCTTTTTCACAATACCTGTCGTTTCCATAACAACGTGCGAGGATATTGGTCGGGTAGGAATAAGCACGAACAAATAAAATGGCCGGTTGGAGCATAGTTTTGTGAAAATAGGAGTATCATTTTCACTTCCAATAACTTTTGATTGCATTTCTAGAGAGAAAGTTGTATTGTTGTTTTTAAATATGTAATTAGTTATTGCAAAGACACTCTCTGTTTTTAATTCAAATAGACTTCCATTATGCTCCCTAAGAACCCTGTCTTTCTGAGCTGCCTTCATGCACTAATGCTGCCTCTGAACGTTGGCGGTTGCTATTTGTAACCTCAACGCTGCAAGCTTTTTTTTATTGTAAACTTTTTCTTGTCCAAAAAGAAGTCATATGTGAACACAGCCTTAGACTATTGGCTACTTGCCATGTGAAAACCTTATCAACTTGCTGCCTATGAACTCCTACTCATGTAGGCACTAGACAGTGAGTCAAATCTGTAAATTTTGTGACACAGCCACTTTATCATTATCATACAGTCGACAGCAGAATGTGATTCATGAAGCCAACGTTTTCCAAGAATTCCTATGTAACAGTTTTCCATAGAGTGCCGTGGGACCTTTGTTACAAATGTCTCAAACTCACACAGATGTAAGTGCTGAGAACAGATGTTGCACACTACATGACTAACATGACCTATCTCACGCTGTTTTTGAAACTATGAGGGCTGCCTTATGACCTCCATACTTACACAATCTGATAATCATTCACACTCCTAACAGAAGTGTGGCCCACCGCCTTTATGTCACTGTTTTTCCTCATAACTTACATTAATCGTAATAGCTCACTTCTTATTACACGCAAAGACACTTTACTTCCTGTTTGCTGAAACCTGTAGCATAACGCTGCTTTCCTTCTGTAACCTTGTATCTCCATATTTCATTATTTTTACTATTAGCCATAAACCATTATTATTAGTCACTCTTTATGTTTGTCACTGGGTTTTGCAAATATCAAATCAATAAAAAGTATTAAAAACGTGTGCCTTAACTTTTATAAACTAGTGTTTATTCCATTTCGTGAAAAACTGTGAATTTGGACATAGAAGGTTTCAAAAGGACAGCGACGATAATCTCGTTGCTTTCAATGAATGAGTGCCCATGTCTGATATCTGACCTTCGTCAGTGTGCCTTTCAGGGTGGTTTGATTCCAGGCCTCCCCTGCTTCAAACAGGTTCTTCTTAGATGCCACCGGAGCAGACACACACGGCATGTCCACCGACGATGCTTTGTTCATCTTTATTTCTTTGGAGGAGATCTGAAACACGGGAAGGAGAGCAAGCGGATCAGAGCCATAGATCAATTGGGAGAAAATATTGAGCACAACAAACGGAACAATAAACTTCGAAGAAATTGTCCAGGGCGGTGTAACGCAAGAAATCCCATGTAATGTCTTCACATAAACCATCTGATCCATTATTTTAAATGCTGCGAGAGAGACCTGTCAGTTCTTTAAACAATGGCCCAACTGAGAGACGTTTCCCTGCGGCAGGTACAAGATACTTTTGCTGGTTTCTGAGAGAACTCACTGCTCAACTCACTGCTCAAATATTAAATACAGCAATTCTGTCTAGCAATGAATTCAGTGTGACTTCACAGTGTCTTATGGCTGTTTAAATATTGTAAAAAGTAATTCACCTCTATTGCCTGTGTGTATTGCTCCAGTTTGTCATCAATCTTGGGCAGCAGCACGGGTCTCTGGGTCTTCTTAAAGCTGTTACTGTTTTCAAAGAATAAAATTAGATTTAAATCATTACTCAGGCGGAAAACTTATATCATACCCAAAGGAGGCATAGACATAATGATGTGAAATATCCGTGTATGACAGCACACTTCTCATTTCTCCAATATCTTACAATCTATCAGTAAAAAAACATACACTGCACATCTGTTAGCTGTTAGCTGTCCCATAAATCATGGCTGACGAGGCGATCCAGTAAGAAAATATCAAAGTGACCTGTGGCACCTATGTCAATATTTTCTTTCACACAACTTGCCCGCATATTTGAAGTTTTCTTACCAAGAAGTCGAATGTTTGCTGTGTCTACGTGTTTTTTTTTTTGTCGAATGAACTTACCTCTTTTTTAAAGATCTGTTCAGAGACTCGGTTCTCTCTGTGATCTGGAATACAAACAGGCACATTTAAGAATTTGAAGAACGTGACATTTGTAAAAACTTAACGTAGTCCAACTTTTTTGTGTAAAGTGCACCCCCAAATAAAGACTTTAGTTATACAATGCTGGAACATCAGATCTTTTGGTTGGTGGTCTTGTTTTTCTTAGGTTTGATTTCATAAAATTGATGATACATTTCTATAATTCATAAAATACCACAAAATCTGTGGCCCGGTCCCCTGGATCCATCTTGCCAAACACCTTCCCCCATCCTCGGGGGGCCACGGGACCTAGTTTGAGAACCACTGGTTTAGAGGATTATAATAATATATTACATTTCAACTCTTAATTGAAGGTTTTGGTTTTTAGTTCCAAAAGGAAATTATAATTGAGCTGTCTGTAATTGTTATAATGGTAGAGCTCCTCAGACTTTTCTCACTTCCTAACAGTATGTTAACAGGTTCTCATTTCCAACCCACAAAAGTCTCCCTTGTGTTGTACTGCAGCCCTCTGGCTTTTTAACCTCAGTTGACTGAGCTAATGTCAATCTCGCCTTTTCCTCAAAACATACACAGAGAGACAGAGGAAAGAGCTATTAAAACCAAACAATCTGCAAAACAAAATATTATACTGTATTCAGTACCAGTCAAAACATTAAACAAGGTTGGCTGAATGTTAATTTGATTTTTAAGTAGCCATACACTGTGTCTACACTGGACGCGACGCGGCTTGATGCGACGCTACACACGGCTTGTTCTAATGGGATTGTCGCGCCGCATTGGCCTGTATATACTGTTTAAGAATCAGTAGTGACTATTTGTCTGCTGTTCTCAGAACAGTGCTTTCAATGACCTATTGAACAGGAATGGAATATGTTTGTGGCTGAAGAAATCGTTCAATGATGTTAACTAGTGACTCCAGGAGCAATAGAAAGTGAGTTTCCATCAATGGAATGACTACCATAGGTAAAATCAGCTTAGATATGCATCCCTGCTTTTCACGACCTGCAGATGATGTTTAGACCACTTTGACCTTTAGTCTGCAACTCTTAAGGAGCACATTAAGGAATTTGTAGATTTGAAAAGCAGGAATTTAGAGACTGACTACTTGGACTCTCTAGACATCTGCTGCTTTGAAAACTCAAATATTATAATCTCAAATATTTTACTGATCAACCAACATGGATTTTAAGCCACGTTTCTTATAATAATTTTCTTAAACTGGCATACTTTGTGGTTTTCCATTATTTTGTCCACCCGCTGTTGTGTTTGATAGAGATGGTTCATGAATGCATGTTTGCTAACTCACATCACAGATTTTATTCGGTCTCTTTCAACATTGTGCGGAACCGCAGTCAATTTTTTCACCATTGAGAACTAATGCTAACTGTTTACCACTGTAGCTAGGTAACAATAAAAACTGAAATCAGACTCCTGTGTCAGGCAAGATTCCTTTAAGCACACCTGTGTTCAAAACAACATTCACACCAACCTAAGAAATTAAATTTGACTGCAAATAAACTTGGGCCTGCACCAAAACTCATGCTTGGAAAAAGTTCTAACAAACCAGCTAAATGAAGTAAAGTCATTTAAACTAGAGATGCACCAATTTATTGGCCAATAATCGATATCGGTAGATAAAAGCAATTTAAATCCTGTCAATCAACAGTGGACATAAAAAAAAGCAATGATTTTGTTCATTAGCCTATATGAATTAATAACAGTCAGAAACTTAAGAAATATAAATTTCATCTTCAGAATCAGTGTCGGCAGATATCACTCTGAATAATCGTTTATCAGTGAAGAAATGTAGTATCGGTGCATCTCTAAGTTAAACCACAGGTCAACAAATGTGAATATGCATGCGTGTCACTTAAGGATGTGCCACTGCAAACGTGTTTCATCGCTCACACAAGAAAATCACAAAATCACTTACGAAATTAAAGGAACTTGAAATCTGGAAAAGGAACAGGTTTATTTATCATGATATTACAAGAATGACATTGTGACTATACCTTGCTATTACCACCTTGCTATATGCCACAGGCATAAAATGTATACTTTAACTGTACCTTAGCAGTTGGACTTTTGGGGTTAAGAGGGTTAAATGGATCATCGCCATCTGTGACGGAGACGTTGAGATTCTTCATTCTTTTCTCTGCCGCCTCCATCCTCCTTCTCTCAATCTCCTCCTTCATCTGCTTTTTCTCCTCCTAGATATCCGAAATATTTCACATTACGAAATTTCCAAACAGGCACTTATAATCTGTCAACACATCAATTCTGGCACTGCAGCTGAGGCATAAAGCAGAGCTGTTTGTCAGGAAACGTCTGTGTTTATATGGAATCTATGCATGTGTATTTTCTCAGATATGTGGCAAAGTTCCAAAGATTTTGGTTAATGTTTAGCAAAGGTTGTATACATTTTAGGAACCAACCCTCTTAAAATAATGTTAATGGAGAGTCGTTGTAAAGTTGATAAATATTCTTACAATATTAGTCGAAAATGACACATTGTTTGAATGTCCTTTAAACATTAGATTTTGGAAGATTTAAAAGAAAATGTGCTATTTTTCAAAACGTTCAACAAAATGACTCACTACTTGAAAATGATGAATTAGGATCTTTAGAATGTTAAGATGTTCAAGACCACACGGATGCAAAACTGGACTTTTGTGACTTTTGTTTTCAAAGCCATCGATATGCTTTTGTACTATATGCAAACTTTGACAATATATACTTTTTTGCAGATTTGCACGTTTAAAAAGGATTTGCACCTATGGAAAATGCACTAAAAGGCTCATGACTCACCCTGCACTATGCACAGTTTTGTCCAGTCAAATGCTCTTAATAATAGAAAGGTCCCTCCCCTTAATTCTATTTGCAACCAACCAAGAAGCAGATTCATAGCTGTGATGTGCATAAAGCATATTGAATATTCTGAAAATGCAATATTTGCTTACTTCTTTTTTGTTTTTTTGTTGCTGTTCCTCTTCCTCTTTTCTCTGTTCCTCCTCCTCACGGAATCGACGGCGTTCCTCTCTCTTTTTCTTCAGTTCCTCAAGCTCCAGCTCAGCCTCAGCCTGACGCTGGCGAAGTTGCTCCATGTCCTGACTTTCCTTCTCCTGATGGCTGCGTCGAATCTTCTCGAGCTTCATTTCTGTCTCCAGACCGGTGTCCATCTCTTTTTTAGACTCAAGGGTGTGGTGCACACCTATGCTTCTAGATGAGATGAGATGATGAGATGATAAGTCAAATTTAATAATGTGTAATGATGTTTATTGCACATAAAATAGGAAATCCCATATGAATCTGGCAAGATTGAATTTGATTGTCTATTTCAAGTGTTTTCAAATATCTCAAGGGGTAACACGTTAACTAGATATACACCAGCAGAACTTGAAATCCTACTTTGTTTCCTGAGATGTCTGTAGAATAATCAGTATTTTTTATGAACTGTGGTTGGTTGCTTTATATGTCGGTCAGAACATCACTTCTTGTCTAGCAATAAGACTGCAACGTGGACCAGACCTCATGCCAAAGGTCTTGATACATGAGACTAGATATTAACTTGCTCCCTTTACAGCCATTTTGGAATTTCTCTGGCAAGCCTTTTTTGGCAACAACAATATTAGGTCACATCTGTGACATAAGCATCTATATTCAACTGGAACATATTTTATATAAGAGTTTACTTTCTTCCATAAGTCTAGTTAAAATGTTAGTCAAAGTTTCTTGCAAAAAAAACAGTTGGAACATTTTTATCTGGCTGCCAACCTAACATAGATGGGTGATATATCCATTTAAGACTTGTATATGTAATGTTATGTTACATTTTGTTACAATGTTATGTTGGTTATGTATTTCAATGTAAAACGAGAACAACAATAACATTGAGCATCAACTCAAAGAAAAAAATACATTATATGTCTCTTTTAACAAAATATCTCAGAATAATGATTTGGATGTAGGGATGTATCAATATTATATCGTGTTATTGCAATAGCAAAATTGTCTCAATATTATCGTGGTCACATGACTGTATGAAACGATAGGTCTTCCGGGCCTAACATAGAGAATGTTAGAAAAAATAATAGATGTTACCTCTGGCAAGGTCCATTTGGTGCAAGGCTTTTATTTTATAAAAGGGATTTTTAGGTCATTTGACCAATCTCATACTTTAACTCATACCTCTAAGCAACAGTTATGATTAGAGGATAAAGAAAAGAGGATGCTTATGGCACCTTTCCAAGTCATCATTTGTCACCTTTAACGCCGCAATAAATACCGCAGCGTGGACGTTATACCGAGGTATCACCGCACAGTGAGATCTTGATATTGTTACATCCCTGTTGGGATGTGTTTTATATCAAAAGATAAAGCAATAATTCTGAAAAAAGACAAAAGAAAACATCACCTTAAAACCTTAATGATCGTAATCTACTTACTTTATGCAATATGCATTTTCATCATTTCTTTATTTCACGATTGACAAATAACAGAAATATGTTACCTTGGAGATCTTTTGGTCTTGATCAGCTGTGATGTCACTTCCTCTACAGCTACTTCTTCATTGCCATTAGGCATCTTGTCTTGCTGAAGGAAGACTTTAGAAGTGTAAGACACTTTCACCTCATTCCTTGCCTCTTTCATCTGTGAATAATAGTATTATTTTAGACAAATGAATATCTAATTCAATGCTGTACTTTCAGTCGTCATCATTTCTCCTCCTACCTTGTTCTCTAGTGGTGTTTTTGGTTCCTCTGGATTTCCTTTGATTTCTCTGATATCGTGCCCTTCCTCTGGTCTCTGACTGCTCACACTCTCACTGATCTCCATACGCCTCTCGCTGCTTTTTCTCGCTGGTCTTTTCTCCTCGACCTCTTCCACCTCCTGCTCACTGTCTGGGGTTTTTTGATGCTGTATCGAGGTGGTCAAGCTTGTCTTCGGCATAGATCTTGCGAGAAGTTTTCTGTCCTCATCTGGTGACTCTTCTGCGCGGCTGTTCTCTTCCGTTCTGGCTCGTGTTCTTCTGTCCAGCTTTTGGGACCAGTCGCTGAAGCCCTCATCTTCGTCGAGAGCTGTAGGGTTGCTGGGTTTGAAGTCACTTTCGTAGCTGCAAAACACATACGATCATGAAAGATGATCTTCTTATATAGTACTTCAAATGATCAAGGTTTGAAAAAAGCACATCCATCCATCATTATTGTTATCCAAATGCAGATCAAAGCAAACAATTTAACCTGGCAGATCATACAAGTTTACTTTATTGCTGATCATCTTTTTGCAAAATGAACAAAACCTGGACCGTTCAACTTGTTTTATTCTAGACTCTGTTAGTTTAGGGTGGAGCCGCCAGACCCTTTTACAAGACTGACGCAACAACCTATATAACCACATTCATAAGGGACCTGGGCAAGTTAACAGTCAGTCAGGCATGAACGGCTCCAGTCAGTGAGACCGCCTGGGCCCACACACCTGTATCGCTGTTCCTTTGACCAGCAAAAGTATGCAATGATGTCACTGTGCCAACCCATTAAAACCAGAAGCAGACATCAAACACGATCCTTGGAAAACAGATGTTTAAGGTGCGTGTGAGGATTTGGAAAGGTGCTGTTTGTTGTTGTTATTTCGTTCATTCGTTCGTTCGCCAAGAGCAACCAGACATGATATATTCACAAAAATAAAACAAAGGTAATTTAATATAACATAAAAAAGGTGTGTGGTAGTGCAGGGTTTCTCAACAGGGGGACCGGGGGCCTAAAAGGGGGCCCCAGCTGACTGAAATTAGACAAAATGAGCATTGAAATACATTTTTGAAAAGCTAAAAATAAATATATTTCATAGAACTTGGCCATTTTATAATGAATAAAAAATAAGAAAAAAATTTGTTTGAGTTTTTGTGAGTGGGACTTTGAATATTGTTGAATACAGTGGGGGGTTGAGAATACCTGGGATAGTGTGTAATTTTTGTGCAACATTATAGTCTGTTAGTTTAACCCAGTCTCGCGCCAGTTCATGACATTTAGAATCTATTAATTCGTGTTCATGTACACAAATTCCCCCATTTTTCCCACCGTTTTTCATGTCACTTAGCACAACTTTCAATATACAGACCGCGTGTGTATATACTGTACATTTACATATTTATTACATGATATCAGAGGAAGTTGTATATATTTTAGGAGGTGGTTATAAGCAATCCCTAACCCAACCACAAACCTTAAAATAACAGGCACAAAGGCTAATTTTGCTAAAACGCACTAACTTTTCGAGGTGGCACAGCAACTATAAAGACTCAATGTAACCCTTCCCCTAAACCTAACCACACAGGCGCAAAGTCAAATCACAAAAAAACGTACGAATGAGATCGTACGAATTCACACGAATAAGCCACCTCATAATATAGGTATGAATTGCCATCAGATTAAGTTGATATGTACATTTATACATAAAATAATTCAGATTAGTAGTCTTGCTGAGTTACATGAAAAACGTTGGAAAATTCGTGTCCATGAACACGAATCAATAGATTCAATTTCTTGGCACAAATTCCTGTGAGACTGTGTTGGCTAGTTTGAGGCGAGACTATCTGTTTGTCAAAAGATCAGAAATGTTTCAAGAACAGCTACCAGACACAGAGTGGCAGGGTTTCGTGACATCTTTTAACCCAAAATGTTTATATTTATTTGTTTTTGTTTATTTGTAACGTTAGCATCTAAAAATGCTTTGCTTGTGGTATGTTGATCTGACATATCGGAGATGTTGGCTCACGGGGACTTGGTTTTGGGTCAAATCCAGGTCATGTTCCGATCGCACATCATCTTTCTCACCTTCTATTCTCTTTTTCTATTAAAAATAAAGACAATCTGCCTACTAATGTAAAGAAAACAGCAAAAAAGAGCTGTCCCGTGTGCACACCTAAAAGAAAAAACGTATTGCAGACTATATGATAGACAGATTGTAAATTTTTGTTTAGAGGTATTCAAGGGTTCACAGAATGGTAAAACAAACACAACTGCACTCTAAAACCCTCAAATGAAGATCAAAAAGATCTATATTTATTGACAACTGCATCTCTGACCGCTTCCTTTTCATTAAAAAGCCCTGAATCAAAATTTTGTTTCATCCACGAAAAAGCTGCCTGAAAGGAATGCACAGCACATTCCTCAAGATTATTAAATAGATTTTCAACAAAGCATAGCGACTTTATCTCAACATTAAGTTAATACAAATCAATCTGTTTGAAAACATGTTTGTTTAATACACAGATGTTTAATTGTGTGAGACTACTTCAGTAACTCTTTCACAAACTTTAAAGACCCTTTCCACATTAAACACATCTAACACGTTTCCAAAAAGATTTATGTGTCTCTGAGCCGAGAGTGAACTTCTAGTTCTTCTATGATCATGGATAATCACAGAGCGGCCCTAGACGACCTGTTTCAAACAGTCAGCTTAAAGCTGTGTTTAACTTTACAGATATGAAAGATGTGGGGTTAAGGATAAACAACGTTGCTGTGATTAAATGCAAAGTGCTCTGGTGAGGGATATGACATGAACCCGTTTCCAAAGGCATGCCCAGCTGAAATTTTTCAGAGGTTAAGTCATGATGAGAGGGCAGCTGTACATACTGTGTATGAGAGTGCAGATTTAGACATAAGCCACTTGCAAGGGCCAAAATTAGTGAAAGTGGTCCTCAGTGTTTAAATGCTTATAAAATGGCCAAATTATGTTTTAGAACACCAATACTATCAAGCTTGTATAAGGTTTGGGTTTCAAGTTAGAGGTAGAACTTAAAAATAAGGGAGCTAAAATCGCCGTAAGGGACCCTTTTATCCCCTAAAACTGTGTTTTTCACTTTGGGATGCCATGAGATCCCCAAATATGATGAAACTTGTGAGGACCCCTTCATACAATACATATCCATATTTTTATAGATTTTTTTGCATTCAAAACATTTAAACTATGTTAGATAAATAATAAGTGTTATATTATAAGACACAATATTAAATAATTGGCTATAATTTAAGTAATATTTGATGTAAAAAAAAAATTAATTCGGATTTAATTCAAAATTTCGTAAAAGTATAATTAACACATATTTATAAATAATTATAAATAAATATGAAAACTTATAATTGAAACAGTTGTAATATTCAGGACACTTTAACAATTTTTGCTTTGTCTTTTCTTCTGAAATGTTCTGCGGACCCCTTAGAACAGGGCATCTCAACCTTTTTGAGTTCAATGCCCCCCGCTGTATTTGACAATATTCACCGGCCACCCTCCCGCTCACAAAAACTAAACATTTCAACCCAATTAAATATTTTGGAGCTTGATATTAACTGAAAAATTGTTTATTTAATTTAAAAGTGGACAAATAAAAATAAATCTCTTGTTTATAAGCTGTCTTAAAATGTATTTCAATGCTCATTTTGTCTCAATTTATATTGCAATTGGAAGTCAGCTGAGGCCCCCTTCTGGAGGACCCCAGGGGGTCCCCGGACCACTACTTTGCAAACCCCTGCCCTAAAAAACATATTGTTTACCTTTTTATTTCCCCACTTCATAGCATTGTGCAACTAAAATATTTTGTGGATGTTAAATGTTCTTTATAGATGGTTTCTTCGGACGCACACATTAACTTCTGTGTTTGATTATAATATAGCAATTTTTTCACATTTAATTTATATGAATTAATAATAATGTTTTATTGTATATTAATTCATTTAAATCTACTCAACAGTTATTGATTCTTTGCGTAGATCTGCCCGAAGTTTGGGCCACACAACGTTTGTTTATGTTGTTGCCGCTGAAACAGTCTATACTGTAAAACCATGCGGCCTTACATAAAACCTTTTGGGCACCTTTAGTTTTAAGAGTGTAAGATATAATCACATTTTTTTTACATCACTTTTTATTAAATGAACAAATAAACAAAATAGTAGCCTATAAACAAAATAGTAGTCGATACTCTACACCATTCAGTACGTACTAAGCTATTTCATTTCAAACATTACTCGTTCTGTTATTTAAGATGGAAATCTGCCATGCAATAAAACAAGCCTACCAAATACCAGGCAAAGTGTGAGGCACATAAACACTTACGGGCTAGCCTCGGGCGGGGTCACGCTGTCCTGAGGGGACCCCGTGGATCCAGACAGACTCTCTTGTTTGCGGAAGGCTTCCCGGGCCCGACGTCGTCTTTCCCTCTCGATTTCTTCTGCATCTTCAACACTCCGCTGGGCCGTCACTCTACCAAAAGATATGTGTGAACAACCATTTTGTTAGACCACATGATCATTTTTTTTCTTTCTTGGCACACACTGTATGAAAAGCATGCTCGAATGATAAATGACCCCTCGCCCAGGAGAATGATACTGACTGTGATACATAGAAGCTCTTAAAGACGCCTCCAACAATAGTTTGTTTAGTCCCACGGTTGGGATTTGGAGCCAGTGGAACATCTGCTTTGGCATTCGACACCACCGGTGATTGAGTGATGGAGATTTGGGACCCATGTAACCTCACACTCATGATGACACTAAGGCATTATTGTGTTTATTCAGCCCGTAAACACACGCAAAGACTGACACGGTTGTATTTCCTCTTCATCCATACGGTTTTGAAAAGAACCCCCAATAAATGCAAGCTAAAAACAAAAAGCTGTATTCGCTAGCGCTAAGCCTGATAATTTTTTACAAATGTTAATGGTAGTAAGCATTACCACCGCTTGTCCCCGGAGCCTAAGGGGTCTGCGTCATATGGCTTAAGGTCTTAGTTTGGATTTTGGGTGAATTAAGGGTGCATGCAGGAACCCTCGAAAGAGTTTCAAGCCTTCACTGAGGTCACAAGCTGCTACTATATCTTTACAATAGTCATAAAAGCACAGGTTGATAAATTAAATTAGTCAACGCTCTAAAGATAAGACTCCAAACAGATCCACAAAGGGTTTTACAGCCTGACGGCATGAGTAATTCCTTCGTTTCAGGTAAAAAAAACGATTTGTTTTTTTGTAGTCCTAGAACACCTATGTACTTGTGCTTTAAAAACATAAATATCAAAACCCTAAAGAACCTATGTAACATCAAGAACCAAAGAATAACTCTATACAGTATACAACAAAAATGGTTTTCTAAACATTGTTCTTGGCTGAACCTAAACTGCTGCAAAGAACTAACTGAAGTTCTTCTCGCTTCGTTCGCGTTTGGTCTGAACACAACATTAGGCTTTGTTCAAAAATGTGACTTTTTTGCATATACCACTGAAAGCTGTTTAGTTCGTATTGTAAACGGAGAAAACACATAAACCCATTTTTTATCATTTGTCTCTGAAATGGTCACACCCATAAGAAAGAAAAAACACAGAAGATACCTTTTTAATATATCTTTAATATATTGTTTCTAGTGGATATCAACGGGATTAAAGCGTTTATGGAAGTCGTCTGCGTCTTAGATATTTCTTCTGAGAAAATGAGGCAGAAATCTCACATAAGTCTATATTAGATTTTCAAATGGAGATCTCAACAATGTCACAAACTGTCTCAAAAGTCAATATTGTTGAAGATCTCAAAATGAACTCAATCATTTCTTTTCTGATATCAGATTTTTTTGGCTTGTGTTCCTCATTCACCTTCAGCGTCACAGTTATCCAGTATGGTTTTATATTCTCTCTCATTGTCTTCTCTGTCCTGTCTGCAACCTCTTTGCTTTTTTTGATTTCTTATGCAGTTTCTTTTATTAAAATCGAGTGCTGGATGGACTCAGACAAAGTGATAGCCAGACTCCACACTCACAGTGCAACTGACACCAAACCACATCTTGAAACTACACGTTCTGTTTCTCAAAGGCCTCACAGCGGTTCTGTGCCTGTGATTATTATATGCTGTTAATCACTCAGAAGGAATTACTTCATTTTTTGGCAGACGACACTTGAATGATGTCAATCCTGCCAATGATGTCATGCACATCAGATTTATTTACCACTATCAGTCGGATTATGCAGCCTGCTTTTCCTTCTTGTGGTGTGGAAATACCCTCTTCCAAAGGTCATGAAAGTAAAAACAGATTTCTAGTTTTGGTAAATCTGTTGTCAAACACACATTTACGAAATGTTTCTCAGGCCTATTTTTGAAAGATGAAGTCTGGCTTAAATTCGTCTTGTATCACCTCCCCTGAGTCTGTGTTGACTAAACTTTCACGGCCTGGTGCCCGGAGGCAGTAAGGATTTGGGGGGGTTGACAGATTGGGAAATGTTTTCGCTATTGTTGCCTGCCCTAATTTACCACAGCCAAGTCTGGTCTTGCAGAGGCCAAGCTGAGCAAGATGGGTCAGTCACACAAATGGGTCATCTGGTGCTTGACCTCTGAACTGGGTTTCTCTTTCCTTTTCTTAACCTTAAAACTAATGAGTACAATATGTAAGTACATGATGTGACAGTAATAATTGTCTGACATGCAAATCTGCAATCTTTGTCTGCTTAGTTTGGCATGTTCTCAACCTTTGCCATAAATTTTAGCCTCTGATGAAATTCATTTTAGTGTGTTTAGTGTCATTTTGATTATGATGTACATTTTGCTGTTTGCTGAATGACTGTTGATGTTGAATAGTGTGCACCTGAAGATCTAACTGAGATTATAACCTGCTGTACCACCTTGTTCCCTCAACTGCTGTTTTCTGATCCTCTTTGCATGAAAGAACAAATCATTGTTCTTAATTGAAACCATCGAAATGTTCGCTTTTGTTCTTCTTTGTGCCTGTTTACAAAGAAGCAAATCCCGGTGTTTGAGATGTGAATGAAGGATGTCGTTATTTCCTCTTCTCGCTCTGAAAATCTGTATTAAAGGGCGGCAGTGGGGTTTATTGACTCTGAGACGGATGATGTCATCACAGCGAGACAGATTTACGTGGTGAAGGAGAGTTATTGTACCAGACAAAGACATTATCTGCTGTCAGTGTGTGGCCACGACTTCAGATTCTCAGCATTCCTTGAAAAACGGAAGGAATTTGAGAGCATTGATCTAAGCCGTGAAAGGTGTGTCATGTATCATGAGGACTTTACTTTAATCTTCACATTTTAAAGGTCCAGTGTATGAAATGTAGCGGCATCTAGCGGCGAGGTTGTGAATTGCAAGCAACGGCTCTTTCCTTACGCTTCCCTTTTTGTAATTATACATTGTCGAAATGTTTTAAAAGCGAGAGATTATTGTTAAATACATTACTCTGTCCGGGGCCAAATGTCACCATATGACGTGTCACTCAAACCGCATTGAGTGCAAATGAAACATAGTTCATTTCTAAAAGCCACAAGGTTAAAATGCGCCATTATGTCTTGGTAAACCACAGCTACAGAGACTTTGACTAACGTCTGGTGCCGCTTGAGAGACAGCCCCGCAACATCACCAAAGAAACAAAATGACTCTTGTAATGCTTAGCTAAACATAACAGCACAGAAGTGCCCTGGAGTGTTTACTCTACTGCGCTCCCGAAATCGGTGAACCTTGGCAAAGCGCTCTGCCACAGGGACGGTAAAGTTTATTCCCCCTTTCAGTCGAACAGCTAAGCCCCCTACATTCCTGCAGTCCTTATCAGAGTATCGTAAACAGATCGAGCGGCTTATGTAAAGTCCCTGGATTACAGGGTCACGGCTCTGACCACAATGACAGGGAGGTTTCATACAGGTTTAAGATAAAAGCAGGAAATAATTTATACCATCAATTCCCCCGATCCTGTTGTATTTATTTTCTCCAAAATTGTATTTGTCGTTTCATTGAAACGAGGAAACAACTAATTTTCCAGCCTGCCAATTCTGAAATGGTTTGGCAGTTCTTATTGCAAGTTGAACAGATTTTTAAAGACCCAGTAAATTGCCTGATCATTTTTTAAACATTTGCCTGTTGCTATTTGCTATAATCAGTGGCATATTTGGCTTTAGAGACATTGGGAAAGACGTTCTAGAAAGAACTTTATTGGACAGAATTGTGCATGCACCCTAGTGCAAGATGTGTCATCAATGTTTTGGGTCCATTTTCCTGGAAGAGAAAGAAGGTGTACTGTATACCTGTCACTTTTGTCAACCTTTAGGAGTATGTACCTAAAGGTCCAGTGTTTGAAATTTAGCGGCATCTAGTGGTGAGGTTGCGAATTCAACCACACCCTTTCAAAGCACTACGGTGGCTAACTAAGATTTCGTCACGTTTTCGCTTCCTTGCTGAAGGAGATAAAATGTTTACCAAACGAATTCAACCTGTAGCAGTTTGTTCTTTTTGGGCTACTGTAGAAACAGCATGGTGAATTCCATGCAAGGGGACCCGCGGTGTATATAGATAGAGAAATCTCTCATTCTAAGGCAATAAAAACATAACGCTTCACTATGTAATGTCTTTATAAACCTCTGAAGACATAGTTGGGAATATCATATTTGTATTTATGTTATAAATTATGTTTTTATTTTACTTTATCTCTGAGAATGATGACAGGAAAGGAAATAAGGTTGAGGAAATGAGGCTGAATCATTTCTCCAGCTGACACTCCACACGTAGTCAGCGTTTTTTATCGAAACACGCTCTAGTCCCTGTTTACAGAAATGTATAATAGAAAAAGTAACATAAGAATTGCATAACAATTCCTCCAGTCGATTTCTATACTTTGTCTTGTTTCAAGTATGGGCTTGATAATAGTACGTACCTACACTGTGAAGCCTCAATGTGACAATGTTTTTGTCATCTGTAATAGTTTTCAAAACCATCCGACTGCGTAAACAAAACATTGCGTACACAGAAATGTATTTGACATATCCGGTATTTGTCTTCGCAAACCACAAAGCTGTTCTGGCTGAATGGAGCCCATTAATAGAGAAAGCTGCAGGGTGAGTGTGAGAAAAAGCTGTTTTTGGCAGCGCTGAAAAGCCTTGGGAAATATTCCACCCGATCTGTCATTAATGTAACCTGTGCGATGAGTGTTTGACAAAGCACACCTGATCTTCCTGAAATCCTGTCTGAAGAGGAATGAATACAGTAACGGTGTGGACATCCTGAGAGCTTACTGTATTGTTTTTATCTTTGTCGCATTATTCATATGTTGATTTGTGTGCTATTCAGTGAATGATTCATTTTCTGAGGAACGCTGAATGGGCATGTTTATGGTAAAACACTTAAAAGACAGGAAGGCATATTTATTTATACATTTTGTTCGTGTTTGTATTTCTGGGAATCAAACCCATGACCTTCGGAGGAACATGCTCCACCATTTGAGCTACAGAAACACCAGTAAAAGCCTTTTAAAAGCATTTGGTAATTGAATTAGTTTACTGCATCTTTAGCAGTCGTATCAATCTAAGTTACTGAAACACAGGTCATTAGGTTAATTATGGGGCCCAGGTGCCTTTAACTGCCCCCGTCCCCCCTCCACAATCCCACAGCACCTCTGGAAGAAAACAATAAAGTCTCATCTGGAACCCTGACCAAATTCCTGCTCATAAAATCACACTTAACCACACATGTAGTGTTTTGTCTATAAAATCAACAAGGTGTGAAGTGACAAATGTTGGAGTTAATTTGTTGTCAGACGTAGTAGACTGTGCTCTGTTGATTGTATTTTAATAGTCTGCAAGTATTTTAAAACTGTTATCTTCTTGGTACCAATGATGGTGTAGATTTATCGACCTTTTTAACATCACAAACACGATATTTGTGATCATAAAAGTGACATTGAATTGGATGCCGACAGTGTACATACATACTACAATTCATCTAAAGCTAATTTATACATAAACACGCCAATTCAATAATTAAACTTGCTGTTTGAATAAAATGTAAAATTCACACCAAAAATTAACAAATAAAAAATGGTTCAAACTTAAAAATAATGACCAAAGATATAGCCTACAGTAAATTTACTTTAACCAAAGCTTTTGTTGAATTAAAATTTAATCGGTTTATGATTATGTCAACAACTCAGATTTAGACAAAACATTTGTCCTTATGCTAGAAGAAAGGAAGACAGGTTCTTCATATAGTTGTAAATAATATGAATAGCTTTTTTTCTCAAAAACAAGAATCACAAGAATATATTATCAACTGACTGAGAAAACCAAACATCATCACACCAGAGCAGCCGGCTTCAAACCTTAAACTCCTCGTTGCAGCTAGTTTTAAAATGCACTTCTCACCTCAGGAGGTTCTGCAGCCCCTGCTTGCTGGAGTTTCGTCTCATGATTGTACTTGACATTGTTTCTTCTCCCTTCTGTGTTTTTGTGGAATTCTTGGAATTTTTGTATTCCGATGAATGCGTTTCACAAAGACTCGCACACGCTCACGCTCTTTCCCAGTCGTTTCTGAGGCGAGATCCACGCGGCAGTGGCTTCTGTCTCACACACGGGCTTTAGTCACACACTTCCCCTCCTCTCTCTTCTCCTCCTCCCTCTGTATTTTTTCCCTGCATGTGGTTCTCATTGAGCGAGCTCAGACCATAGCCCAACATCTTTTCCCCTCCTTTCCCTCATTTTGCAGGCTCATGTGGCCATCCCAGGGGAAAATGTAAGTTGATACCCCCCCACCCCATGCTATGAATCCAGACCCCCACAAACCCCCTGTCCCGAACCCAGAACTCAATCTTTCTTTACCTTTATTTACACAGTCAACATCGCACACTTAGACAAAAATTTACAAACAAACATTAAGCTGGAATTTTGTCTCTCATTGTTTGTAAGAAGAAAAAGTAAAATGAGAGCTCTTAAATTATCTCTATTGTTTCTCCTTGTCAGCAATGAGCTTAAACGCAGAACAAATGGCAGCTTTTGTTTTAATCTCCTCCTTCTCACATCCTTCTGAGAAAGAGACCCCCCTGTAATTATGCAAATGCAATATTGAAACTAAAGTTTTAGAAGAGATATCAACAATGCGATTTGTAAAAAATCCAATTTTGTTGCTCAGTTGTCCCATTTGTGTCTAAAAAGACTATATTGATACTTTAAAGAAAATACTTTTTTTTGAGCTCTAAAAGTGCAACCTCTAAGCAATATTTCATTCCTTGTATTTATAATAATTAAGAGGTGTGATATATTTTCATACAAATTAACATGTCACGCCACATTAAAAGAAAAGATCCCTCAAAAAGTAAAATTCTATAATCATTTATTCACCCTCGTGTCATTCTGAACTAATGTGACTTTCTTCTGCAGAACACAAAAGAAGATATTTTGAAGAATGTTGGTGTCCCCCAAAAATATTGGCCCCCATTGACTTCCATTGTATGGTTACAAAACCACTGATACATTTCTGAAAATATCATCTTTTGTGCTCCACAGAAGAAAGAGTCATATACAGGTTTGAACCTCATGAGGGTAAATAAATGATGACAACATTTAAATTTTGGGGTGAACTATGCCTTTAAATAAACTGTGAATGGTGAAAAAGTACAAAGAAATGTTGACCTGAAATATAGGCCTGCCATTGGTCAAACTGCAAGTCCTGCTCCAAACTGACATCATTGGTCAAGCCGATCAAGCTGTGTAAACAAACACAACGAACTGAAAGTGCCACAGTGTCAACCTACGAAAGGCGTACTCCCAGTTGTCTCTGTGCATTAAATCAGAACACGACACACTTCACCTTTAAGTGTCGAGCAATCAAACCAAACCGGCTTTCTTTCCATTTGTTTCACTCAAGTTTCTATAGCAACATGTTTGCACCATCCCTCAACTTATTTTACTCCCTAATTCACCACACACAGGCACATTCACACACATAAACATGCGGGCGTCTCCATCTACTGAAGCAGTCACATTGTTAACTCTGTTACTATGGTGAACTACACACGGCTCGGGCCGGCGGAGCTGTTACGGTCATACTTCAGACAATAAAGGCACTCAGCTCTTGCAGTGCTCAGCACTTTACTGGGCCTTTACTGTTCCTCACTTTAACACAACCGTCCCACAAAGCAAAAAGGGGAATTTGAAGGGAAAATTCCTTGAGTACAGTTTGCTGACTTAGTCTCTGTTTGAGTTTCTGTTGGAGATGTAGTCATCTTGTTTTAGATTTTGTTGATGTTTTACGTTAAGGCGAAAAAAGATGACAATTTTTCTGCTGGAAAATATATCTTAAGCTATATGCTTTGAAACACTACATTAGTTAGTCCAGCTGGAAGAGAAACAACAAATTGGCTACAAGTCCGCGTAAATTGATGGTACTCGCAAAAATGAAAATTCTTTCATAAGTTACCTGTCATCATGTCATTTCAAACCTGTATGACTTTCTGCAGAACACAAAAGAAGACATTTTGAAGAATGTTGGTAACCAAACAACATTGACCCACAACGACTTCCAAAGTATGAACACATAACCTCTGAGACATTTCACAAAATATCTTCTTTTGTCTTCCCCAGAATAAATAGGTATTTAAAGGAAACTATCCCTTTAAAATGGTTGAGCTGTTTTTGGTAAATTAAACCAGCAAATGAACAGCTTGGTTCAGGTAAAATTGGGTCAAAATTAAGATATTTCTATTAATTTGTTAACTATTGAACCAATCATTGAAACTTTTGATATCCATAAGCAATGTGTAAGTATTAAATATCTGACGTAACAAGCTAGCAAGTGTGGCTGTCACAATATCAGACTTTCACTCATGATTATCGTGACCATAAAAATCTGATAATGATATAATCACAATTTAAATGTGTTTTAAAAAATTAACTTGCTATTATCACATTTAGAACACAATATTGTTAATCTTGGATTTTTCTATCAGAATTGTGACACCTCACTAGTTTGTTTTCTGAGGGTAAATGCTCAACTACAACTGCACCATGTTCACCATGTACTTCACCAAGGACACCATGGTACTCACTGTACTCACTGTCTGTTTTGCCAAAAATGTGATGATGTGTGAACATAAAAGGCATAATTTGTATGTGAGGATGTGAGGCAGGGGTCTGGAGGGTCACATGAATTGAGGATCCTTAAAAACAGGGCCTCGACTCAGAACCCTTCTGGTCTAGACGAGTGACTCATGTGACACTGGGTATGTTTGTGAGTTAGTCACAGACCGTGCAGAAAGATAGAATCACACCTGATACTGTCAAATGCACATTAGTGTAACTTTAGTCATTTGATATTATATAATTACCCAAACATTACCCAACCAGTGCTTGTTGTTCACCATCTACAGTGGCATTTCTACTGTAAGCAAAAGTTGAAATTGCCTCCAGGATGTTGGCCCAGATCTTGTAAAACATGTCAATACTGTCTCACAGAAGACCAGCTGTACTCATTTCTGTATACTGGCAGACTCATCAATTATGAGTCATATTATGTGAAGCACGAAACGATACTGCGACAAGAAAAACATTTCCAATAGACCAATTTGGCAGCTTTTACGTAAACCTGTGAGGAGGAAAATCAATGGCACATTAGTGTCACAGACTGTGGAGAAGACACATGCTGAGAAAAAAACATGGCTGTATAACAATTACTGAGGCAAGTTTTGCTACAGGATAAACAATTAGCAACGTGTGTTATCGATAGACGGTTTCAAAGCAACAACATAAACAAACGTTGTGCCCAAACCTTACTTCCGGGACACATCCGCAAAGAACAGAGTCCCTGTAGATTATTTCTGATTACAAACCAAAGAAATTACAAGTAAATTACATTATCTAGCAAGTTAAAAGTGTGTCTAGCCATGCAGTAGTATTTTGGGTTACCAGTAGAGGAACCATTACTTGGCTAAACTTAAATATGACAATCCATTCCTCAAATTGTTTTTTAATAAAATTAATATACAATAAAATTCAACACATTGTTTATTTAATACAATTATTATACAATAAATAAATATTAATATAATATAAATCCAATATTAATATCCAATTATGTTCATACATATTCATGTAAATCCAATAAAATATATATAGTTATATTATTTGTCACTAGCCAAAGACAGACTGGAAGTTTACTTCGGCCAGGCCTGTGCGTCAAATGTAACCGTCTTTAAAACATGTCAGTCAATTAACACACTTTTTTGGCCAGGAAGAAGAGAAGGTATAATAACAAGAAAATCAAATAAAAAGAAATGTATGACAACATAATCAAATCTAGAGGGGCCAAATTATCAGTCACGATAAAACGCTCAATTATTTAATGGGTCATTCAATGAGCCGCAAATGTTTTTATATAGTTTTGGTAACGTTTGCTACAGTAAGACTATGATTTTTTAATCGTGTCCAAAATGCACCTCCTGCTAAACATTATGTTCGGTTTTTACTGTAGTACGGCAGACCAAATAATAAAGTGAATCATTGATCTGTACTCAGAGCATGCCAGGAACAGTTTGCTTTTAGTCAACGCAACAACAGAATTTGCATTAGAATTTACAGTGGTGGACAAATTTTCATTTAATCAGCATTTCCAGATGTATTGTGATCATTTTAGTCCAGTATCTGTTGAATTTCAACAAAATCAAACCTCAGGAGTGACATTAAGTCATCCAACAGCAATGTGAAAGACTGACAGCATGACAAGACAAATGGAAACTGTGATAAAATCCAGGTTATTATATAAAAAATTGTTTGTTTAACTTTTTCTAAATACATGTAGAAATATGACTATAGTATTTTGCTTAAACGTGAATACGAACTTGTTTTCTTTGCAGTATTTGAGGTCTGTAAAATACAGAGCATCTTTTGTTATTTTGACCCGTTTCTCCAGTTTTTATTTTCGGCAAATACATGCAAATAGAAACAATATTTTATTTGAAATTAGGGAGAAATATTTTTGTAATAAGATGATTGCTCAAACAACCACTGGGATTGTTTGTGAAGGAGGACATGCTCAACATACAATCATTGAGTCATAAAGTTTTGATTCAAGCACTGATACCTCATGGCTGTCATCATTTAGGGGGATGGGGGCATTGATCTTGAGATCGTGAGAGCCGTTGTGGCACTCAACTGTGGGGCCCAAGGAATCATCATTTAAAGGCATATGACAAATGACAAATGAAAGTCATATATAGAATCCCCCTATAGCTAAAGTTGAACAACATGGCGCTTGTAGTACCAAGGTCATAGGTTGTTAAAGTTTCAGTGAAATTAAAAATGACAATGCCTATTTTTTCATGAAATCTTGCAGTGTTTACTGTAAATAGTTTATCAATCAGTCATTATCTTTTTAAATTGTGTGGGCCCTCATAATCTTCAGTTAAAATCTGAAAATACACTTTCTTCCTGTAATGACGTATGTAAAATGGCTTGGGCGGAGCATCCATTAACTCCTCCCCTTCAGCTGTCAGTCTGCTGCCATCCATTTCAAAATGCAACGGCTGTTTTCATGCATCCAATCAAATCGCAGAAAGACGAAAGCCACGGCCACTATTTTTCTCATTAGAAATTCAATTTCACTCTGAAATGCGTCAAAATACGGAAGTAGAAACAATCGCAACTTCCAGTTCAAGGGGACTTTAAAATAAATGTTGCATGAATGGTTAGGAAGAAGTATCTGATACTGTCAAACCGCCAAAAAGACAAAACAGCACATTTCTGTTTTGTACTTTTACTTATTCAAACTTTTCATGCAAAGAATTCATGCAAGACAAGAACCGTTATAGTTTGGGATTGTTGACATCAAGCGTGTCTCAGCGAGTATGAATATGATATTTGAGAACTACAGGAAAAAACAGGAAAAGTAATTCGAGTTCACATCAACATGAGGGTGAATATGCGATGACAGATTTTCTTTCCCCTTTAATCTGATCTGACGTGATATTTGCATACATAACACACAAACATGAATTGGCGTTATATTGTTTGTTAGGATTGTTATAATGGCTGTAGTTGTTTTGTTTGTAGTTCTGTGAGCTTTGCTGGGCTTTAGGGCAAGAGATGACCCTGTACTCTATCTCTCACTCCATCTCTCTCTGTTTGCTGGTCGCAGCTCACAGATAAAAGAGAAAGTGCTGATGATCACAGGAAATAGCCCTTTTTATCTAAGGGCTGACTTATGACTCAGTATGGGAATGCACAGTCCAGCACTCCCTCACACACACACACACACACACATGCAAGAGTTTTAAGCCACGATCCACATTCCTATCACCTCCCACTTCTGCTGTCCTATGCGTTAAAAAACAAATAATAACACAAATCGGTCAAGAAACTCAAAATTGGCATCCGTGATGATGGCAAATGATAATATAGGCAATCGTTGAAAACCAGACACAGAAAAAATAAATGATGCTGTCAACAGGCATAGCTCATTCTTGATATTGACTCACACTAAACTAAATGTGTTTTATTTTCGAATTACACAAAACAAACATGTAGAAGTGGAGTTGAGTACTAAGATAGGAGAACATGCGAGGAGAGCAAGCATCTCTGCAGGACGTCATCAGTCGTGAAGTGGTTGGATGGAAGTTAACTGCCTGTGTGTGAAGCTAATGACAAACCCCCTGGAGTTTGACAAATGGCATTTATATGAGCCTCAGAGCAAGAGGAAAAACATTCACTGCCGCGAGGAGTCAAGAATTGGGGTCTTCGAGGTTAAAAGTGACTCAGTAGACTTTAACTTTCATTGCTTTCATTGCTCACAGGGCCAGGCCCCACCATAAATTCCAAGCCAGGAGATTTTTGTGACACTGTCTTGTGAAGTTTCCATTTCTGTTAGTGATATCTGACTAGCAAGAACTTTTTCTAAACTGAAAAAAAATTATTATATGCCTTTGTACATTTTATGAAAAGAAATGATTCAAATATACTGAATACAATTATGTTCCTGTTTTCAAAAAAAAAAATCTTGGGAATAAAATCTACTAATATTATTAAATATAATAAACAAATTATTAAGTAAATCCAACTGAGTTTTATAATGTTAAACCCATTTAAATTAGTCAAATTAAGTTTACTTATTTATTTTGTGTTGAGACTACATAAATCATTTTTGTAGATATAACTACCTTGGTAGTTGATCTGTAGTTCCCAGCGTGCTTTGTATCTGACTGCATTAGGAGATACATTTTTCAGATTAGCTGACATTTTAATTGTTTTTCAGTAAAAATAAAGACTTCTTCGTGTTTTTTGTTGATTGATCTTTGAGATTAAGAAGAGTTTTGGTATTATTTTAAAATTTTGTTTCTATAAGTTGTTACCTGTTCAGAAGAGCAGTGCTTGTACGTAGGCTGAGGGAGGCACAATATTAGTCATGAAGTTATTTCACTTATTGAGAAGTAACTGTGCTAATGCCAGTACAGAGACCATCAGTCACTTCTCACTTGACCATCTATGTTGTAAAAATATTGTATATTTCAATATGAAAGTAAGTGATCCGTGAAGTTTGAGTTAGACACATGTCTTTGTTCAGCGTTATTTCTTCTGTTTACTTTAAGTAACATTTACTTTATATTTTAACAAAAACTAAATGTATTTAATAAGTAGGATTTACTTTATTCTGGTTCGCAAGTTGTACTTTAATTATAGCATCAAATTTAACTTAAAAAATGTTCGTGCAAATTTTTACAAGGATTTTATTAACAAGTTACAAGTTTTTTTTTTTCAGTGAGTTTGGACATGTTTTTAGATTTATTTAACTGACACAGTAAATATTTTTTTGTCTTTTATAATCTAACACTAATGTCATTCTTTCCAGTTTCTCTGTATACCATAAACAACACTTGTCAAAATCACTTTTTGTTTTAGTTGTTACAGCAACACACAAACATTTGAGCTAAATACAACCAACAGAACATTTCAAACTGAATCAAAATGTTACTTAATGTCTTAAAATTACGAAACGTATTTATAACTTTATACTTTTGAAATATAGAAAATATAGTTGATATATGTTAAAAAAGAAACTAAAAAACTTATGCAGGAAGTGACTATGGTGAAGTATTCTTCACTTCTTGTAAAGTGGTCTACACCGTAATCTGATCTCATATGTTTTCCCTTGTTTTTATTTATTTGTGATTTCTTACATCAGTTTATTGTGATTTAAGGAATAGACTTTTCTCAAGTCGCATAAATGTCCTGAAATTTCAAATAAGCACCTCCTGTAGGAGGTTAAGCTATACTCTTATAGTTTTGCGAAACTTACCAAAATGAATGGATCATATAACATGTAAAAATTAAATACTTGGCTACACATAACTAAGTGTAGTAGTCTTTATATAGGCATGATAGACTTCATCTAGATCCTTTGGTCATGATTCTGCCTCCCTCTTGTCATGCTTTTTGAGTCTTGTGGCAGAATCATGACAGACCCACGTGTTTTATGTGTAGAGGGGCAATTATTATCCTTATGGCCTTCTATACACTCTCTCCGGTCTCGTCTTTGTCCCCGCTCCCTCGTTTCCTCATTATTGCTTGTTAATGATTTCATGCCCTGCACCTGTTCCCCTCTTGATTTGATCCCTTTATAATTCCTGTGCTGGTTCATTGTGTGTGTCCTTTGTATGGTGAGTTTCTGTGTCTGGTCAAGTCTTGTCTAGTTAAGTTAATTGTAGTTCATGTTCATGTAGTTTAGTCTTTGTCCTGTCCTGTCGTATTATTATTCCCCTGTTTTGTTATGTTACCCCCTCGTGGGTTTTTGTTTTGCATTTATTATTAAAGTATTGTGTTAACCCCTTACCCACTGTCTGCACCTGGGTCCTCTGTCCTTGCTCACCACCCCGTTTCATGACATCCTTTAAGGATTCTGGAAACTTAATTTTTTTTACACATTTGTACACATTTACAGTACACAAAACTCAGAAATTGACATTATTAAAACACAATGCATCCAATACACAATGTATCAAGATTGCTGAACATATTTGGTTACGCAAAAAAAATTAAACAAGGTTTTGTCTCAAATTGTTATTACCTGATTTATTATAATTCCTTCATAATGCACGATATAACAGGTGAGTTTTATTTATGTACTAATAAAAGATAATACAAAAGCAAATATTTTTTTCCTAGAAGATGAATATTCAGTGATATTAAAGCAGCTGTTACTATGGGTCAACTTCATTTGAAATGGTCCTTGATGTAGATGAAAATAGATGGATCTGCGTTTAATTCCAAAAACATTCCTGCTGTGTCTCATGACATCAGCTCCAGATTCAGAGATTGTAGGCCAATTTCATGATGAATTTACACAACTGCTCTTTATTTTTCCAACAGTTCCAGCTTGATCAGTCAATGCAGCAGGACAACTTTAAAAAAAGGTTATAAAAACGAAAGGGGATTCAATCAAGTTCGGTTGAATGTTCATCAGAGATTCCAAGCATAACACATCCTGTATTTGTATCTCTCAGCAATATCCTCTGTATCTCAAGACTCTACTTCCCACAGTTTATTTCAAGATAAAGACGCAACGTGGTACTTTTCAACACCTTGATCAGCACTATAACCTCCATTTGCTGTAATGTTAGGGTACTAAAAAACGATCATCAATAATGTAGGCTAGAAGAGATAACGGAAAATGATCAGATACGGTATATATAGAGAGCATTACAAATTTTGAACAACAAACACGGTGTTGATCTTCAGAAGTATGAAAATATAAAATTAGTATACATCATTCTGCATGCTTAAAGGTCCTGTGTATAAATTTTAGCGGCATCTAGTCGTGAGGTTTTGAATTGCAACCAACGGCTCACTCCAACACCTCCCCCCTCACTTTTGAAACACTACGGTGGCTGACACAAAACTATAATGTCGTCACGTTTTCGCTTCTTTGCTGAAGGAGATAAGGTATTTACTAAACATGCTCTGTAGAAACTACTACTACTTAGGGCTACTGTAGAAACAACATGTTGAATTCCATGTAAGGGGACCCGTTGTGTATGTAGATAGAAATCGCTCATTCTAACACTGGGTTTACACCAAAACGCGATTTAAGCGTTTTGCATGAGTAAATTACATTCAAAGTCAATGCAAAGATGAGTACAGACATGAACTCACAGCAGGCGAGGGGGGCGTGATTGCCGCAAACGCCCGTCAAAATTGTCGTCCGCGAAGGTTGAAAATATTCGACATTTCACTTCACTAACCCGAGATTAACAAACTTTTTCCTCAAGTAATAAAGAGCGTGGTACGCGATTGTTCGCGTTTGGTGTGAACCCAGCATAAGGTAATAAAAACACAAAGCTTTATTATGTAAAGTCTTTATACATCTCTGAAGACATGTTAATTATATTGCATTTCTGTCAATACATCCTCCAAAAAATGTTATGGGATTGATATCATACCAGTACATAAGATTGTTCTTTTGCTTGCAGTCTCCAAATTCATTCCTAACGTTTTCCCTATTTCTCCTGCTCCAACCTAAACGTCTACAGCACAAAAAGGCAAGACGTCATGTACTGACAAAGAAATGCTACAATAATCTCAGTGTGGGGAATTGTGTTCTGCGGAGGCTGTTAACCCTGCTGGGTTTTGGGAATGGGAACAGCGGGCAGGCACATTCCAATAGTCTGAGACAACAGCTCAGAGGTGATTCTGCTTTCTAATAGGCTAATCACATGCCGTGTGCCTCCTTATGCAAGTTGGTGAGTTTGTGCAAATAAAATTGACGTCATTGGATGTTTACAACAAGCGTTCATTTGTTTGCTAATCAAGGCCAAACCTGTGTAAGAAATTTGGCATATTCCAGAAAACCTGAATTTTGGTGGAGCGGTCAAACACAACCATATTTGGGTTGATGGAGTCTGAGAGAACAGGAGAGCATGTCAGGTTAGAGGCCTGCTTAAATTCACTGTCACATCCTCGAGTTTAGATGGAAAATTGTCACTTTTTTGATCTTCACTTGACAAGCATGGATGTTGTTGAATTGCTAATACAAGATTAATTTATTATGAAAATAAACTGTTGCGCTTACTTTAACCTCATCTTGCGATGAAGCTGCACGATTAGGTATGATTAAAATGAATTTGGATTTGGATTCAATTTATTGTCATTACACATATACGAGTACAGTGTAACGAAATGGATTTAAGAAGAAAAATACAGCATAACATGAGGAATGTGGGGAGAAAAACAAATACACATAATACACCATAGACACGACTTGCAACAGGGGAAGTTAATCCAGCTCCAGCAAGCAGGCATCCGGTCCAGCAGCCATTACGGCGCCGTTCACAGACCCGCTTGTCAGGCTGGTGGGACAAAGCGACGGAGGCGTTGGATTGGGTGAGGGTAATGTGTGTGTAATAGTTCCAACCGCCTCAGTTGAGTTCGGCATATGTGTGTGTGTGTGTGATGGTTTGTAGTCAGTCAGGAGGTGTCTGTAGAGTGGGGGAGGAACGCAAGAGCGTCTCACTGCAGTGCTCTTCACAGGGTTGATTTCCCAGCAGCGGCCTTGGCCGAGGCCAGTGCTGGTTCTTGTGGCCAGTGGAATTCAACATAAAAGCATGTTTAAAGGAATGTAAATTGTTTGACCTTTGGGATAAGAGAAAACATAGGTTTCTTGCTTAATACTTTTGGGGGGGGTTATTTTAACCGCTTTAGCTTGTCCACCCACATCAGATATGCATATCAGATGTCCCACTGACTTTTTTGTAACACCAGGGGTCATTTTATGAGATAAACATGTTGAGATTACATTTCCAACAAACCTCATTTTATGTAGGTACCCAGGGACATTGCACACTTTTGCTTGCTTATGGCCGGTATTGCACTTACATTGCTTTAGCGTTATGCTTCATCCACACCACTAGGTGTCAGTGTAAATTTGTTGGTCAACGCAACTGAAGGTGATTAAAGGAAGAGTTCACCCAAACATTTCTGTTACTTCCCCTCCCCCCCAAATTGTTGCAAATCTGTGTAAATATCTATATTTTTTGAACAAAAAGAAAGATATTTGAAAGAACGCTTGTCACCACAGCCACAACAGTTCTTGGCCACCATTGACTACCATAGTGGGAAAATTGACTTTATAAATTACATTGTTCTGTTGCACAAAAGAAGATATGTTGAAGAATAAGCAAACATTTCTGGGGCACTTTTACTATTGTAATGTTTCCCACTATTGTAATCAATTGTGGCCAAGAACTGTTTGGTTACAAGCATTCTTCCAAATATCTGTATATGTGTTCATCAGAACAAAGAAATGTATACAGATTTGAAAAAACTCAAGGGTGAGGTTTGTGCAAATAGTCCATTATTTATTGTAAAGGTGTTACGGGCACCTTTAAATCTCCGTCTATTTGGAAATATGCAGAAGCCAACCGTTGTAAGCAAGGAAATGTTGAATATAATTTTTTATCCTCGACCGACAGACTTGTTAAAAATTAGGAAAAGTCCCATGACATCAATGCCCAGATTTTTTCCAGATTTACAAGAATGCCCCCAAGTGTTTGTCTGTCTTTGATGGCCCAGTTTAAACACATGTTATGTTTATTTTATAGTCTGAGATTCAGTCTGAGCAATAAAATAGTATTTGTTGTTTTATCCAGAAATAAAATGTATTTTTTAGCTGTCTACAAGATGTTGCATTAACTAAACAAAGTGAATTTTATTATTTCTTTAATTGTTTGCTTGTTCATACATGATATACCTATTTGCCAGTGTTTACCGCTTAGGTAATATGTAGTTAAAGTAATGTGTTTGATTTAACTAATGTTATGACTCCCAAATGTGGTAAAGAAAATATCAATGACGTGAGTCAGCCACCCCTCTAATGGCCAAATACACAAACACAGGGCAAAATCCAGGCACATTCCTGTGGTGCTGAGGTCATCATAACTGTTTTTCATGATCTCTTTTTGTGTTCCCATTAATTGCAATGTCTACATGCAGGATATAATGAGACATTCTCATGGCCTGAACGATGGCACACATACCCGTGCACGAAGGTGCTGACCAAGACCAAGTGGTTTCCAAAATATCTCCAGGATATGAAACACATTAGCAGTAGATCACTTTTGGATTACCAGTTACTGATTTTATGTGCGTGACAAATGTTGTTGACCAAATGGATTTTCATAGATCATTCTGCAGAATTTGTATGATATACATAGGGCTACATTTCATGATCTGGTGTCTGTATGAAAGACCAGACGGTGGGAGAGTTGACCGGTTTTTTTAACATTATAAATGAAAAGTACTGTATCTCAAAAAGTATATATATTATTTACATGAATAAACACCTATTTTTATGGTAGTTTTATGGTTATGACCTTATATCATAAATTGATTATACCTCTTTAGTCTGGATTGCACAGACGGGGTTACATATTGGCTGTGTTTCTGTATGTGTGTTTGGTTAAAGACAGCTGTTTCTCATAAGTTCATGAGACTGAAAAAGCCCAGAGACTGCAGATATGTCATGGCATGAGTGACATAATAACGTGTCAGTTCATCACGGGGGTGCTAGAAAACAAGCCTTGGCACCATACACACAATATCTTCAGATATAAACATAAACTTCATTTGATTCTAATACACTAATAATACATGTGAAATAGCTATTTTTAAAATGAAGTGTCGTTCTCCGTGATGGCATCTTCCAAATGTTCAAGCCCTGTTTTAGGTTTCAGGGTGCCGAAGTGGCCGTGGAAATGATGTGCTCTCCGCATAGTTTGGCGTCTTCTTGCGTTCAACGCAGCAGGGTCAGATATACTTAGCAAGTCCAGTCCTTTCAATTTAACATCTGAGCTCCTTGAGAAACCCAAGAGGGACCACACAAGCTATTAAACACAAACAGCCCTGACCATACATGGAGGCGCTGAGTAGCGTGGAACCAGGAAAAACGATTGGGTGTGAAAGTGCAAGCCTGAAATGGTTCGGACCTCACAGTGAAAGTGCTGTGGGTTCCACGAGGAAAAAACATGAAGTTTGTGGAGTGTGTCGTTGAGGAAATAGAAATGCCCAAGGTGTTTGTAAAAAGAAGCAGCCGGGAAGAGGGATTAATGGTATTTAATGTCAGTGGAAGTTTAGTTTTAATAACATATTAGACTTTATTCTCCAACTGTATAATGTCAAAACTAAATGTTTTGTAATAGTACGCAACATTAACCATGAGACAGATACCATTTTCTTAATTGTTAAGACTAAACAATATTAGTTAGTAGTGCATGTGAATATTTTACTTTATTGCCATATACAGCCGCAGAAAATATGAAGAGACCATTTCAGAGACCGTTTTTCGGATTTTACATTTGACTATTTATAGGTAAGTGTTTAGGTAAAATAATCATTTTCGCTTCATTCAGTGAACTACTAACAATCTTTTTACCAAATTTGAAATAAAATGTTGTTTCTTTTTTGCAATTATTTGCAGAAAATGAAAACTGGAGAAACGGGTTAAAAATTACAGAAAAGATGCTCTGTATTTCAGACCTCAAATACTGCAAAGAAAACAAGTTCATTCACTGTTAAGCAATACAACAGAAATATTTTTACACGTGTTTAGGAAATGTAAAAAAATATTTTTTGTTTTCATGTGTCTTGTCATGCTGTCAGTCTTTCACATTGCTGTTGGATGACTTTGTTACTCCTGAGGTTTGATTTAGTTAATATTCAACAAACACTGGACTAAAATGACCACAATACATCTAAAAATTATGATTAAATGAAAATTTGAAATGGTCTCTTAATTTTTTCCGCGGCTGTATATCAGGGAACACTAGATAAATAGGGATTAGTTTATACAGTAAGTGCCACTAACAATATGTAAAATAATATTTTTGATAGTGTAGTAATTACTGATAGAATTAAGAATCTGAAAATAATTACTGAAAATAAGTGTACTATGATGAGGTATGACATGAAATACTTTGGACTCTGATGTTAATACTGTGATATATCTGTAACATATGATAATCATTCAGTACAGTATACTGTATACTGTGTCAAGGTATAATGGCATCTGATACTACTGTATCACTGTACTGTGGTGCCACAGTACTTTAATGCCTGACAAAACATGAAATTACCATTCTTTTATGCTCTTTGAGTACCATAAACAAAGTATAAAATGTACTTCTTAGTACGGAAATCTGAGTTAAAGGGGTAGTTCACCCAAAAATTTAAATTCTTCATTCACGCACCCTCGTGTCATTTTAAGCCTGTATGACTTTCTATCATCTGCAGAACACAAAAGAAGATATTTTGAAGTATGATGGTTTTCAAACAACAATGGACCCCATTGAATTCCCTTATATGAACACACAACCACACATTTCTCAAAATATCTTCTTTTGTGTTCGACAGAAGAAAGAGTCATATAGTATACACGTTTTATACCAGTCTTTTTTGTAAACTTTTCCTTTAGCTTTTACTAACTAAGTCACAATAACAGACTGAACCAAAAACTACAAGAAGTATCATGTTTTTTTGGGCATGGTACAATCGTATTACCTTGGTAGGTATTTTTTTAAGGTACCTTAGAGTACTTTGTAAATATGATGGCACTCGTTTAGTATTATTCCGTGAATTATATTTATCACTATACCATAATAAAGCAAAGTGCTTCTTTTTTTTTTATGTTTTGGTAATGCCGCAGTGCTTTTTGGTAAAGTATCCCCTATATGCCTTTCAGTTCATTCAATTGATATGATTTGAATTATTTAACATTTTAAAAATACTTTCAAAATAATAATAATGTGGTGTTAGTTACCTGCACGCTAATGCTACAACTAAGCTGTTAAGTAAACCTTAATCATGAACAAACACACAAAGGCAAATATACAAGATATACGTACACTTATCTTTAATGCCAAACACTGTGACCATGTAAAATGTGCAAAATATTCCAGAAGAAAAAAAAACTTTTATTTAAACGGGGGGGTGCACAGGACAGAGAGATGTTTGCCAGAGAAATATTAAGACATATGGAAGAATAAACATGACACGTCTTAAGCCTCAGACTCGAACATCTTCTTTCTGCCGCCCATGCCAGCCTTATCCTCAATGTTCTTACGCCAGTCACCGACCTGTTCTGCACTCTGTACAATGCAAAAACATCAGGCAATAATGAACTTGACGATGAGACCAAATACATCATTATTGAGATTCAAATGCATTTGACATCAGAATTGTAAAGAAAATTGCCAATAAAAAACGTTCATGAAACTCACCTCCTCTTTGACCTCCTTCTTGACTTGTTTCAGGTTGGATCTGAGATCCATAGAGACCTTGTGCTTGGACCCCAGAAGAGCCTGAAGCATCTGGTCTGCAGACATACGCACTTTCTTCAGCGCTGGTTTCTTGAACTTGCCCTTCAGGTCGACCACCTTGATCTTCAGATCATCGATCTGAATGGATGTACAATTGGTAAGACATCAAAATGTTCTGATTTACAAAAACAAGCAATGGTGGAAAAATCAGGACTGAGTTTTAAAAACACAGAGAATAAAAGTTGTTTAAAGTGTCAACTTAAATAAAAGCATTAACAGCAGAATGTTACATTCTGATGTAAGGATTTGTCATCAGTTGCATTAAATTATTTTCAACATCGCATAGTTTATTTGATAAAGCATTACAATAGCAGAAACACACATACTGATAAAATGCATAGCTTGAACGCTCTGAAATTTAATTAAAAGCGTCTGCCAAATACATCAATGTTAATGTTGACATGTTAGATTATGTTATGTTAGTTGTGTTGTAGTCCAGTAATGACACTGTACCTCTTTGTTTGACTTGGCAACCTTGGCATCCAGGTCATATCTCTCCTCATCAACCTTGTCGATCTGTTGGTGCAGCTTTTTGCACAGTTCCTGAGGGCAAAAAACAAGGCTGTTAATGCGACATTGTGTTAATGTAGTGTATGTACACTACCCTCCAAAAGTTTAGGGTATACTTGTATAAAATATTTTTCTTGATCATCTGAAGGCATGTATCTGAATGTTTGAAAAAAAAATTGCAGCGCCAAGACCCATTGACTTCTATTGTATGGACACAAAACCAATGCAAGTCAATGGGGTCCAACGGTTTTCTAAAACCAACTTTTTTCTAAATATCTTTTATGTTCTGCAGAAGATAGAAAGTCATACAGGTTTGAAATAACTAGAGTTGTCATTAATAAATAATGACAGAATTTTCATTTTGAAGGTGAACTATTCCTTTAAGGATAAGGATTGTTTTAAAATTGGTTGCATGTAAAGGTAAGTGTGCATAATTTATTATTGGTATTCATTTTTTCATTACAGAATAAAAATATTATTTATAGAAATGTTGTAAATATATGTGTGCATAGGCAAGTAGGTTTTTAATATTAACAGGATACCAACGTATATGTCAGGGCATGTTTCACATCAACTTGAAACGTTACACACATATACATCTAATCACTTACAATATCTGTTGACCAAAACAATAGTTTGTACCCATACCTGCAGTTCTTGTGTGGATCCTGGCAGAGACAGAGAAGGGCAGTTCTCGCCCATGTAAGCCTCCTTATCGATCACAGCCTGCTTGGTTTCAGCCTCCAGCAGATTGAAGGCAATGGAGAGCACCAGGCTCTAAAACCAGAGAAAATGTTAGTTGAAAGTATTGACCTCCTGTAACTCAACTGGTTGGGTATAAAGTTAGCGATGTCAGGTCTTGGGTTCGACTCCCCATGTATGTGACCCTGGACCACAAAACCAGTGGTAAATTTTAAGAAATTGAGATTTATACATCTGAAAGTTGAATCAATAAGCTTTCCATTGTTTGTTAGGATAGGACAATATTTGGCCAAGATACAACTATTGAAAAATCTGGAATATTAAGATATTGAGAAAATCGCCTTTGAAGTTGATAATCAGAGGTGCTGCAGAAGGTCGTTGCTAAAAAGAAACAGGTTTGTTTTAGCTCTCTCTATTGGCTTTCCGCTGTAACGACGTTGTGGAGAGTAGATGAACCCGAAAGCGGAATTTCTAAGCTTTACATAAAAACTTGAGTGGGTAATTCCCAAAGAGCGGGCAACAGCAAGTGAAGTCTGTAGAAGTGTTTCCGATTTTGCTGCGTCCACTCACAAAAATAAAGTTTTTATACATTTACGGTAGGATATCTTCATGGAACACGATCTTTACTTAATATCCTAATGATTGTTGGCATAACAGAAAAAATTGTCATTTTGACCAATACAATGCTGGCTTTTGTTACAAATGAAGAGTTTATTTCCAAAAAGAGATTTTTCAAAAATCATGTTTTTGATTGTGCATTCCAATTAATATCAATCAAACTGCAGTTGGATGGTTTTGATTTAGACCATAATAACTAAAAAAATACAGCTAACCAACACAATAAAACACATTTAAAGCATGATAACAAAGAAAAACGTGATTTTTGAAAAAATCTCCTTTTGGAAGCAAACTTTTTAAATTACCCGTGCCACTTATGAGGTTTTATGCTCCAGGTTCATATATGCATGCAAACAGATAAAATGTTTGTTATCTTAATGTATAAAGTGTTTATCTTACCTTTAGAGTATGCCTGCGGCTGGAGGTCATCTTTTTTCTGTTTGTGAAAAGAAACATTGAACAAATTGAGAGTTATATACATCAATTCACATGGACAACATGGCCAAGTCTTAACCAAGACCTAACCGTAACATTAAAACACATGTTTTGGATTATAATCAACCTAAATCTATTTTGTATACAAGAGACTAAATTGAAACACTTACTCTGACATTGTGGCGGTTTAGTGTGTCTTCACCCTGCACAAGACAGAAATTAGTCATTAGATTTGACTGGAGAATTTTAAATAAATTAAAGTCAGCAAAGAGTTTAATTTCAGCACAACATTTGGATTTGTACCCTCTGACACTTGATTTGACATGTGGCATTTCAACCAATTTGATTTCCAAAGGTCAGTATGGGTCATAAAACCAGCTGTGGCAATGAGACGCCATTAGGCATTGTCAATCAAAGATGATAATATTTAGAATTACACTTCATTCATTATTATGGTCTATGTACATGTTTGACTGGAAAGAAAATATGTTTGCATATTTCAGTACATCACCATTTACAGCAACAAACAAATATTGTCGATACAATACAAACATTCCAGTATAAAATTTATATTTAAAACAAATGTATGAAGAAAATCCAGCTCAATAACTTATCCTTAAACAAAAAATATTTTCATTCAATTTTAAAGACTTCCATTAGTCATTATAGATCGAATAAACTAACAAAACAAAACTATCAGAAAACAATCCTTAATACAGAACTTTAAATTAAACACTAAAACTGAAACTTGTATCTGCTAAGTCCTAACTATGTTTAAAGACACGTGACACAAATTGTATCTGCTCATTAATATCAACAGAAAGTCTGTGCAAAAAAAAATCATTGAGTAAACAAGCTCAAGCACCCCTGACGTCTGCATGTCACCTCTGTCCTGACACCCATGAACTCATTTTTGATTTTCTTTTCTCCTTTCATATCGACTATTCCTTCTTGAATCATTTAAACCCATGCATTGATATGTTTGAGTTTTGTGTCTTCGTCTTTTACATACAGAGTGTTCAGAGGGTAGAAGCTCACCTATTAAGAAGAAGATGGTATCGCACACTTTGAAGAAGAAGTGGAAGACGGTTAGCCCCAGAGACAGAAAAATTAAAGAGGATATATATGTTGTGCTCTGATGGCTCAGCAGATCTTGGGGGCCCTGTTTATGGAAGTAGATTCCACCCCAGACCAATAGGCCGGCGAGCTCCTGAAATATCTCAGGCCCTCGTAAATTTCCTTCAAGACGCTGCTCAGCTGTGTGCTGTGAACAGAAGTAGTTCTTAAGAAACCAAAATACTACAAATAAATAATCAAAGTTAAATGGCATATAAAGATCTGTCTGAGAAACCAGAGATAATGCTACTCAATAACATGAGAAAGATATATAAAAAAGTGCAGAATATAAAGATACTCACCATGTTGGACAAATGGGCTCAAATGGATTTGTTTCTTCTAAACGTTGTTTGTTCACAATGTAGCGGTAACACTTTGCAAGTCTTTGATATGTTAAAATAGGATAAATGTAGAAAGGGAGTAATGAAGTAGTAAACAGAAGTCGTAAAGATGCTCTAGTGTCCCCTGGTGGTCGAATTATAGCATGACCACATCTTCTCAATCAAGTCATATTTGTTTATTTAATCTATAACTCAAATATCTATTCATACAAACTCCAAAAATCATGTAGCAGAAGAAAGTGAAACAAACAAAGTTTTTCCTCATAAGCATTCATTTAATGGCAGTGGCTCTAGAATGATACATTTCTATTTCAAGACTTTAGATTATTATGAAACAAATGCTCGTTTGAGGCAGCGACTGAACAAAAAAACGTTGGCAAAAGGTCTGTGCATCTCTGAAGAATTCCTACGATAATGAAACAAAGAAATGTAGAAAAATTTAGGCCTCGCCCTCAAACATCTTCTTCCTGCCGTCCATGCCGGCTTTGTCCTCGACGTTCTTACGCCAGTCGCCGACCTCTGCAGTCTGGATTACAAGAGAGAAAGATGAAGAGAAGCGTGACTGTCAGACAACAAAACCAAAACAAACTGTTTTGTTTGTCTGGTCTTCCATACTGGTCTTGCTGGAAGACCCCATCGAACAAAATGATGGTGAACCCACCTCCTCTTTGACCTCCTTCTTGACTTGTTTCAGGTTGGATCTGAGGTCCATAGAGACCTTGTGTTTGGATCCGAGCAGAGCCTGAAGCATCTGGTCTGCAGACATGCGCACTTTCCTCAGGGTGGGTTTCTTGAACTTGCCCTTCAGGTCGATCACTTTGATTTTGAGATCTTCAATCTAAATCAAAACCCAATATATTGAATGAATATAAATATATATACATTTGCATATAGTGCAGTAGGTATTTTTAGGGTTGAATACCTCTTTGTTGGCCTTATCCACTTTAGTGTTCATATCATATCTCTCCTCATCGATCCTGTCAATGTCTTGGTGCAGTTTCTTGCAGAGTTCCTAAATGGAGATTTGTAAAACGTTAATAAAATGTCCCATGAATGTTCACATAAATGACAACACAAAGGCACACCAAGACATTTGTGCAGTTTTGGAGTACAAATATCTACACATTTTTAAATCGAGATACATTTTAGAAGCAAAATTACCTAATATACAGTATAAAGTCTTGTTTTCTGAAAAAACAAATATTTATATATATATAAAGAAGCAAAACTTAATTCAAGTTTATTTTTCCTGCCCCATTGGCAAATATTTTTCTTGTTTTTAATGTACACTTAGTATATACTGTATTATTTATATATAATATATGAATATTTAAATTTTTCGTACTTTTTTATTAATATCAAATGGTACTTTTTCCATTTAAGTATCGGTATATTGTTATTTGATATCATTACTGTCTTGGTGATGTGCACGTGCTATAAGGCCATGTAAAGCCTTATTTTCTGTATTTGCTTGGATTGTGTGATGCATTTGTCATTCTGAATATGTATAATTAGACATTAGACCTGCAGTTCCGCTGAAGATCCGGGCAGGGACAGTGGAGGGCAGTGTTCAGCCATGTAATTTTCTTTATCTGTAATGACTTGAGAGGCTTCTTTCTCTAGCAAGCCCTTTGCGATGGCCAGCAACAAACTCTGTGAAGGACAAAATATTTGACTTACACCTTGAATAGATGGTATTTAATTGAAGTGTTGTGCTTAAACCCAGTATATGTTATATTTACTTATTTTTAATATGTCAACTGGCTTTTGCCTTTTTTTAAACCGCCAATAGGCTAAAGTTACGATCTTACACCCGTTTACACCCCTAGCGACTGGCAGCGACAAAGCGACATGCTTTTATTTATTTTAATGGTAGTTTAGTGACATCCGATGACAGTGACCGTTGCCAACAGGAAGTGGGCGTGTCTAGCAACACAACAAAGTTAAGAATTGCCAAAGATAATATATATTAACAAGATGCGCCATTGCCATTACAATAAATGGAGAGGAAGAAGGAAGCCCCGCCTTCCAATCCTTATGTGAGGCGCTTGCCTGCGGTAGATGAAGTTACCTAGTAAAAGGTGATTTTTAACGCAATTAAAGGCCGTGTTCACACTTGACTTCTTTTTTGAATTTGCTAGCGTCTGTTTTGCATTATAATCCTATGGAGTAAACCGTGTTTTCAAAAAAAGCCCCAGTTTTGGATAAATGAAAGTTTAATTTTCACTTTCATTAACTTCTGATTGCACTTCTAGTGATAAATTAGTATTGTAGTTTTTAAATATGTAATTGGTTATTGCAAAGATGCTCTCTGCTTATAACTCATATAGAATCCGTTACGCTGCCTATGAAGCCTGTCTCTCTAAGCTGCCTTCGTGCACAAATGCTATCTTTGAACATTGCCGGCTGTCATTTGTAACGACAATGTTGCAAGCTTTTTTAACAAAAAAAGCGCCATTGTCAACTTTTTCTTGTCAAAAAGTGAAGTCAAATGTGAACCTGGCCTAAGCTTAGCAAACCAAAGTTAAGTCCATATCAGGTTTAATTATTGATCGGAAATATGCTATTTAATTGTAATTGTTTTAATTGACGACTTCTGTAAACAGATTTTGGAATTGCTCAACGTTATGCAAATGATGAGCGACTTTCAGGAGCGTCTACCAATGGGAGCAAAGTCATCGTCTCTCGTCAGTTACTGCAGTGTATGTTTATAACTGTTTCTAGTGCAGCCAAAACTAGTAACGATCTTTGTAAGAGAAGGGCGACACATTGCGACAGAGTTGCAATCGGTGTAAATCAGTGTTGACTCATGACTTATGATTTGTTATTTGTTAATCCATTGCATTCAAAATATTGACGAGGGTTTTTAACACTGTAGGTTTATCTGATAAATTAAATATTAGTTTGCAGTGGTTTAGTTGTTTGCAAATATAACTCAATCAGCAGCTCGTTTCAGAGGTTGCGTCCCCGGAGGTTGCATTTACTAGGGCCATATTGCTGTCTCGTTTAATTAACCGTAATAAAATTGTATATTACTCCTCGTAAATTGTTAAATAATATAGTAATTCTTTTTTAAGTTTGCCATGTAATCATACCGGAAAGGCTGGAATCTGCTCTGACCCAGATCGTTTGTTTGCAGCAATATACTGTGATTGTCGCCAACTGGCAACCGAGTTGTCGAAATACACTAGTGGGTAAATCGTCAGTGGGCGGGGTCACACGGACCAAAACAAAAACAGACATTTTAGCACGGAACGCACATTTCAGAGTGGAATAACTGGCTATAGCATTGTTTTTTGGACAGACCAATATATGAACTTAGCATGTTTTCTAAATGTCTACAAACATATTAATGTATTGTTTTGATTTAATACCGTAAAATTATAACATACGGCTCCTTTAAAAAGTTTCTTTATAGTGATTACATAGAATAACCATTTACTCCAAAGTTCTTATAAAAACCTTTTCTTACTTTTTATAGTCTAAAGAACCTTTATTCACTACAAAGAACTTTTGTGAAACACAAAGGTTATACTCTTCGGAGGTTCTGTATGGTATCATTTAGCTGAAAATATTTCATCGTGAAGCACCTTTTTATAAATGTAGGGTTTTTTTGTATGTAGTGTTTTTTTTACTGTTGGGAGAATTTGATTGATCAAAAATCTGTATAGTGCAGTATGAGTCATCATTATTTTTGGTCAGATTTCCCAAAAGATAAAAATGTCAAAGGCGAATGTTAACAGTATTTAGGATTACTCATGTAGTATTTAGTATTTATACATGGACTAAAACCTAGAAAACTTCATTACATTTTTTAATTAACAAGATCATTAAACATGCTTTGTGGTTGAATACAAGTTATTTTTTTACAACATCTGTGGTATGAAAATAAATCATTGTGGACCTGTAAAAAATTATTTCTGTGATATCCAAGAGCATGTATTTAAAGAAAATTCAGACCTCTCCGAGGAATGTTCTTGTGACTTGTATCTACATTTTTCACACTTTTTCAATCTTCAAGTTCTGTAAATCTATAGCACAGACTGTAAATCAATAGAACATTTTGGTTTGAGGTCTGATTTTTAATGTCCTTTAAAGCAATCCTTATCTTATTTATTTATTTTACCTTCAGATTATGGCGGCGACTCGATGTCATCTTTTTTCTGTGACGAGATAATATACAAATTAATTACAAATAAACTTTTGTAAAAAGGAAGATTTTTGCATAGGGAAAACACAATGGAGAATATCATCTACTCACTCAGACATGTTGGCCACCTATTATTCCCTCACCACCTATGGAAAGTTTAAAATCAAGAAAGTGAGTTTCAACACATGTTAAAAAACTGAATTTGCTTTTTAAAACGGAATTTAGCCAAGCTTGCTATGGAAGATCCATTACAAGCATGAAATGATATGGGCTATATATTCTGCAATCCTTATTCAAGACTTGGAATCAAATTGGATCTCTGTTTGTTAAAATGCCTACTGCAAGCGGGTGGGGTGTGAATTTCACCCTTGATATTGAGTATCATATCTTCCAGTTTCTGGAACAATCTATGCAGATGCCAACAACATAGACCATCTGAAACCATGTCTACTGACAGTGGTATCGATCACTGATATCTTATTCTGTTGTTTCACATGCCTTTACATTAATATACACATTCTAACACACCCCAATAGTGATATCTGGAGAGGGTTCAAATTCTACAAATCTGGAATATTTTAAACATATTTATTGATGCTATAAACACGAAATGTATTAGTTAAGGTTGATACAGTATATAATTCTGTCACCACCTAGGAGGACGTTTTAGCAATCATGCTCATCCCAGTCACTTCTAATATTTACTCTTATGCCAAGGTCACATAATGTTCATCAGAAGGTTTAAACGCATCTTAATGTCGCATGCCATAACTCAGCAGCGAGAAAAGAAAAATGGCAGGAATAACAATTAGGTAAGCTAACATGATAATAATAATATTATACATTTTACACATAACAATAATAAATAACAATAAATACAAATACAAAAATTTTTTTTTGCCTTGAAGCATGCAAAATGCTGATCTATCTGTGCCTATTTAATATAATAACCGCAAACTGTTTACTGAAATACATTTAGGGTGAAGTCATCTTAAATAATAATAATAATAATACTAATAATAACAAATCGTTTTTAAAATTTCCATGTGAAATCAGGCAGCAAAAATGCATAAGAATAATGAGAGGGGAAAAATTTGAAATAATAAACATTCTTCTCACCTATATGAGAATATAAAGCAGTGGTTCAGACCGGAAAGAAGAAAGCACTAGCAGCAGGACTGTGCTCAAATGCATGTATTTAAGCCTGGCATCATCACACCTCTCCCCTCTTTATGGTAAGGCACTAAACACAGTTGGCTTGCCAGTCTCTCGAAATATCCACATCTAATGTCTGCCAATTACGCTCCTTAAAATAGACTAATGAGAATAACACAATTTCCAGATGTCTGTAAAATAATACTATCGCTACCCATTTGATCAAATATGGACCGCAAGAAACGTATCTACTACAAAAATAGTTTGATATGATGCTGGAGAACATCACGTTGTTGTGAGTTTGCTTTGCGAGGTGTTTTTTTTTTTAAACCCCTGATAGACTGAACCTAATCATATGAAATGATCAAGTGTCTGCTACTAGTGGAGACAATCTTCGAGATTTAAAGAGGCGTGTCTTTGCTTTGACTCAACATGATCCTCCTGTCATAAGTTGTGAGGTCAGCACTGGTGACTAATAAACATAAGATCATTTACAAATACTAAAACAGTTGTCAAGTTAGTGGTGTACTATTTTCAGCTCATCAAGACTAAATGTACGGCTGTGGAAAGAGACCTTTTCAAATTTTCATTTCTAGTTGTATTGTGGTCATTCCAGTCCAGTGTTTGTTGAATAAAAAAAAAATCAAACCTCAGGAGTTACATGAAGTCATCCAACAGTAATGTGGAAGACTGACAGCATGAAAAAAAACATGAAATCACATAAAAAATTGGTTTTGAGCTTTTCCTAAATACATGTACAAATATGACAAATATGAGTGAATCTGTACTTTTTCTTTGTGGTATTTGAGGTCTGAAAAAATACAAAGCATCTTTTCTGTTATTTTCACCTGTTTCTCCAGTTTTCATTTTCTGCAAATAGAAACAATATTTTATTTGAAATTTGGGAGAAATATTGTTATTAGTTCACAGAAAGAAAGAAAGAAAGAAAGAAAGGAAGATAATTTTACCTAAACACATACCTATAAATTGTAAATTCATAAAACTGAAAATAATTTTTAAATGGTCTCTTAATTGTTTCCATGGCTGTATTTGGTTATCTATGCTTAATATTAATCGAAATATTTAATGCATCTAAATGCTATTAAGAGCTATGGCTGTCACAATATCAGATTTTCACTTCATGATTATTGTGGTGAAAATAATTCACGATAATTGTATTATTTTTTTATCCTATAAGACAATATCATCTTTAATCTTTTATATTTAGAATTTAAAAAATTACATGTTTGTATAGAGGGAGAGAAAAAAGTTTGTGTTAAGACAAAACTTTAAATGGGTGCTGATTTTTTTACATTTTCACACAACATCAATAATCATGGTATTTAATACTGTTATAGTCAAATACCAGTAAATTGTGAGCAATTTAAACGTATTCAAGTACTGTGAAATATGAATTTAATACGCAAAAAGCTTTTTTACAGCCTAGTATATTGTTTATACTTTTGTGCATATTTTTTGGCTAAATTGAGCAAATTTATGGTAATCAAGTCACTCTTTTATGATGTCACTGAAGTGGTCATTGTGTTTAGATCTTTAATAATCAGTGGAAAATCTACTCAAAATGTCAACACAAAACCCTGTTTACAATCCTTGTTTCTCTTCAAATGTGACATTTATAATGAAGTATGATCTCCAATTATAAAACATGCTTGACACAGCTTCATACATCCCGAATTAGTTGGATCTAGAAACATGGACCTTCTCTTTTGATTTGGGGACAGACTTAAATGTGAGATACTAAAACAAAGTCTAAGTAGGTAGGGGTGGGCATTTTTTATCATATTTCATTTCGAGTACTGGACACTACAAAGTACTGATAAATTGGGGACCGGGTATGTCCCACATGGTGAAAATGAAAAGATTTTAATTACAATACTGATACGAACATTTATGTTGATAAAACTATGACAAGATTGAGTAAATAATTAAATCAACACTGTTACATTATTAAAAATTCACTATCAATGTTTATGATATTTAATAAGAAATATCACTGCCCTTTCGCATTTCTGTCTGTCAGTGTCTGACAATAAAGTCTCTTATGCTCGTCTGACATACTTCGATCGGATCACAAGTGGATGACACTGAATACAGGTGTAAACGGGGTGTGAAACGTTTTGAGCTTGTCGACTTTCTACCACTTCCGTAAAAGTCAAAAATGCATTCGACCGGATTGTGTTTGTGGTGCACCCGCCTCTGAAACACTTGAATTTATTAACAAAGCTCATGTCTCTGAAAAGCTAGGTGTGCTATGACAAGAGCTCTGAAAAGCTAGGTGTGCTAGTGATTGGTCGAATACTGCAATGATGTGACGGAAATGTATCGCCTCTTACCATATTTGGAACATCAGGGCCCGTATAAATAAAACTTCTCAAAAATGCTCTTAAGAGCTGTCTTAAACTTTGACTTAAGTGTCAAAAAATTCTTAGTAAGAAGTAGGACCTTTTTAAGAGTAGGAGCCTTTTATAAAGAACCTAAAAGCAACGTTCAGCAAAGTTTAAGACTGATTCTTAAGTTCTGACTTAAGTGTACTAATTAAGGACTACAATGATTTAAACACAAAATCGCCTTGACCTCTGAATCAGCCAATAGTGAACCGGCAAGGGTGAAGTCAGAGGAGCATGGCACCATTTATTCATGAATGAATTAAAACATTACTTAATTCAGACATTACATTAATATATATATATATATTAATTAATGTATATACTGTATACAGCTGCAATCCATAACTTATTTGGGTAAAATAAACTAAAATTTTGTTATTAGGCATATACATAAAAATCAGTGTTGAAAACTGTCTGCCTACCTTCCCCTGATTTACAACGGTAAGCTTATAATAGTGATTGATATATTGAGCTGTACGATTTTGTGCGAAATTTTACATCGGTTGACTTAAACCCATATGAAGATAAATACATAAAGTAACCTGCAATTTCGTTTTTTAAACAGAGATGTCGACAGATCAAAAAATTGCTGTTTCAAAAAATGCAAATATGTATCCATTTTGGCTCGGTTTCGTAAACGTTTAATTGAGTTTTAACAGTTAATTAAAAGAATTAAGCTGCTGAGGCCCACCCTATTGTAGTATATAACGAAAAAACCAAAGCTGCAAATCTTTAAAAAATTTATTAAACACGTTTTATATTATTTTATTATTTCATGTACTCCCTGTCATCATATCATTCCAACACATTGTTTCTTTGTTGTAACGTCCATGGTATCTGCCTCTGTTCTGCCATCTTGTTACTCTTAACTAGGTTAGGAGACCTCTTCAGCTCTCCCAAATAATTTAGGAGCTGAGACCTAGTCTTGACCCTTATGAACGTTTATGAATAACTATTATTCTTACTTGCAAGAATAAGAGTAAAATGATGTCATTCTTAGAACGTTGACACACTTAAAAGTAACTTTTTACTCTAAGATGCTTTATACATACGGGCCCAGGTTCCAAAGCAATTGGGCTGACAGGCACTTGCACTTGCGCAATACATTTGGGTGGACTTAGTCAAATCATACCACGAACTGACGTAGATTTGTGGGGGTGTGGTTATACGAGGCGTTTCAGGCAGGTCTGGGTGAGCATTTGCTTTTAGATAAAATGCATCTTTTGTTCAGACACTTTCATTTTTTCAATTTTACGTGTCTTATTCATGCATGGGTAACTTAACACACTAAAGACACAGAAAAACAACATATTCGCACCATATGACCACTTTAAACTTTACCGGGTAAAGGCCTAAAAGGATGGTTTAAAGACAAAAAACGCACAAAGCACAAAGTTTTCTGACCATTCAAGACTTCTAACACGAGAGTCAAGACTTCACAAAAAACGTTGCTTTCAGTATTTGTTCTGTCATCTCCGGTCCTACAATTCCTGCATATAGCCGCTTGATAGTGCTTATGTTTTCACTGTTGTCTTCCCCTTAACAGCAAATACCCATTTACCACTTTAAAGTAAAAAAAACATATGATAGTTGCGTCACTTAACTTCTCTTTGTCTAACGTTTTTGCTATTTAAAACCTCTCTCAACAATTTGTTGATCAGACTGATCATACATAAACACATTTCACAAGCCTTGAGGGATATGACAATGTACGGATATGACAGTTGAGCCGTATAATTATTCTGCAGCTTAAGACTGGAGCAGACATAAGAGATAAGTGCACAGTATTTGAATGCGGAGCGGGTGGACCTCAGTAGGCGATTGCGTTACGGGGGGTCATCGGTAGTGTTCGCTAAGCACTGACGGCTGAAGTGCGCCTGTTCAGGATTTTCGTAGAACGGAGCAAATTTAAAGTTGATCCCTAAATGAGAGATAAATCAGAGTTTAAAATAATAATGGAGCAACAGGATTAAAGTTAATCTAGATTTACTGTAAAATTAAAACCTGGATAAAATGATATCTTAATTATAAACGTGATTATTGGTAAACAAGGTTTACAGTTTGGTGCAATAGAATTATTAAATAAACCTTGATTTAATCTAGATTTAAACCTATTCCTTGTTGGTGCAACCCACCCTAAATCTCGGTTATAAATAAACCTGCATCATTCTTTAACTCATCTCCAGTGTTTTTTGCTAGAAATCTAGAATCTAGAAAAAGAATTGCGGAAATCTAGAATCTAGAAAAAGAATTGCGGACTATACTTGGCAGGCCTCTGTAAATTGTTGTCCCAATTTGGCCCCTGCTTTAAAAAAATCCTAGATCCGCCACTGCTGACATGTGTCCAAATATACTGGTGCGGAGCAGGGCGAGCGTTTTAAGTCAATTTTTATGAACTGGAGCACACGTTCTCGCAGAGAAATTATCACTTTCCTCTGCGAGCACCACGCGAGCTCAAGCCTCGTTCAGACAGCCAGAGACTTTGTGTGTCGCTTTTCTCTTGCTATGAGATCGTTTAAAGGCATTCCTAGCTTTGGTTGTCCTAATAACAGTTTGAACAAACCCTCTAGTAACTGACGAGAGACAGATGACTTGAGTTCAAGTGCTTAACTCCTATAGTCGCTTGCGAAAGTCACTGTCATTCATGTCGCCGGAAGTCACCAGCTCTCAATTGAAATATATGAGATGTCGTCGCTCTGCCGCTGCAAGTTTCTTGCGGTCTGAAAGGGGCGTCAGCTTCCATGGGAATGGATTGAAGAAAATAATTTCATTAAAAAAAATATTTATAGACCCAAACGATCATCATCTTCATCATTGATCGTCGGTGTTGTGTCTGAATACTCGTGCCCATCCCTATAAGTAGGTAACTGTTATTTGGACATATGACATGATGACAGTGATATGATGGGGTTGTTTCTTATTCAGTGCTTGATGTGGGCCTCTACGCAGTCTATTTTAATCTTTAGCATACCTTCACTTTTTCTTGCGTATCTGCAGTTCTTACATGTTGCCCGTAAGTTTGTCACTCCGAGTCAAAGCGTCATTGTATGGGTGATTAATAGTGATGACATCCCGCTACTGTAAGGAAGCGCTTATGCTACATTCCAGACAACTGGTATTTCGGATATTTCCACCTCAAACCCAGAAAGAACTGTCTGGAACGGCACTCGAAGTCATACTGTGGACCTCTGAACTCTCAGATCAGTGAGACGCGTTATTTTAGGTCAGGCACAACATGCTTCCAATTCCTGTGAGATTAACGCGGAGCCAGATATACTCTTATTACAGGGAGATGGAAGGGTCTGTACTTACAGTTGGAGAAAGTGTAACGGTTAACAATTCGCATTGGCACCCCTTAAAAAGCAAGCCTCTGGTCTCCCTTCCTGCATTTCGCTGGAGCCAAGGCGTTAGAATTAGCCGTTAAGTTTTTTTGGCTAAAAGACTGCAGGCTTTCCCTTTGTCTTTGGCGAGGAGCTACCCAATTTCAACAGATTGACCAATCAAACAGGGTTTACGGAATTCCACTTGAAACTGCGTGTCAGTGTCACGCTTTGCATCCATTAGGCGTGAACATGACACGCTCAGTTGTTTTTACTTGTTAAATTGAAAGGATTTTATAAATACGTATTATTTGTACTTAAATATAAAATAATAGATATTTTAGAGCACTTAACCTCACTCCTACCCTATGCCTACCCACCTCCCAACGATTAAAAAACATGCAACAAGCAAATAGAAGTCAGGCATGTATTAAAATACACACCAAAAACAGTATACAAACATTAAGAACAGGTTGCGTTGCATTCCCAGTCTTTTTTAGCCGTACGATATCAGAAACATTAGGTTTTAATCACCCACGACGGCTCTCGACGAGGCTAGCGCACTCCAGGAACGCACGCGGTGCTGTATGCACGCAGTTATGCACGTGTGACACAGTCGGAGCAGGACAGCCAATGGCGTTTCGTAACATAAGCGAACGTAATGACGCAACCAGTCATGAGACACACAAGAGCAAGTGCCATTTCACAATTGAAGCTGACGTTCCGGCGGCAATTTTTTTATTTTTATGAAACTGGAACCAGTTTTGCGGCGGACAGAGAAGGGGATCTCTAGGCTCGGAACGCTTGTTGTAATTGCACTTTTTGAATAAAAGGTTGCCTGTTATCTGCCTGTTATGTGTTGTGTTTGTTTTATATCGTTGGGCATCACCTCCAGCTGAACCCTGCCAAGACAGAACTACTCGTGTTTTCGGCACACCCTACGGTGCAACACGTTCTCAACATCCATCTTGGCAATACCACAATCCCTCCTTCCAAAACAGCCAGGAACCTCAGAGTCATATTTGATGAACAGCTGTCCTTCAATGATCACATTGCAAAGACAACACGGTCATGCCGATACGCCTTATTCAACATTAGAAAGGTTAGACCCCATCTCACTGAGCATGCGGCACAACTCCTTGTCCAGGCCCTGGTAATCTCAAGGCTGGACTACTGCAATGCTCTCCTTGCTGGTCTTCCTGCAAAGGCTATAAAACCACTCCAGCTGGTTCAGAACGCAGCAGTACACCTCGTCTTACAACAGCCCAAAAGGGCTCATGTGACTCCCCTTTTCATCTCTCTCCACTGGCTACCGGTCGAAGCCTGTATCAGATTCAAGTCACTAATGCTTGCCTACAGGACTATCACTGGATCTGCACCGGCTTACTTTCACACCCTCCTGCACTCCTACACCCCATCAAGATCCCTGCGTTCAGCAAACCATCGGGGTCTTGTATTGCCTTCCCATAAGGGCAGTAAATCGCTCTCCCACTCATTCTCATTCACAACTCCTTCCTGGTGGAACATTCTTCCTAACTCTGTCCGGTCAACCACATATCTCACAACATTCAAAAAACTACTTAAAACCCATCTCTTCTGTGAATACTTGACAGACAAATAAAAAAAAATAAAAAATAAAAAAAAATTCAACAGATAGTGGTCTAGCTTAGAAACCAGTATCTTTGTATTGGCACCTAATGTATTATGGCTCCTGTATGACATATCGCTTATTGCTCCCTAAACTCTTTGTAAGTCGCTTTGGATAAAAAGCGTCTGCTAAATTACTAAATGTATGTTATATTATATAATATACACACTGTTAGGTTTAGGTGTAGGGGTGGGGTCGGATCAGGTTACCTGCTCAAATGCATCTAAAGTGTGCACATAAAAAAAAGGAATAAACGGACACAAAATTCCATGTAAACCAGTACACGTCATGAATTATAAAAACATTAGAAAGCCCCGTTCTGCTAACGTTACTCCACCTTCATATGCCTGTCGCGTTCACACATAGAGAAGGCAGAGCATGACACTTTCAATAATAGATTTGCGCAAAATTTATGCAATGTTTTCTAGATGTCGATTAAAACAATATCGCAGGATGATTGCGTTTACATTAAATGATGTTAAGCGATTAAAGTGTATTTAGATTTTTCTTGAGGAGTCATTCTGGCCATACTTCTTCTTTGTACGTTTTATGGCAGGTTGCAAACAAACTTTAGTGCATAGTGTCTGTTACACTCTTCGGCGTGATACTGGGTTGAATCAAATTACAGAGGCCAAGCAGCATTTCAGCCAATAAAACTAACAAGTGACAAGACAGAACGTTCAGCCAATCAAATTGAAGAGTACAGTCTGCACTGCAGGTGGACGCTAATGACTGTGACTGTGTAGTGAGATGTGAGATGGCAAACGTAACAAAGCCAACGGTTTTGCAATAAAAATGATAAATGGTCAAATTCAGAGAGGCAAACTACTAATCTTTTGTGAATTCTGCCGTTTTAAATGAAAATTTAGTTGGTGTGTAATATACAATGTAATGTGTTTTCGACTTGACATGCCTAAAAACATAACATACCGTATGAGTTTATAGCATATAAGGAATAAGATATGACTGTGTGTATATGATGGATTTAATTAACAGAAGAATACAATAGACTGCAGAACTATTATCACAGGAAATTAAATTACTTTAGTAAATAAATATGTCTTACCGGCAATCTCCAAATACAGTTTTTCCTTTTAGAAATGTCAAATGTGGTAATAACTTGCATGGCAACGTGCACAAGAGAGTACCGGAAACCTTTTTCTCCCCGCTTCGAGCACTGTTCTTATTAAGAATAAAATGACTAATTAATAGGAACATGTCTTATAGACGTACAAAAATACTAAACTACACTGACCAAAATGATAAACAAAACACTTCTGTTTTTGCCCCCATTGATCATGAGATGAACTCAAAGATCTACGGCTTTTTCTATGTACACAAAAGGCCTTTTATATTCCTCTCAAATATTGTTCACAAATCTGTCTAAATCTGTGTTAGTAAGCACTTCTCCTTTGCAGAGATAATCCATCCACCTCACAGGTGTGGTATATCAAGATGCTGATTAGACAGCATGATTATTGCACAAGTGTGCCTAAGGCTGGCCACAATAAAAGGCCACTCTAAAATGTGCAGTTCCCTTTCTGTCGGTCTCTCGACGTTGTGTCGAAGACGACAGATGGGGTTCGCCCTTGAGAACCAATCAACTCTGACTACTATAGAAAAGGCCAATGAAATTTGGCGAATGAAATTTGCATGCCGGGCTCCGCCCCCGGATGTCCGGTATAAAAGGAAGCCGGCGTGCAGCATTCACTCACCTTTTGTTCTTCAGAGCCCTCGCTCATGACTACGAACAAAAAGAATTCAACGAATTCTTCTTCTACTTCGCCGGATCTACGACGCAGAGCAGCGGATCGTCCCTTCCTGCAGCGACTTTCTCCTGGGCGTCTCGGCGGTTCCGGAGGTGATAGAGATTATTTCTAAAAGGTCCTTTTCAGGACTGAGCAATTTCCAGCGTGGCACGTCCCGCTGTTCTCTTGGGTGCGGCACCCTCATCGAGGAGGGGGATGGACACAATCGCTGCATTAGGTGTCTGGGCGTCCAGCACACTGAAGCAGCGTTCGTTGACACATCTGCCCGCACTGCGGGCGGATTGTCACTCAGAAGTTGCGGTCACGGGTGGCTGTCTTCCTACGGGAACCAGCCACCATTTCGTCTGCTACCCGGGCTGTGACATCTGTGGCTACGGCCCCGATGACCACCACGTAGCAGCGTTAGTGATATGGGGAACTCTGCGAACGTAAACCCGCCAGCCAAGTGCTCACGGGCCGATCGCACCCCGATTCGCTCTTCTGAACGTTCCCCAACCGGCGGTGGCATACCGTTCGGATCCTCAGGCACGCACTCGGAAACGATGTGTGACGTAGATGAGATGTCGTTCGCGCATCGGAGGGAGACTGGCATCCGACTCTGACGAATCCGAGCTCCCCCCCCCAGGGGGGTCGAGCTCAGGAGGAAGCAGAAGTGATGTCAGCCATGCTAATCCGGGGATACGTGGTTCCTGGGGGCGGAGCGCGGTGCAAACCGCGCCCACCCGGGTGCCATTTGTTTCCCGGAGGTGCATGAGGAGCTGTGTAAACTAGGAGCGCTCCACGGACCGCTCCGGTCGAAACAGCTCCGGCTCCCTCACTTCCCTCGAGGGTGGGGCAGCCAAAGGCTACGTCGAGATCCCCCGGGGGTGCGGCTGCGGTGTGCCGCAGACGGCTGCCGCCTGGGGAGAATCGGCCACGCCTACCGTCCAACGCGTGTAGGACTTCGACATCTATGGTGCCGAAGCCTTGCGCTGCGCGGACCGGGGCTGCCCTCTCTCTACGCCATGGCCATCCTGCAGGTCCGCCAGGCCAGGGCGTTGAGAGAGCTCCACGAGGGTAAGGCCGACCCAGGTATAATGCAGGTTTTCTGTGCCGCCACTGACAGCGCTCTACGGAGCGACCAAGGTGGCGGCACGGGACCTGGGTCGGACGATGTCCACGGAAGTGGTCCAGGAGAGTCACCCCCGGCTGAACCTTGCGCAGATGAGTGACACCGAGAAAGTCCGCTTTCTTACACCCGTCTCGCAGGGTGGGCTGTTGGTACACCGTCGAGGACTGCGCTCAGCAGTTTTTGACGGTGAAGAAGCAGACAGTGGCGATTAGCCACATTTTTACCACGCTGCGACTCGGCCGCCCTCAAGCCTCCGAGATCTCACGTCATGTCTGTTTCCCGCAGCCAGGACCCCTTCCACATCGGCTCCGGTTACTGTGCCCCCGCAGGTGGCACCCCGGAAGTCGAAGTCGAGGGGGAAACCTACCCCGTCAGCTAAACTTCTCACGAGAAGTGACACTGATGGGAAGACCCCAGGGGGAGCAACATCGGGCCCGACCTTCACAGCTACGGCTCTGATCAGTCGGTACGGGACGGCTCCTGCCTCGTCACCAAGCCGGGCCCTTCTCAGGGCCTGGCGCCCACTTACTCACAGTGAGTTTTCTGTTTCCCCTGGGGGTTCATTCCTGCCGATCGCACACTCCACTGGACTGTGCCCGGCAAACCGACCCCCACCCCGGCGAGGCGTAGGGTCGTACACACACGACAGCTGCTACCACTCTCAAGGACAGTGCGTGCAGCTGTCCCGCCAGGCAGGTAAGTAGGCAGAGCCAACCTTCCCTCCGGGGCCCCCTCCCCGCGACAGGGTTAGCTCCGCCAGCCATCGAACCACCTCCGTGGGAATGGTGAAGCAGACCGTCCCTTGGTCCCCCTGTCACAGTCCCTGGGAGCTCGAGAGCTGCCCACACTGTCTCGGTGGCTAAGGCAGACGGTCCGTCTTGGTTACTCGATCCAGTTCGCCAGAGACTCTCCCAAGTTTTGGGGCAGCATCTCTCCCTCTGTCTGAGGCTAGGGACGCCTACATACTTCGGGTAGAGGTCACCACCCTTCTGGCAAACAGGTCGAGTTCGTCCCTCAAACCAAGATGTTCGGTGGGTTACAACCCGCACTTCATCGTTCCCAAGAAAGACGGCGGGTTGCGCCCCGGAGGTCTGCGTACCCTGAACTAAGCACCTTCACAAGCTGCTGCTCAGGATGCTCACGCAGAGGCGCGTCCTGACACCCATCAGGTGTCAGGATTGGTTCGTGGCAATCGACCTGAAATTCCTTTCGATCTGTCCCTGTCTCCACGGTCTTCACGAAGATCGTGGAAGCCGCCCTTTCTCCCTGAGGGGAGGAAGGTGTGCGGGTACTTAACTATCTCAACGACTGGCCTGACACACTCGTGAGATCTGTTATGTATACAAGGGGCCTGGTGCTCCGGCACCCAGATCGATTGGGAATCCAGGTCAACCGAGGAAAGGACAAGCTCTCCCCAGGGCAGAGCATCCTCTTTCTCGGTAGGGAACTCAACTCTGTCACCATGTCGGCGCTACTGTCCGCAGTACGCGCCCAGCCGGTGTTGAACTGCCTGGAACATTTCAGGCAGACAGTGGTCCCCCTGAAACGATTCAGAGGCTCCTGGGCATGGCGTCCTCGTCGGGTGAGACCCCTCGGGTTGATGCACATGAGACCGCTCCAACACTGGCTTCAGAGTCGAGTTCCGAGGAGAGCGTGGCACACCGGCAGCAGGCGCATGGTGATGACGCCCTGCGGCCGACGCACCAAAAACCCCTGGTCTTCCATGACTTTTTCGGCGGACTAAGGTCCCTCAGGGCAGGTTATGAGGCAGTCGTGGTGACGACGGACGCCTCCCTGCAGGGGTGCGGTGCAGTGTGTAACGGGCACGTAGGCGGGGCATTGGGCGAACCCCCACCTGCGCTGGCATATCAATTGCCAGGAGTTGTGGGCAGTGCTACTTGCACTGAGCAGGCTGCGGCCTCTCGTGCGGGACAAGCACGTGCTGGTCCGAGGACGGCACTACAGCTGTAGCGTACATCAGATCTTAGGGTGGCGTTCGCTCACAGCAGCTAACACAACTTGCTCGACGCCTCCTCCGGTGGAGTCAACAGGTGATCCGTTCCCTGTGGGCCACACTCACCTCGGGCAAACTGAACTAGACAGCCGACACGCTCTTGTCAGTTTATGCCTCGTAGAGAGTGGCGACTCCACCCCCGCGTAGGCCGCTTGGTACTCCCTGTCCGAGGCTCTCGACACGGATATCCTTGCGCACAGCTGACCGCGGGACGGGCGGAAGCACACCTTCCCCCCCCCAGGAGCCTCCTTGCACAGACACTGTGCAAGGCCAGGGAAGAGGAGCACCAAGTGTTATTGGTTACACCGCACTGGTCTAACCGCACTTGGCGTCAGAGCTGATGCTCTGGACAGCGACTCCCCCTGACCCATTCCCCTGACAGAGGACCTGCTCTCTCAGGGGAAGGACACGTTCTGGCATCCCAGATCAGACCTCGGGAACACCATGTCTGGTCTCTAGACGGGACGAGAAGATCCTGAGTTGGCTACTCCCCCTCTATGGCGGAGACCATCACCCAGGCTAGGGCCCCATCTACTGGGCGGTTACACGCCTCTAGACGGCGCCGCTTCTTGTCCTGGTGTCTCTCTCAACGAGAAAGACCCACTGAGGTGCTCGATCAGGATTGTGTTGTCCTTCTTACGAGACTGGAGACTAACATCTCCCCTCCACACTGAGTGTGTATGCTGTCGCCACTCATCACGACTCAGTTGATGGAAAGTTTCTAGGATGACACGACCTGGTCACCAGGTTCCTAGGGGTGCGAGAGGGCGGCTCCCGCCTCATCTCCGCTCCATACCCTCTTGGGACCCTAAGGGGTCCTCGGGGGGGCCTCTGGGCCCCCCAAGAGCCCCTCGGAGGTTCCGATCTTCCTCAACCGAGTAAGACGGCCCTCCTGATGGCGCTCGCTTCCTTCAAGAGGGTAGGGCACCTCCGAGCATCCTCCGTGTCCCCGGATTGCCTTGAATTCGGCCCTGGTAGCTCTCACGTTATCTTGAGACCCAGGCCCGGATGCGTGCCCAAAAAGTTCCCACTACTCCCTTACGGGGCGAAGTGGTGAACTTGCAGGCGCTCCCCATTGGGGAGGAAGACCCAACCCCTTCCGTGTTGTGTCCTGGACCGCACGCAGGGCCTCAGTAGCTCTGACCAGCTCTTGTCTGTATTGGAGGACAGCAGAGGGGAAGGCTGTCTCCAAGCAGAGGTTGGCGCACTGAGTCGTGGATGCCGTTACGACGACATTCCAATCTCAGAATCTCCCATGCCCACTGAGGGGGGTATAGCAACCTTAGCGTAAACCCGGTGTCAGCCCACGTCCTGCGTGGCAACATGTAGGACTGGCATTCGGCGGGGCGTATGCCTGCGAAAGCATCACCCCACCCTCTAGGAGGCTGGGTCAGTGTGCTATCTACCTCTCCTTACCCTATTCTGGTTAAGGACAGGTACCCTATCCGCTTCCCTTCTTACCCAACCACTTGGTTAAGAATAGGCATTCTATCCATCACTAAGCAAGCACCACCTGGGGGTTGGCTGGGCAGAGCAGCCTTCCCCCTTAGGCCGGGATAACATGTGAGCCATCCCCTGGCTCTAACCGGACCTAGTGCTACCGGACGCCTGTAACACCCCCCCCCCGTGGGCTGTTCCGTCTGATGTATCCTCATGATATGGTTCCCACCCTGGTAACCCATGAGCTTCCCCAGGTGGACCTCCACCTCGCGGTTAACTACTCAGCCCGCACGTTCCATGCGTTCTCCTCCAAGGACGACCATACCTTATCCACCGTATTCCTCCCCACGGGTAGGAGGTGGCCTCTGCAGCGCATCCCTAATTAAGGAAGTTGCGCTTACCCGGTGTAAACCCGAGCCGGACGGCCTCTCGCCAGTAGAGAGCTAAGGCCTCCGTCCGTGAAAGGTTACCGGTCAGGGCTGTTCCCATCTTTCTCCTAGAAAGCTCTGGAACCCCCCGACCACCACACTGGAAGGTTACAGTTTCGCGAAAGCATCGAGCTGACACGCCCAGGCCTGTTACCGTCGCTTCGCTAGAGATTGTGACGCGATACAGCGTTGTGGCGTTTTCCAGAGGGAACCCCATCTGTCGTCTTCGACACAACGTCGAGAGACCGACAGAAAGGGAACGTCTCGGTTACGTATGTAACCTCGGTTCCCTGATGGAGGGAACGAGACGTTGTGTCCCTCATGCCACTAACACGTATCGTATTCTGCTGCAGTCGTGAGAGGCTCTCAGGCTCTTCAGAACAAAAGGTGAGTGAATGCTGCACGCCGGCTTCCTTTTATACCGGACATCCGGGGGCGGAGCCCGGCATGCAAATTTCATTCGCCAAATTTCATTGGCCTTTTCTATAGTAGTCAGAGTTGATTGGTTCTCAAGGGCGAACCCCATCTGTCGTCTTCGACACAACGTCTCGTTCCCTCCATCAGGGAACCGAGGTTACATACGTAACCGAGACGTTTTATCGCACAGCACAATGCCACAGATGTCGCAAGTTGTGAGGGAGCGTGCAATTGGCATGCTGACTGTAGGAATGTCCACCGGAGCTGTTGCCTGTGAATTGAATTTTAATTTCTCTACCATAGAATGACCATATATGACCTTTATAATTTTGGTTAGTGTAAATATATGAATACTGAAAATCAATCAATTCATAATTGTAAATGTATTACCTTGACTGTTAATAAAAAAATAAAAAAAACGTACACACTAGAATACAATATCTAAGCATAGACTGATCAGACTTACCATCAGCTTCAAACCATCTTGACCCGTTTCACAGATGAGTTGATTTTCTTTTCTCATTATCCGTCCGTTAGTGCTAGTGTCTACAGAGTAAAAGCAGCGATGAGTGAATACAGACATCATCTGGTGTGTCTATAAACCACTCAACCATCTCTTTTAGCAGCAATGACGAGGAATTTTCCTATTACGGATGCAAAGTAACTTTGTCCACTTTCAAGCCATTTCTCAAAATTAACCATGCTTAACAGTAACCAATGTTTTTTTATGGTTATCTAAAATCTCACCAAAATTACCATACTCTAACAATTTAAAGTAAAATGATGTTTGAAAAGTATGTTTAGATAATGTTCTCCAAGACACGTAATATCATGTTTCAATCTGCTTGGTGTGGATCACCCCTCGTGGCCACTGCCATATTGACATCTCTTTAACGCCCATATTGTCATCCACTTTTGGTGACAAACACGCATTGCATATTAAGAAACGTAAACAAATAACTTTTCTATTAAAAATATACATTTTTATATAAGTAATGCCTTTACATAATCAGGCATACATTTGTTTACAGAAAAATAACATTAAATGTTAATTGTTAGACATATTGTTTGCTTATGTGTTCACAGACAGCATACATCATATACACAGGCTTAACATTGTTTGTAATATATCTCACAATGCACTCAACAGCTTTTTCCGACTGACTTTTGTTACAGAACCATGTATTAAAATTAAAAAGATATTAACTCGATGTCACTTGCTAAAGGAAAAAAAATCATTATAAATATATAGTTTATGAGAATGCTTTAAAAACTAATCTTTTGCCTCTCAGTAGTGCTTCTAACAATTTTGTGCAGATTTGTAATGTTGTTAATTTAAAACTCATCATTGTTATTATGCATGATATACTCAAATGGTTTCCACTTAGAAGGCATCTTCACTGGTCAAAATGTATATTCAATAAATGTTCAGACTTTAAATACCCCAGATATCTTTAATTGTATTTGATGCCATATACTTCACAATATCAATTAAGATTTTTTTGAGGACTTCCTTTGTCAGGACAGTAGGGGGGAGTGGGGTAAAATGAGCCAGCGGGTAAGTTCCACCCACTGTATCTCAGCAGAACACTTTTCTTGGCATTTGGGAATGACCCGTTATTTCTGACAGAATGTAAAAAGGTGAAGCACACGGGAGAATTGGGCAGCATCGATTTACTTTAAAGTATGCTTTTGGCTTTTCAAAGTCAAATATTAGCATATCAGATGTAATGGCTGATAAAATACAATTTATCCAGGTTTAAAAATATTTGTGATGCATGTCCAACATATAAAACCATGCACTTAATTTGGCTAAATATTAGTCTGAATCTGTTATCAAGCTAGTTTTCTTTTCACAATGGCAGCTGTGGGGCAAAGTGAGCCAAATGCTGTGGTTTAAATTAAGCCAGTTAGCTTAGTTAATTTCAATTTTTACCTGTATAATTTTAATGTAATATTACATAACGGGTTAGCTTATCATGTTTATGGACTGTATACACTTCAGTTTTTTTATTAAGAAAATTATTTTTACAGATTCTACTCATACAGTACTGTATATCTTTCCAAATGTACTCACTATAATGGCCTAACACGGCATTGAAAAGCAACTGTATAATGCCAAGAATCTATAAAAACAGACATAGAGAGTACAGAAATTATTTTATTTTTATTCATCAACTATCCATTTAGTCTGCTTTTGGAAGGTTATAACTTTGCTGTTCCAGAAGACAGGTTATTTAAAAAATGCAAACCGAAATATATTGCAAATTAAAGATATTGAAATGTAAAGTTTATTACACTGACCAAAATTGTAAATGCAACACTTTTGTTTTTGCCCCCATTTTTCATGAGCTGAACTCAAAGATCTAAGATGCAAACCGAAATATATTGCAAATTAAAGATATTGAAATGTAAAGTTTATTACACTGACCAAAATTGTAAACGCAACACTTTTGTTTTTGCTCCCATTTTTCATGAGCTGAACTCAAAGATGTACACAAAAGGCCTATTTCTCTCAAATATTGTTCACAAATCTGTCTAAATCTGTGTAAGTGAGCACTTCTCCTTTGCCGAGATAATCCATCCACCTCACAGGTGTGGCATATCAAGATGCTAATTAGACAGCATGATTATTGCACAGGTGTGCCTTAGGCTGGCCACAATAAAAGGCCACTCTAAAATGTGCACTTTTACTGTATTGGGGGGTCCGAAAACCAGTCAGTATCTGGTGTGACCACCATTTGCCTCATGCAGTGCAACACATCTCCTTCGCATAGAGTTAATCAGGTTGCTGATTGTGGCCTGTGGAATGTTGGTCCACTCCTCTTCAATGGCTGTGCGAAGTTGCTGGATATTGGCAGGAACTGGAACACGCTGTCGTATATGCAGATCCAGAGCATCCCAAACATGCTCAATGGGTGACATATCCGGTGAGTATGCTGGCCATGCAAGAACTGGGATGTTTTCAGTTTCCAGGAATTGTGTACAGATCCTTGCAAAATGGTGCCGTGCATCATCATGCTGCAACATGAGGTGATGATCACGGATGAATGTCACAGCAATAGGCCTCAGGATCCCGTCACGGTATCTCTGTGCATTCAAAATGCCATCAATAAAATGCACCTGTATTCATTGTCCATAAAATACGCCTGCCCATACCATAACCCCGCCGCCACCATGGGCCACTCGATCCACAATGTTGACATCAGTAAACCGCTCACCCACATAATGCAACACACGCTGTCTGCCATATGCCCTGTACAGTGAAAACCGGGATTCATCCGTGAAGAGAACACCTCTCCTAAGTGCCAGACGCCATCGAATGTGAGCATTTGCCCACTCAAGTCGGTGGAACTGCAGTCAGGTCGAGACCCCAATGAGGACGAAGAGCATGCAGATAAGTTTCCCTGAGACGGTTTCTGACAGTTTGTGCAGAAATAATTTTGTTATGCAAACCGATTGTTGCAGCTGTCCGGTTGGCTGGTCTCAGTTGATCTTGGAGGTGAAGATGCTAGATGTGGAGATCCTGGGCTGGTGTGGTTACACGTGGTCTGCGGTTGTGAGGCCGGTTGGATGTACTGCCAAATTCTCTGAAATGCTTTTGAAGATGGCTTATGGCAAAGAAATGAACATTCAATTAACGGCCAACAGTTCTGGTGGACATTCCTGCAGTCAGCATGCCAATTGCAAGCTCCCTCAAAACTTTCTACATCTTTGGCATTGTGCTGTGTGATAAAACCGCACATGGCCTTTATTGTGACCAGACTAAGTCACACCTGTGCAATAATCATGATGTCTAATCAGCATCTTGATATGCCACACCTGTGAGGTGGATGGATTATCTTGGCAAAGGAGAAGTGCTCACTAACACAGATTTAGATAGATTTGAGAGAAATATAAAAGGCCTTTTTTGTGTACATAGAAAAAGCCGTAGATCTTTGAGTTCAGCTCATGAAAACTGGGGGCAAAAACAAAAGTGTTGCGTTTATAATTTTGGTCAGTGTATTTTGTAAAAATAATAAAATAATTATTAGCTAAAATAACTCTATTAGAAGGTAAATCTTCAAAAACATGGTCTGATTCAAATTCAGTTACATGCTTATAATAATATGTACGCCTATCATGGGGCAAATTGCAGGAGGACTTTTTAATAAGAGACCATATTATTAAAAAACATTTCCCACCTTTCCCACCCCAGATGTTTTCTTATAATTTAGATTGATAGGAAACATCCTCAAATTAAATTAAATACTTTTATTGCACTTATGCCTCTTTTTCTTTTATCTTGAGGACCAAGTCAAAATGGCTCATCTTACCACACTCTCCCATATTCGAGAAGAAAGCTTTCTTTCTGTGAACTGTAATAATTTATCTTCAAATATACATTCAAATGTGTTTAAAATGGTTTGTTTATTGAAACACGATGCATTTAAAATGATGCATTTCAGGGGTTTATCCATAAGAATACATGTGCTACAGTATTTATTAGTTATACTTACTCTCTATTTTAAACATTCACTTTATACACAGAAATACTAAGTATTAAAATGTAATGCTTATACTAATGTAAGTGCAAAGTGAGAGTAAACTATGAAATGAATGGAGCCCATTTTTACCTGCAGTTCCAAATGCGACCAACAGATGTCTCTGTAGACTCTTCCACTTTTCACCCCATCTCTCTTTCTGCACTCACATGATTAATCTCTAAAGAGAAGCATCAAACAAGAACTTTACATCATTTCATTAACCAAGTGATCACATGTAAATGTTATTTGACTCTTGTTGTTTCCTTCAGCGTTCACATTCAAAGAGTTCAGTGACATTAAGAGGGCTAAATAAATCATTTTAAACTGACAAACAGATTACAGTCCTCTTTATTAACACCTCATATTGTGCTACTGTACACTTTATAATTTTTTTAAATATTCTGTAAACTGGATAAACAGAAATATACCGTAAAAAAAGAAATTCCCCTGTAAAAATGATAGGATATACAGTATATTAAACTGTGAAAAAATAAATATTTAAAAAAAAAGCTGGGAGGCCAGAAATAAACTGTTAAATAACATTTCCCCTGTTTTCTTGTAAATTTGCGGTATTTGCGGTAATCTGTAAAAAAACTGTAAAATTACAGTGTATTGCTCAAATGAAATGTTATTAAATGTATTAATAACAGTGTAATACAGCAGCTTTAAATAGGCATACATATTTTTTTACAATTATTTTTTTACAGTTTTCAATTTTTGGCACTGTGCAATCTATATAAACAAATTCTAGCTGGAAATCATAGTTTCATACATATTCTAATGTCCTTGATGTTTTATAAATGTCCATAAAATACAGATTGGACAGAAAAGAAATAGTGCCACGGTTCAGTGATGCTATTATGGAAATACCATGATACTTTGATGCATACCAATGCACTTAATGATAGCCATATTCATGTGTCATGTATCTGACGACATATAAGATTGCATTACTATGGCAAACATATAGCATCAGCTTGATATAATAATCTTCTTTCTAGGTCAAACACAGCAGCTGATTATTCATAATCTACAAATTCCAAGTTTTTTGGTGCCTTATAAAGATTTGCCTTTGAAACCATGAAACAGTGATTTGGCCAACTCTTAAACTAAACTGGATTATTGTGTGTTTGTACTTTCTTAAATTATACTGTTTTGTTAAGTATATGTTTATTGTCATAAATGCTAAAACAGACAAATGAGAAAAAATAATGAGATAAATGCAGTCAATGCTATGGTAATAATGCTATATAGCAGGACTGTATACTTAACATGCATAAATGTTTATAAATTAATACAATATAATGAAAATAATTTTTAAGATTAAACATTATTAGAATTACCATGCTAGCTTTAGATTATTGTGAATTTTCTTTAGACTCTGTGATCAATCTTGGAGGAGTCATTTTAACATTGACATGGGATCCCAAATCGGTATCCTCCAATGTCACTGGTAAGTATGGCTTTGTCATCAGCTTTTGACAGCTTTGAAGAGGCCTTAGAGAAAGCTAACAAGATGATGTTCACCCCCATTTGAAAATTACACTTAAAACAATACTGTAATAAACACTATTAATTCTTAAAAAAAACAGATTCAGTCGTGTAAAATGTATGCAAGGCCCATAAATTATAAGCAAAAAGAAACCAAGTGAAATCATATCCCGAATTGGCTGCTCACAGAGGGATTTGGTTTCTAAGTGTCAAATCATCAGTACATAAGTCATTGAGCAGCACGCAAACTGCACTGAACCAAGTCACAACTTTACTTTCTTTACTTTACTACTTCAAAGTACTTTGAAATAATTAAAAGTAATTGTGATAATGGCATGCCAACATGCTTATAACTCAAAACACTCGTATTTTACATACACACTTTCACATGACATGTCTTGAGAAAAATCATCACAGTGGCAATAATAAAGTATCTTTATTATCGCAGAATTAGTATTCGTATCACTCCAGTAGAAAACACAATTATAAGGTTTTAAAACAACGCTCAGACAATGTTGAGATGCGTTAAATAGATGAATAGCAAAGTTACAGGTTTAATCCAGAAAACTGCTGTTAGATCCAGCACGGAAAAGCGTTAAATCCTTCAGATCCAAAGAACGGTTCAGGGAGAGAGGTGCTCACCCAAAGAAGACGGTGAGCAGGATACAGTCACCGTTGAAAGGCAATGACGGGTTTTAACAGCATTCTTTGATGGCTCAGCAAACCTCAGATTTCTCTGTGAGGAACCGCCATGTTGCTAATACCAGTGGATCACAGCACACATCTGAAATTCAAGCCACAAATACCTTCCATGTTCCCTTCTTATAAATAACTTAACCTTTAAGATTTTAAGATGTCTTATTATTTCTTTATTTGTCTACTTGGTGGCTTATTAAAAAAATAATACAACCTAGAACGTATAGTTGTTGCTAATGTATACTTCCAGTTAAATAAAAAATGATTCAGTACTAATAATATTAATATTAGTATATTAACTACAATGAGGACTGAAATAAAATGTAAAAATAATCTTACCGATAGAGTCAGACTTTAGTGCACATCTCCCAGGGAGATGTTTTGCATCTCGGCTTCACTCACACTGTGATTCATGAAGACATACTGTAGACATGACATCATTCTGCAAGAATTTATATCATATTTATAATCATATTTTAACATGAGACTGGATATTACCTGTACATAGGTTGAAAGACTTTAGGAAAGAAATCTTACCTTTATGATTATGAATTTGTGGTTATGCTAGCTGGTGACTTCAACTGAAATATATATATTTTTTTTAGTTTATAATAATGTCCTTCTGAAACCTCAAATCTCCATATTTTGTGATTTTTTTTGCCATAAATCATTATTATTACTCACCCTTTATGTTTTTTACTGGCTTTTGCAAATATCCAACCAATAAAAAGTCTTAAAAAGTGCTTGTTAACTTTGACAACACAGTATTTAATCATCTAAAAGTACCGTTTTTTTCATTTCCTGAAAAACAGCAAATGTGGACATACAAAGGTTTCAGAAGGACAGTGACGATATTGTTTAGTTTTAAGCCATTTTTAGAAATATATATATATTTAAGGAGGAAGTGTGTCGTTTTTATTTTGTTTATGTGTATATGAAGAGTTTGGTTCCAAAATGACATAACTCAATTTAAACATTTTCAAAAATAATGTTTTTTATTACGTTATCATGTCCTTATTGTGTATTATTGTGTTAGTTAGCTGTTATTATGGCTTAAATCAAAACAAACTAACTGCAGTTTGATTGATATTTATTGGAATGCACAATAAAAAAACAAGTTTTTTTTTAAATTCAAAATTATATGATTATATCATTTTATAACCAAACTCTTCATATAATATTATTATAATTTTTTTATTCTGAAATAATTTCACAGATTGATAGACAATATTCATAGATTAATGAGACATGGGTGGCAGTATTTGTTTGTATGTGAAAGACTGATGTTAGAAGTGTTTGATGTTTTCGGTTTGTTTGATGTAACTGTAAGCGTAAAATATGACACACTTTTCAATAAAAATTTTGCAAAGACAATTGTTTTAAATATTAAAAAAACAATTATCTGTGTTGAGTTATTTATTTATAAAAGGAATAATTTTGACAAACATTTAATCAACAACGACTACAATTTTACAGTTCCCTGTTCAGGAAGAGAACATAATGTTTGGATTTGTTTCATTTGACAATGATTTGCATGTCTATGGACTAGATGTGAAATTGTCCATATACTGCAGAAACTGTGAGTAGTACTAGAGATGATGGACTCATCATCCACTGTCACAAACTGTCTTCATGCTTCAGATTCAAACATCTTCTTCCTGCCGCCCATGCCAGACTTATCCTCAATGTTCTTACGCCAGTCACCAACATCACGCAGTTCTTTATCCTGTGGAGAAGAAAACAAAGATGATTTACTGCTCCAACTATTCAACATCATCTTCTTTAACAACCTGAAAAAAAAAATGTTGAGCTCAAGGAGGTCTATTATATCCGGAGAAACCAAGCTACCATTGCCATTCTTCTCAATGTGGCAGTATTATATTTGCTCATGAACCCAAGAAACTTTTTTGAGCCATTCATATTGGATTCACATAGAAATAAAAAAGTCCCCACCTCCTCTTTGACCTCCTTCTTGACTTGTTTTAGGTTGGCCCTCAGGTCCATGGACACCTTGTGTTTGGATCCCAGCAGAGCCTGAAGCATAGCGTCGGCCGACATGCGCACTTTCTTCAGAGGAGGCTTCTTGAACTTGCCCTTTAGGTCGATGATTTTGATGTTTAAATCTTTGACCTAAAACACACAGACGAACATCTAAAGACGACCACATCATTGAGCAAATACAAGAAGACAAACCAGCATACCTCATTGACGACCATGATGGCTTTGTGCTCTAGAACATATCTCTCCTCATCAAGAACATCAATTTTTTCGTGAAAGTCTCTGCAAAGGGCCTGTTGACAGAAAAGGCTTAATAAATAAGCACCATGATAGAAATTATTCTTTTAAGAGCCTTTGGGTTGTTTAGGGAACCAAAAATGGTTCATCTATGGCGTCGCTGCAAACAAACTTCTCTGTAAACTGTAAAAGTGTTCTACAGAAAATAGATATATGGTTCTTTTAAGTAATTTTGACTAAAAGGTTCTTTATTGAGCCAAAGAGCAAGAGTGTAGTGCAAATAATAGAACAGGACCTGGAGTTCGTCTTTGGAGTTTGGGTATGATAATGGTGGGCAGTGTTCCTCCATGTACCTCTTCCTCTCCTCTTTTTTCTCGATATCTTCTGCCTCCAGCAGGTCTTTTGCAACCAGGAGCATCATGCCCTACCGGCACATGGGATCCAGTAAGACTCGTGAGCATATTTTTTGTGGTTGTTTTCAGATTTTCTGTACTGCTGTTGGCGTGGTTCAACATGAATAAACTTTATTCAATAAAAGACTTGAGCTCCTACCTTAAGAGCATGTTTTTTACTGCTGGACATCGTTTACTGAAAAAGAAGAGACACAAGTACATGTTTGACTGTTTTTACATATTGTCTTACAAACACATAGTATTGTCCTGTGCAATTTGTTTAGAATAACGAAGTGCAAATATATTTAATAATTAATACTAAATATAGTATTGTAAAGTATTATATTATTTAAAATATACAGCCGTGGAAAAAATTAAGATTCCTTTCCAAATTTTAATTTAATCATAATTTCTAGATGTATTGTGGTCATACAAGAAGTGACATAAAGTCATCCAACAGCAAAGACTGACAAGTCTTTGTCATGTCATGCTGACAAGACACATGAAAACTGTGATAAAAAATCTAGGTTATCACATAAAATTTTTTTTTTTACTTTCCTACATGCATTGCCTTTTCTTTGCAGTATTTTAGGTCTGAAAAAATACAGAGCATCTGTACAGAGTTATTTTGACCCGTTTCCCGAACCAATATTTCAATTTGAAATTTGTGAGAAATATTGTTAGTAGTTCACAGAATGAAACACAAATGATAATTTTGCCTAAACGCATAGCTATAAATAGTGAATTCAGATAAAGTGAAAATAATTTTGAAATTATCTCTTAATTGTCGCCCGGCTGTATTATATTATTATAATCAAAATAATTGCATATTTACAACTACATTTTTCAACTTAAATTAAGTTACTTACTCAGACATGTTGCCAACTTCTCTCTTTACACCTTTTGAACAAAGAAAAAGAAAAAATCAAGATATAAAAATGATATAGCTTTCCTGTAGCTCAGTGGTAAGAGCATTGATAACGCATGATTGTGGGTTCGATCCCAGGGCATTGCAAATACCTATGTATAAATGTATAGGATAATCCAATGTAAGTCGTTTTGGATAAAAGCGTCTGCCAAATGCATAAATAATAAAATAATAATAAATAATATAGATATTATCTTAGTAGAAGTGGATCTCAACCTTTCTGACTATGAAGACCCCACACACACACAATTTCTACCCAATAAAATATTTTGGACCTTAGCATAAAATATGTATATTTATTATAAAATCTTTTCAGCTTTGTTAATGCTTGTTCTGTCTTATCTTTCTCAGATCATTTTAATTCAGAAATGTGCCAGTTCAGACAATTTATAACGAAATACAATTTTCAGCATCACCACAAGGGGCACTGTAGCACATTTTTTACACAAAATCTATTTTCACTTGCAGTCAAGGCCGAGAAGAAGTCTGAAGATGATCCCCCTTAATCTCCCAAAGCGTTCATATTCTCCCATAGCACCTAATCCACAGATATTCTGATCGTGTGACCTTTAAGCTTCGCCATTGCCGTCCGGAGGCCTGTAAATTTAAGAAGGCCACTCGGTCCCATACCCTCTTTGAGGCTTTTCTCCGAGAGGTCACTGCAATACGATCTGAAGGCCAGCACATCAGCTGCAGACACATCTCCATCCTCAAGAACATCTCGGAGATGGCAAAGATATGACAACACAGCGCAGATATAAACCTCATTTATTCCTCTCTAAACAACGGTCTCAAATGTCTGTCTTAATATACCCTAAGAGACAAAATGGCAAACCTGGCTAACCGACGAGAGAGTGACACACACGCTGATTTAGTACACTCATAAGGACTTCGAATTCCTCAAGGGCATTCTTAGGAAGCTGTGAAGACAACAGTCAAGTCACGTATAAGGCTATTTTGAAGGAGGACTATTCTCAAGAGCAATGGAAGCAGACATTGAGGATATATTAGGAAGGCTCTTGTGTGTTCTGTGAGGGTCTGGTAAAAGTCCAAGTGACGAACTCTTAATAATGAGAAGTTTCAGACATATGAACCATCACACAAGATGCTTGAGAAGATCTTTTCCGTAGACATTGCTGGATTTTAGAGAGAGAGTTGCAAGTTATTCGTTCCACGTCTGCGTAAATCAGTTGTTGTTATGAACCAAAAGAAGGCGTTGACGGGTAGATAACTACTTGAGGACCAGTCTCAAATTTATTGCTCATGTTGGTGTTAACTTTCAAACGACCACATCACCAGTTAGTATATCAATCCTTGACCTCCCTCGTCAGGTCTGCTTTGAAAACAGTTTCTCTGTTCTGTAAACACTGACTTTATCAAATATAAAAAGATGTGTTAAGATTTTATTTTCAGATGTGTCACAAAACTGAACATGATTTAGCTAAATCAATACTGTTGTTGTAACAGTAACCAAGCATTAGTGAACAGTAAGACATTCCCAGCAGATGCAAAATGATAGAAGAGTCCGTCCCCATGACTACTGCCTCCATCATTTCCTCCACCTTTTTGTCATTTTCAACAAATCTAAGACTAACTATATTTCTTGAATCTAGGTATAGAAAAGGAACTGATCTCACCTGCTATGTGGAGAAAAGAGGAACGTCTTCCAGGCTGTCTGCTGAAGACGGACGTGTTAAGAAGGTTATATATTGCATTCTGTGATCTCTCGGCAAATCCTTGCTTTCTCTTTATGGAAGTGGATTAACCACCAAACCAATGGGCTGACAAGGTCATGAAATACAGCACTATCCCTCCTTCGCCGTTCCTTCAGTATAAATAACCCGTCCTTCACGACACTTATTTCTGAATGTCTTTTATTCTGAGTATGACGTCTCTATCTATCTATCTATCTATCTATCTATCTATCTATCTATCTATTTATCTACCTACCTACTGTATCTATCTATCTATCTACATACCTACCTACTATACCTATATATCTATCTATCTATCTATCTATCTATCTATCTATCTATCTATCTATCTATCTATCTATCTATCTATCTATCTACCTACATACCTACCTACTGTACCTATATATATATCTGTCTGTCTGTCTATCAATCTATCAGCCAATGATGTATACAATAGCAATGCAGTTAGAGCGTTTCTGTTCTCTGTTGTTATAAATTTATAAACATTCGGACTGGATTGGCAAAGAATGTTCACTATCCCTAAAAAGTCTGGAATAACTATTTCCTATATTTTTTCAACCTTTTAGAATAACAGTAAACTCGTCAAAACCATGATGAGTCTTTTTGTCTCCAAAAATCTGATTTTTAGGATTACCTTTGATACCTTTGACAGTTTCAGAGGTATATGCGCCTGGCCCAAAGTTAACTTCCAGTCTGTGTTTGTTCATTGGTCTGGCTAAGTTTAACTATTTATATTTTATTGAATTTATATTCATATTTTATTGAATAATAATTGTGTTAAATAAACAATTTGTCAAATTTTATTGTATATTAATTTTATTAAATACAAAATTTGGTTTAGCCAAGCAACGGTTCCTCTACTGGTAACCCAACATAATACTGGCTATACATACTTTTAACTTGCTAACTAATGTGATTTACTTGTTATTTCTTTCGCTTGTTATCATAAATAATCTGCAGGGACTCGATATAGTTTACGGATGTGTACCGGAAGAAGTAGTAACGTTTGTTTATGTTGTTGCTTTAAAACCATCTATATGTTTAGCAATTATTATACTTTCAAAGTAGCTTACAGTATTTAAATATGCCAGATATATATCAGAATACGTGTAAAATGCTTACCTGATGACTGTGAGGTGTTAGTTTATTATGGATGAGGTCACAGAGGTCAGGAGTCAGAGTTACCTGTTTTGAACAAAAAATCATAATGTATAATATTATGTAATGTTTATTCAACCCATATTACCATATGGATAATATAAACGGAAAATAAATACTCACTTGTACAAAAGATTATGGCAGGAGTAATAAAAATGCTGCCGTTATTTATTTTCATTGACTTCATGTGTCAGGATTAATAAATGACTTTTTTTGCTCAACATTATGCTTAAAGTTTTTATTGTTATTTGTGTAACACAGTAGGACATGGATAGAGAATGCTTGTTTCTGTATACTTAACAGACAACTGAGAAATCAGATTTATAACATTTATTCCCAAAACTAAGAAGCGAATGAAGGGACTTCAATATTTGATTTTTCTGGCACGTAAACATCTAAGTTTTTATGCCAGTTATACTTGAATGAAGAACTAAATTGAACAGAATTTAAGCTTCGGATTCAAACATCTTCTTCCTGCCATCCATGCCGGCCTTATCCTCAATGTTCTTACGCCAGTCACCAACATCACGCAGTTCCTTATCCTTAAAAAAAGAACAAGCAATGTCTATATCTAATCTTAAGGTTTACGAAAAAATTTTGACACATTTTTTTTTATTCTGATCAAACTTTTGTAGGACAAAGATTTGCATGTACTTCAAAAGCAATGCATACAATCCATGATGCTTGTTTTAAAGATGTGATGCCCACCTCCTCTTTGACCTCCTTCTTGACTTGTTTCAGGTTAGCTCTGAGATCCAGAGAGACCTTATGCTTGGACCCCCAGGAGAGCCTGAAGCATCTGGTCAGCAGACATACGCACTTTCCTCAACACGGGTTTCTTGAACTTGCCCTTCAGGTCGATCACCTTGATGTTCAAGTCCTCGATCTAGAGTCAGTAAATGTTCATGCCATCAGTACAACATACAAATGATGAAACATCTGGATTATAATAAACGCAGATATCTCACCTCTTTTGCACTTTTGTTCACTTTCAATTCCAGATCGTACCGCTCCTCATCGATGACATCGATCTTATGGTGAAGTTCCCTGCATAGTTCCTGTTAACATTCATGAAGACAAAGAGTATTTCTTGTGGGACTACATGATAGGACATTCAAGAAAGAGGTTTGGCGTTCATCTATTCTTGTTTTGTTTTGTGTTATCTCCACCTGTAATGCCTGCATAGATCCAGGTAGAGACAGAGCCTGGCAGGTCTCTGCCATATATCTCTTCTTCTCCACTTCTCGATCTTTTTCTTCTTGTTCTAGTAAACCTTTAGCGATGGCGAGCATCAAACTCTGGGAGACAAAGAATGCACTTATTATTATTTAAAAAAAAGCGTCTCTCTCTCTTTATACATATATAAAATTATACCTTGAGATGATGCTTCCGACTCGACGACAGCTTCTTCCTGAGGGGTTTGGAAATGTTGAGGTTGACGATCAGAACACATTGTATTAAACAAATGTATGCAACAAACAAAAGCACGCAACCTTCACTTTGTTAACTCATTACATTACTGTGCTGTTAAATATACACAAACACATGAATCAACGAAAAAACGGTGAAAAATCAACGAAAAAACGGTTTACTCACTCCGACATCTTGGCAGATTTTTTTTAAACCCCTGTGATATAAAACACAATTCACAAATAAACATAAAAAAAAAAATGTGTAGTACTGTTCATAATTTAAAACACTGCAGTAAAAGAGAAACAATATCTAAAAATTGGGATTAATTAGAAAAGTAAGTATATATAAATGTACATATACTATTTGTTCATAAATCAATAAGTATATATTTAAGAAATATGGGCAATGTATATATATATATATATATATATATATATGTTTGTGTGTGTGTGTGCGCGCTTGCATTTATGTATACACATGTAAATATACACAATACAGGTACAGTATATTATATAAACATAAACATATATTTTGTAATTGATTCATAATTTTTTATCGATTTGATAGCATTATATATATAAAATATTTTTATGAAGCTAAATTTTTTTTTTTTATGGATTCATATATGTAGTGTTTAATGTACAGTCAGTTAGTGAGCTGTGGAATACTTGATTCTGATTGGCTAGTCGCGACATTCTGAAGTCAGTTATTTCCTGATAATGACCTTGCAAAACTATTAATACACAGTCCTCCAGGTACTGTAAGTTATTTTGAAAGATACAGTTTAATATTACACACAAGTTAAATATAAATATGCATTTTTTTAATAACATATGTGAGATTATATTTACAAAGAATTAAACCACATGTGTGTTTGTCTCGTTTGAACTGTGTGTTTTGACTTAAAAGTGCAATGTGTGATATTAAGGAGGATGTATTGACAGAAATGCAATATAATATAATGTAGCGAGGAAGGCGGGACGAGAGCCGTCAGACAAGGAGGCGGGGCCGGTGGCGTGAGTGATAATGGGTATCAGCTGTGCGCGCACCGGCTCCGCATTTCTGACGGAGGAGATCGGAAGCATAAAAGGGGCGAGCGGCAGAGTATACGTCAAGAAAGGACCGGGCCCGGACACATGTTAAGTTTATATTTATGTGTGTGTGGCCCTCAGTCGACCATGGTGGTTGCCAGCATTTTACTTTAGTGTTATTGTTTGTTTATTTTTATGATTAAAGAGGTTTTAAATGTTCGCCGGTTCTTTCTTCCCTACATTGAACTGTATTACATATACGTAACTATGTCTTCAGATGTGCATTAAGAACTTACATAATGTAGCGTTATGTTCGTATTATCTTAGAACGAGCTTTTTCTATCTACATACACCGCGGGTCCCCTTGCACGGAATTCACCATGGTGTTTCTACAGTAGCCCTAAATGGACAAACTGCTCTACAGAGTTCGTTTCGTAAACATGTTTTCTCCTTCAGCAAAGAAGCAAACGTGACAACATCTTAGTTTTGTGTCAGCCACCGTAGTGCTTCCACAGGAGGGGTGAAGTGAGCCATTTGTAACCTCACCGCTAGATTCCGCTAAATTTCACATACTGGACCTTTAAAAACAAGGTGATTTTGCTTCGCTTCGCGCTAGGTCTTCATCACATCACTGGCAGTATTTATTCTGCAATAACAACTGGCTGCCTGTACATTATCACTTACATAAAACCTGACAGGGTGACCAGATCCTTCTGAAGGTGTTTATATTGTGATCATGACTGGCTCACTGCACAGCTACTTACCAAATAAATAAACACATGAATTTCATCAACGTGACTTTATTAAGTGATGTGTAGAGATCACATACAAAGCGTTACTGAAAAATGTCTTTTCAAGGCTTATTTGACCACTGAATGCTGTGAATGTCCAATCAGAATTAAGTATAAAGTATTCAAGGTAGTTGTGTAATATGTATAATTAAACATAACATTTTTATAATATTATATTAAGTAATATCTGTCAAATACAAATATTGAATAAAAGCACTTATTTTAAAGTAAATTTACAAGATCACTATTTTGAACTGTACAAACATTCTGTTTAAAATAGGCACTGTAGGAGTCAACAATTTTGTGTTCATCGAGAAGGTCTGTGCTAAGCCTGTTTCTGGGTGACAAACAAAACATGACCCCATCTCTATTCATGCCATCTCAGATGACCACTAAATGCTGTTTTCATGAAAACAGGTTTGCTTCCAACTATTTAATGCTGACTCTTTGAACTTGCAACAGTATTAAGTCGATGTATTTCTGAAACACAATCAATGCACATTTGGGATGTTTTTGGTTATATAACACCCGCCAGCATAATTTCGTAACTACTTTATAAGATGGCTAATTATTATGTATTACATTAATATAATTAAGAAAAGGCCCACCTCTAAATCTTAAAGCCGTGAAACAACGGCAGATTGAACTACAACGTATGAATGCAACGTATATGAATTCATATGAAATAGCCACCTAATCCTTTGTATGGTAATAGGTGACATTACTATATTATCCATATCATTCCAGTGAAAATACTTATGTTAAAAAAAAAACATTTTAATATGATTAACATAATTTTTTACTGATGAATAGTCTCAATTTATTATTAGTTCAAAATCAAACTAAATCTCTCTGATCTATCTTTTACGCTTATGTACATCTTAAGTTTCGACTATGTGAATCATGGTGTTAATGTGAGCAAATAATGGGCATTTCATCTGAACAAAGCTTTTGGCAGAAACCCCACATTTAAGCCATAGCAGCATTACGTCGTCAAAGCACCAAAGATAACTCTGTGTCATTCTGAGCATGCCAGTCCAAGCCTAATATTAATGTTAAATTTTGCCTCGACACCAAAGTAAACATTGTCATATCACACTCCGAATGTAAAAGCCCAAACAGATCAAGTTTCCATAAAGTTGCCTATTTTCCCAGGATGTGATGTTAGTCCATGACAAATTAAATTTGAAAAAGAAAAAGCCAGATGTGTATTGTTTCACACAATACAACACACATTCAAATTATGCTCATACTGTAAGAACAAAATCACAATCCGCAAAATATAATCTAAACCCATCACAAAAAGGAGAATTCTGCTAAAATTTGAAAATCCATTAATAGAATTCAACTTTCAAGATCAACCATTGACTGTATTTAAAGCCACAGTGCCAATGGTTAACATAGGTGCTAATCCAAAAGGATAAAGACATGAATAATAGGGATAAGCAGAGAGAAAACCGGGTCTCACCAGTAAGATGAAGCAGAGAGGAGGGATAATGGAGGAAGGATAGGATCTCTGCGGGGTGCTGGCATCTTAAGTATATATCGCATTCCCAAATGACCAAGGATATGCCATCTCTCTCTTTATGGCAATAGATTCATTCGGAGAACCAATGGGCTGTCACACCTGAAACACAATATCAAATCCTTCATCCCTCCCCCATCATATAAATAACCTCTTTAACATTTCTTTAACCTCTTTCTTAACCCACAAAGGAGAGTGTCTAAACTGATTTGATGAATCATTTTTTATTTTTTTCCATAATCTAAAAAATAACTCTTGCATATGAATTAATACCTGAATTCTATCATTTCAATAGTGGCTATGAATATTAACGATAAAATCCATTTTGTGATGCTTTAGAAGTTTTGACTAAGCTTTATTTGAAACAACAACTATTTTTATTATTGTTTTAATATTTTATGTATTGTTTTTAAAATAAAATAATAATTATTATTATTAAAATTAAACTGAAACAAAAAGCAGCCTAACTAAAACAATTAAAAATATTTAATAAAAAAGTCTTGGTTAATGAATATCTATTAGCAAACACTGATGTCAGGAATGCTTTCGGGGCATTTGTCATGTACCGAGTTATTATTTTAAATTAATGATTAAAAAAAAGTTTTAAATTCCTAACTAAACAAACAAACACGCATTTTGAGGTCATGTGACGTTGCATTTTTTTATGTTGCATAACACTTTCTGTAATATAATGCACATACTTGATGCATCCCAGTTTGCCCAAAAGTACGTACACTTTTTGTGATAAGAAAGTACATTTGAGTGTGTTGAAAAACTGTTACATACTAACGTGACAAAAGTGAATAAATATCAACATTGCTATAGTGAACAGTCGCACACATCAAAATACAACTTATTGCATTCCAGATTTTTCATTCACTATTTTACTGTTTTTTTCGACATAATTGATAAATTCCATGAATGTACTTGACTTGACTGAATTTTTCCTGTTATTTTTTTCCGCGTAAAATGTAAAAAACGAAATTTTACTGTTGTTTTTTTTCACAGATTTTTATGGATTATAATACATGGAAAAACTTAGAATTACAGAAAAAGACAGCAAATTTACAAGAAAAACGGTGGAACGTAATTTACAGGACAAAAGAAATATCTTTACTGTTTATTTCTGTCTCTCAAGCTGACAGAAATGTAAGCTTTTTTTACAGTGTATAAAATCATTGCAGCATCCCTTAACTCCTCCCACTCGCAATGAGTAGTTGATCACATCAGCTGTTAGAGTGTTGATGGATCTGCATTTCAAGCTTTCACCAGAAACAGTAGACCACCTGCACACTTGAGGGATACTCATTTCAAATAAAGACAGCCACACACAAATAAGTACACAATTTGGTCCTCAACGACTTTTCAAAAAAGCCAGTAAACAATACTTCTCAGTATTCAGTGCACTAGTCGTTCATTCTGAACAACTAATTATTACTTTCTATGCCACTATGTTAAGATCTCTCTCAAAATAAAGCAATGGCAAGCAAGTCCAGAGAGAGAGAGGGGGAACTCTTTTGCTCCTGATAAGCCGTCAGGGAGACGCAGCTTTCCCAATGTTCTATTTTTGTTTGGAAACGGCTGGTTGGGGTGCTGATGGCTATCTGGGACTCTTCCACCCCAGGCACTCCAATCTAATGGTGTAATTGGCTTAAGCTGGCAAACAGAGAAAGGGAAGAACCGGGGAGAGTCTGAGAAATGTGGCAATTAAAGAACAAGAATAGAGCGACTAGAGATTTTAAAGGAACAGGTGGAAACAGTGGACGTGATCAGGTGAGGAATAGAAAATAATCGATTCACAGCTAAACGCATAATGCTCATTTAAAAAATTACAACTTTAAAAAATATATATTTCATTTAAAACATATATTGGTTTTATATAAAAATTCAAATTACCCAAATTCAAAAAAGTACGCCATAATATACTTACCTGGAAGATTGTTGATATAAATTAAACTAAATCTTAAGCTGTTGCAAGACAGCTTTTTATTCGCTGAATATTAACAGAATGAAGATTTTTTAATGTTGTGTCATCACTGGCCTCTGTCCAACAATAGACTTGGATATACAATAGTTTACCAGAATTTCATTGCAATTCAGTATAACACCTGGCCTGCTGTAAGAAATGTATTTGCAACGACACAAAAAAAAACTGTCTAACAGATATCTCTGTCCTAAAAACTTTGTCTATAATAGTGTTTTCTGTAAACACAATTCCATTGGTTTATGGCAGGACTATAGTTTGTCCAAATACTGAAGGACAAATAGACAAACCTTTTTTAACCTTCCAAAAATTGGTTGAAAGCTTTAGATATAAAAAAATGAACTAATAGTTACCTCAAGAAAAACAGACATTAAAAATGATCAGTGCATCAGTTTCTCTTTAATACCAACATATTCAAATGCATTAAACTCCAAAACGTGATAGGGAAAATACATTGTCTCACATTATTCTGCTTTCTGCCTATTTGAGAATGTTTCCTAGGCCAATAAGTTAACCTGAGAGTTTATTTTGTTAGACCTTCACAGGGCGAGACAAACCATCCAAAAATATATTTAAATAGGCTACACTGTAAGAAAAAACAGAGCCCAACATTTCAAGTGATTTGTTGCATCTATTGAAAAAGCTATATGCAACATGTCACTAGAAAGTTTGAGGACTGCATTTTTTACAGTGTAATGAATATAGTAAAGCCACAGTAAATGTTTCATTTGAACCTAAATATAGCTTTGCTTATATTTGAAGCCAATAGCAGGCCTGTAGAAGAGTCGTCATGATTACATTGATTGACATCACCATCACGCAGGATGAAACAGGCACTGTTCACTGCGAGCACTGTAATGGACCTTTATACAATAATTATTTAGATGGACCTGATCTCTGCCACACGTCACAAAATTACACCAACATGAAGCGTTTCCTGAACATGTCAAAGCATTAAGACGACATTTTGTTCATACCTGATGAGTGCATACAGTGTGTTCGTGTGAATGTCACAATAATCACACTGGACGAGTTCAAACAAAAGGCACCAAAACCAAAAGGAGGTCTTTCGACACCAAACCGCGCACTAAATATCCAAACATAATGATCACTGATTACCCATCGAATATTTAAGAGCCAGCGAGCACACGCACGTCACTTTTAATGAGAATCATAATTTGCATAATTGGGGAAATTAAAAACTGTAGACAAACACTATTGGTGGGCAAAAATCTGTTTGATGTTTCATTTCAATGCACTGGAAGCAAGCAGCAAAAGTAAAACAATAAAGTTTTAAAGTTGAAAACTCAATGTTTAACTTTCGTAGACCGTTCCGTTGATTATAACGTTAGCGATCTAAACATCAAGACACACGCCTATCACTGGCGCTTTATATTTGGGGGTAAAACACCCATAGCTAGCCTATAAAAATGTATCTTGTCTGAGTGTAAACGAAATAAAAAAAGAAAAATAAAGTTTCTCTCTTGGTGACATTCGTGTGCTAGCTGGGTTGTTACACTTTTCTAAACAGCTAACCAAAAAAATACTATAGAAACCATGAACAACAATCATTATAGCCAAGCATAAACATTACCGTCATCAAAAATAATTTGATCTATGTTCACTGCGCAACGTTAAATCAAAATAAGCCACGTGTGAAAAAACTAAAACTACGGACATGTGCATTTTCTTAGTGGTTAGTGCAATTTTAAGCCTGCGATTCAGCACTGCTCCACAATTCAGAATTCAAATACCAACACTCCATAAAATATAAAAGTGGGGTGTTTCAATGCTTACACAATCACAAAATTCATATTTTTCCGAGCACTGAAACGGATAATTGAATAGGACATTGAAAAAGACACTTAGTAAATTAAATAATTCCTCACAGAGGACTACTCTGTTTATCTTTTCCACCCTGGTTAAACGCAGAGAAAAATTATATCACCAGTTTCCAATGAATAAGGAGCCCAACGAAGGCGACATCTCAATCTCTTATGAGAACTGTGATTTTTGTGTCTTCAAGGTTGATGTTTCAGTTTCAGTAGTGGTGTTTTAAATTCAAACGTGACATCATTTGGTCTCCTGAGAGCTCTTTACAAAATTTTCCTCAGCATAATTCGGTACTGCTTTACATTAAAACAACACTTTACTATATGGTTGTATGTTAACATTAGTTAATGTGTTAGCTAACACCAACTAACAATGGACAATACTTCTACAAAATGTATTCATATTAGTTCATGTTAATTTCATCATTTAATAAAGTTTTTTTTTTAAATCAAACATAACTAATGCACCATGAAGTAACCTGAATAATTGTATTGATTTCAACGAAGATAAATAAACGCAGAAAAATAAAGTTGCTCATTGTAGTTCATGTTAGTTAACACTACATACACCACGGGGTAAAATTTACCCGTGGATGTTTTTAAAATGTACATAACAGATTTTCAATAAAATATCTAAGTCTCCCAGTCATTGACTTTTACTAGAATTGTGTTATTTACAATCCCCTGTTGTTAAAAATGGTTTAGATAAACCAGATTCAAATGCGGGTCATTTATACCTAAGCGCCGTCGGGTCAAATTTGCGTACTACCTTTATTTTTATGATTACCCCATGTTTTGATCTCTTGTCCGACTTATATATAATATAACTAAACAATAGGTGAAACTTTGCGCTTGAATTTGTCGTTGCACCAATTATTATGCCGCTAAGAAAAGTGAATTTCTTTGAAAAGTGATTTTCTTAATTTACCTTAAAAAAAAACATAAAACAAAAGCACAAAAACATAGTTGATGACTTGAAATAATAATTTAATGTCTCTAGACATTATTTTGTGATGACAGTCACATTAAACAGTGACATAATACGTTTTTAGCCATATCAAAACAATATTCATGTGCATGGGTAAATTATACCAGCTCGCGGTTTTAGGTATACAGCGAACTCTGGCGCTTCTAGTGTTAATACATTAACTAATGTTAACAAATCCAACCTTATTGTAAAGCGTTACCAAATCTTATTTCCAGACACATCCCATTGCTAAGCAACTGCATAAAGCATCTCTATTTTAGTTTGTTTTCTTCATTTCAATAGAGGCAAAATTAATAAATGAAAATGTCCATCTTTGTTTTCTATAACGGCCACATAATGGCTTATTTTCTCAGTTAGTACTCGCATACCTTGACAACCAGTTCGATTTTAAAGGGGTGATATGACATGGCTAAAACGAATATTTTCGTTTGACTTTGATTTAATGCAGTGTGTATACACGGTTAAAGCACGCGGTATTTTCCACACACCGTGCATGTTTGTCTCTCCTCTTTGCCCCGCCTCTCTGAAACGTGCAGATTTTTTACAAAGCTCATCGCTCTGAAAAGCGAGGTGTGCTATGATTGGCCAGTTAACCAGTGTGTATTTTTTTTTTTTTACCAGTGTGTAGTGATTGCTCGAATACTGCAAGCTGTGACAGAAATGTAACGCCCCTTACAATATTTGGAACATCAGGTTCCAAAGCAATTGTACTGAGAGGTACGCCCCCCTTACTTGCTATACATTTGGGGGGGGTCTTATTCCAAATCATACCAAGAACTGACGTAGATTTGTGGGGGTGTGGTTACATGAGGCAGTTCTGTGTGAGCATTCGCTTTTAGATAGAATGCATCTTTTGTTCTGACACTTTCATTTTTGCAATTTTACGTGTCTAACACATGCATAGGCAACTTATAACACACCAGAGATAAAGAAAAACACGTATTCGCGCCATATGACCCCTTTAAAGGAACAGCTCACCCAAAAATAAAAACTGTATGTTCCAAACTCATATGACATTTTTTCGTAAGAGATAGGATATTTTTTTTAAATAATGTACTGGTCTTTTTTTTCCATTAATTTGCAATTTTATTTATTTGTGATAACGCTTGCCTTATTCGTGAATAGTGACTTATCGTATGCAAAATAAAAGTTTGTGTTTAAATAATACATGTGTATGTACTGTGATGTATAAAAACATATTTAAAGAAAAATCGTATACTTATATACGCACAGGGCTCTGAACTTGTTTCTGAAATCAATAAAATGCTCAAAAATAGGCGCTTATATAAGAGGTTACATATTATATAGAAGTTATATATAGCTATAAAATATATTTACATGTAAATATTTATAAAATATATACATGTATGTGTGTGTATTTATATATACACAATTACCATACACAGTACACACACTATACATTATAAAATAAACTTTTATTTTGCATACGATTAGTCGTTGGACAGCCCTATTTGTGATTTTGCAAAAACAAAACAAAAATGAATGCTTCTGAATACTTTCCAAACTCTTCACTCTTTTTAACTGGAAAACAAATATCAGTACATTCTTCAAAATTCCTCCTTTCTTAAAAATGTTAATGTTCAGTCATAGGAGTGCAAAATCTATGTAAATGACATCATTTTTACTTCTTCATAAACTATTTAGTTCAACCACAAACAAAAGCTGCCTTTCACCGCTCAACAAAATAAAAAATAAAAACACTAAGTACAAAACTGTGGTTCCCAGCGTACGTTCCATCAGGTCCAGGCCACTTTCCGTGATATGGCCTGTTTAAAGCACTCTGGGTCCGTGTTGCCGGCCGGTCTGAGAGCTCCTTCCAGACTCACCAGAACGTTCTGATGGGACTCACGAATGTTGACGGGGTGTTTGGCTCTGAGCAGTTCGTAGGCGGCGATGAGCTTCATGTTTTGTTTGACCATGAGGTACTGAATAATGCAGGTGGGGGCGAGCGAAAACCCGTCACGACAATGCACCAACACGCGCTTCCTCTTTTCCGTGGAGGCGTCGATGCATTCGTTGATGTCCTCGAAGCAGCGGTGTTTGAGAGCCAGGCCTTCCTGGACGGCGTCCGGCAGATCACTCATGTCCACTTTGAGTCGAGACCAGCTGTGCTTCACCCCTCTCGAACAAGTGCAGGGAATAAGTCTCAGACAAGTCTCCCCGGGAAGACTGCTCATGTCGATGATGCTGTCGATGTTGTTACGACACAACGTGCGTCCGCTGTAAGCCGCGTTCAGGTTTCCAACATAAATGTAGTCTGTGACTTTGGATATGACTGGTTCGGAGTACTGGAAGTGCTCAGAGATGTTCTGCTTGGGTTCCGGGGTCTCGGGGCCTGTCTTTGCTCCACAGGGAACCGCCCTGCGGCTGTAGTTGCGCATTTTCTTGGATCCGGAGCGGGACGGAGGATTGGAGTCGGATTCAGAGCTGCTGTTCCATGGAGGGGAGAAGAGAGAGAAGCGACTTGAAGACTTGCTCTTGGTGAGATGCTCCACTGGACTGGAGAGGCCAGAGCTAGAGGTGGTCGTGGAACCTGAAGCGCAAAAGAGTGACGCTCTCTCTAGGGAACCTGTGCTGCTGGCAGCGCCGGCACTGTGGGCCTGTTCCATCTGTCAGCAACAAACACAATATTTAATCATTTGAAAAAAAATATTTGCACATGGAACCATATTGAGATCCCCATATATTTGGGGTTGTACCATATAGAGACTTGTAAATGAACAGGAGATAACAAAGTTTAAAATATATTTGGTGCTTCTTGAATAGCAAGCATGCAAACTTTGGAAAAAGTTTGGTTTTTCACATTTTTGAACTGCATGTAATGCAATTAGTCAATAGGTTGTACCAAAAGATCAACCCATGTCAGTGTAAAAATAAAATAACCATGCTGCAAAAGCCATTTTTCCCACCCTGAAATTTGGCAAGAAATTGTTGATGAAAAATGTCCTTTTTATGTCTATGTATATAAAATACTAGATTACTCATGTAGTGCATTAAATATGTTGGCTTTCATTATCATTTAAGTACTTAAATGGATAGTTCACCTAAAAATGAAAATTGTCATCAGTTACTCACCCTCAAGTAATTTCCTACCTGTATAAATTACTTTGTTTTGCTAAACACAGAGAAAGATATTTGGAAGAATGTTAGTAATTTTAAGTTTCCTGAACATCTTTGACTACCATAGTAGGTGAATAAACGATGACAGAGGCTGTGTCTCGTTTCGTAAGGCTGCATCCTCCGGAGGATGTATTTGAAGCCTATTACATCATTGAGGCTGTCTCGTTTCATAAAAGCAGGTAAGACACTCAGTATGCACCCTTCTAATGCGACCTACTTTCAAGAGAATTTGGAGGACACATGAGGTGTATCCTTCGTTGCTAGAGACAACCCTCAACTCTTTGCGTCTGCCAACATCTGTTATTTAAATAAATATGTGGCGTTTAAATGTTAACGGTTTACAATGTGTTGCGTTTTTTTTATCTTGGCAGGCATTTTAGGTTTACAAGCCTTTTAGTGATTTTTTTACTTTTTAAAACAGTAAGGCAATTTTTTCTATATTTGTTTAACTCTTTTGGCATTAGAAAGTAACCAACTTTTCACCTCTTAAAATCATGTAGATTAGATTGTACAGTAGATCACTTTAATTAATGTGACAGGTGTGCGAGTGCAACATGTTTACATAGCAATGTGGTACTTCCTGTTTCCTCTTCTGCCAGTATGTCCGTCTGACATATGACGTCTCGTTTCATTCTAAATTGAGGATTCTCCGTATACCGCATCCTTTAGAGCAGGGGTCGCCAACTAGCAGACTCCGGTCCGAATCTGGACCATAAGATGGGTCCTTCCGGACCGCAAGCTTTTTGACATAATGAAATAAATAAACGACAAACGCTATTTTCTAATGCAATCAAATTTATAGCAGGCACATTAAGGGCCGCTCAGTAGCAGTTTGGGTCGTACGGCGCCACAGACAGAATGCGCTTGACAGAAAGACTGTTTTTCCTACGTTACGTTTTTTTCAGACGTCGTGCAGAGAGCGGCGTTCAGACAGGTGTAACTGTCAGTGATTGAAAAACGATGGCATTTTCAAAAGTTAGAAATGTTGACGCTTTGAGCGAGAATGGGTCGACAGATGCACATTTATTCTACCTGCATCGACGTGTATGAGGCTGGTTTGTCTCATTTACTCGGAGTCTGTTGCGGTTGTCAAAAGTGGAAACCTCAAAACGGCATTATGAAACTAACGTTAGACATAGACACTTTGAAGAAACCTACCTGCAGCAGTCAGCGTTATAAGGGGACGGTAAATAAATTAGCTCCAAGCCAACTCACTAAGAATGCAGTGGATCTTAGGAAAACATAACAAGCCCTTTACTGATGGGGAAATAGTAAAAGAGTGCATGGGGGCTGCGTGTGAAACACTTTTAGATGGAAAAGAAAGACATGAACTAAAAGAAAAAACAAACCTCCCTTTCTACTGCAACAGCCACAAGAAGAGCTGAAATGTTATCAGAGGATGTCCAGTCACAACTTAATGCTGCTATTTGTTCATCTCAGTTCAGCAGAAAACAACACTTTAGTTTTCTTTTAAAGTTGTTATGTTGAAATGAATGTATGTTAGGTGCAGGTTTAGAGATTAAGGCATTTTGCACAAGGCATTTGTTTCCTTCATTATATTGTTGTCAGACATTGTAACTGGTTGATCTAAAATATTACATAAAGCAACTTAAAGGACATTACAGAAAAGCATTAAATTATATATTTTGTGAAGGATTACTTGTGTTGTCTTATAGATATGAAAAGACATGTTTATCTATATGAGAACATAATATATTTTGTTAAAAAAAAAATTTATATGCTAATTTCTTGGGTCTGCCAAAAACCAACAATTCATGTTTTTAGGTATTGAATTGTCCGGACCTCGGCTGGTAAGAAGGGTTCATTTACTGGACCTCAAGCAGTTTGAGTTGAAGACACCTGCTTTAGAGGGTGAGACCTCCGTAGGACACAAGGACCCAGCCTAACGAAACGAGACACAGCTAGAATTTTTATTTCTGGGTGGACTATCCCTTTAAAGTCCCTGTGAACCGAAAGTTGCGATCATTTTTACTTATGCATTCTTACACCTTTCCGAGTGCAATGGAATATCGACTGAGAAAAGGACGTGGCTTGTGTTTTCCATTGTGATTCGAATGGACGTATAAAAACAGGCATTGCATTTTGAAATGAAACTAGCCGCATAATGACAGTTGAAGGGGAGGAGTTAACGGCTCTGCCCTGCCCAAGCCGTCATACTGAAGCATCTGAAACGGATAGCTACTAGAGGGCGGAAGTGCTTTTTTAGATTTTAACAGAAAATTATGAGGGCAAATAAATAAATGTGACAGGCAGTAGACGGCTAGTCAGCTCGCTACTTTTGAAACACATCTTTCTGTGACATTTCAATCAAGGGCCAACATTGCAATTTGTGTCGCCCACATTATACTACCCACAATTCCACACGTCAAAGACCAAACAACAGTAAACGACAATAAGGCAGCACTACCAGCTGAAATAAACAGAACTACACATTAATGCAATACAACAATTTACTGTATTTCCTCAAGAGCTCTTTGCTTACTGCTCATTTTAACCAGCAGACTTGCACTGACTGACCGTCGCCTCACCTGAGCTTTGAGGTTGTTCTTCCACTCCTGGGTCTCCAAAGCTTTAAAGCGTCCATTGCTGTCAGAGGACACAGAGAGACACAGGGGCCGATGGGTTCTGGGGGGCAGCTGGGGTGTGAGGGCCATGGCAAGCGGCCTGGGGTCAGGCTGCTCGTTCCTACTCATCAGATCCGGACAGGAGCCTTTATAATACAACAGATAGAAAGAAAGAAGCGAATGATTTCGACAAGCTTCGTGTGACAAGAATTGCAGTCAGTCCATGAAAAAGATAACACGTCAGTGAAAGAAAAGAGACTAAATACAAAACTTTAGACGATACAAATAAAATAAAGCTTTAATATACTAATAAATATTCACGCTTGGCATGACGGGAATCATAGCAAAGGTCTCCTATCCAACCCAACAGGAGGAGACAACCTGTTGGTTTCGGGTCAGTTTTCCATTAATAACTGAGGTTGGGTTTGCATTGGGTTAAGCTTCACTGAACAGCCCACGCAAACATGAAAATTGTTCCAAACTTGTATACATTTCTATGTTCTGATGAACACAGAGAAAGACGTTTGGAAGAACGTCAGTAACCAAACATATCTCATCCCCCATTGACTGCCATAGTAGGTCAAATAAATACCATTGGAAGACAATGGGGGATGAGATCTGTTTGGTTACCGACATGTTTCCTAATATCTTCCTTTGTGTTGAGCAGAACAAAGAAATGCTTACAGGTTTGGAACAACCTGTGGGTGAGTAAATGATGACTGAATTTAGATTTTTGGCTGAACAGTCCCTTTAAGCCTATAGATTAAAATGTTTTTAGGAGCATGAGAAACAGATTAATTGAAGTAGGAAGCGTCATAGAGATCGATTTAAAATACAAAACCAACCTTTTATTTAAGAGTAATGAACTCATTTTGGAAAACCTAAGTAATTAATGTATCAAACTTGTAAATTGCTGTAATAGATCGACATGCTGGAGAGGGGCAGCCCATTAGATTTCCCCTATAAGGCACCTGTCTGCCGGTGAGGGTGTGATTCAACCGGGACCCTCATAAATGGAGCTGAGAGTTTGTTTGATCCACAGCAGCACGACTCGAGCATTAATACTCCCACATATCTCACTTCAGACAGCCATTCCGCTGATTTACTGTTACGCTCAGTGACTATCTGCATGTTTGTTAACACGACGCAACCAAACAGCTGTTGTGACAATATCTGACTGGATTTTCCTCTGGCTGCTGCTGAACATGAAGTGTCTGCACATCAGCCACATCAGGAGGTGCAATACTACAATAAATACAAACGCTGCGCACTACACTGAGAAAACGCTTACATGGAAACAGCAACTTATTTACATTTCATTATAACGTATCTTATTTAACTCTGAACATATTACACAGCATGACGAATAATCCTAACAGTTCTTACCAGTGGCACATGCTGAACGAGAAATGGGTTGCAGCTGCAAACGATTGCGAATCTTGAGAGAGTTGAGCAGATTTTTGGCAATCATGCCTAGATTAAATGAACAATGAAATGAATAAACATGACTCAATAACTAAGATTATCCATAGCCAAATTGAATTCCTAGTTTTTTTTTTTTAAGAACTGTTGAGTTTCTTTAAGTCAACAAACAATTTACCAAATTAAAATATTGTAGGTTAGTTATTTACTTTGAGCAAGTGCACAATAGACAGTAATCATCCAATCTCCAAACATTCATTTGTATTCAGTAAATGCAAAACTGAAAAACATGACATAAAAAAGATTCTGCCAGATTCTGCCAGATCTGATTCTAGAACTTTTGTTGTTTATATATTCTGTCAATAAAGTAGTAATACAAAATTATGTTTTAAAATTAAAAACTTTAAAATTGGACGTTTGGTACCTAAATGTAAGTTTGTAGTTGATGTGAAGAAAGTCTGAACTGAACAATAACTATTGGGGACTATATGAATGATGAGTGTCCCATAATCATTTTTAGATGTTCACGGCTAAAATTTCTATATTTTTATTTACAAAAGCAATTTCTATATTTTTATTTACAAAAGCAATTTCTATAATTTCCGTCTGTATACCTGATCATAACTAGATATCTAAGCATATGAAGATTTCATTTGCAAAAACAGAAACGTCTTTTTATTCATTTTCATAATCATGTTTTTAATTGTGTAACAATGATTTTATTGTTTTAGTTAGCTGTATTTGTTTATATTATTTGAAATGCACAGTAAAAGCATGACTTAAAATGAGCTGTTTTTGCAAATAAACTCTTCACATACATCTTTATATAATTTTTACTTCTTAATTTTTATGACTTTCGATCAATTTTCATGATTTCCCCCGGCCTCAATATTTCTACTTATGTGTGACGACAGAAAGCTTGTTTTCACATTCCAAATAAAATAGAAAACAGATAAATATATTTTTGCTAGGACACAAACGTTTAATTCCCAAAAAGGCAGATGTGAAGCAAATCTCACCATTTTGTCTGGAATGCTCTACCTTATCCGGCTGATGTGATGCCTTTAAGTCTTTCCTCCATTTCTCCAAGGTTTCCATCTTCCACCCCCTGTAAACAATGAAGTAACATGACTGATCATATAATGGCAGTGTGAGATATGTTGCATATGTTGAGACTGCAGTGAGAGAGGACAGACATACACCCCCGCACTGATGCATTCCCGCACTCTACTCTTTTAACACACTCGTGTACAAATGCACGGCGTGATATCACGATCAGATTTTTTCATCACAAACATGTTTATAAAAACACACAGACAGTGAATGGCACGAATAAGATCATCGCTGCGTTAAATCAGCGCCTATATGTCTCATCAGAAGTGTTTGTGTAGCTCCATTATCCACCGGTAGTTTTCTGTATTTTCTTCATGAATGCACGCATGCTTTTACGATCGCCAAAGTATAACGATCATTAAATCCATATGAGAGACAACCGTGACATTTGTAGCTAGAAAAAACATGCAATATGTGAACGTTTTAAACACAAACCCCAGCCATTCATCTTTGCAGCGCTCAGCTGAAGAAGCTCACGTGGAAAATGTCGTCACGGAAGCGACGAGCTAAGCATGATGGGAAATGTAGTGCACGCACGTGTGTGCTGCTTGACGTAGACCGCTGAACACGACGAATGAGTTTAAAGTTGCGATCGTTTTTACTTCTGTATTCTGACACATTTCCCAGTGAAAAGGACTTTCGAAGGAGCAATTAGTAGGCGTGGCTTGCGTTTTTCACTGCGAAGTGATTGCATGTGTAAAAACAACTGTTGCATTGATTTTGAAATGAAACTGGCTACTATGGGACCAGAACTGTTTCAATATTATGAATAAATAAACTACGATCCGCAAATAAATATAGAGAGTTTCACAAACATTTTTTAAATCCTTATTTGCCCAAAAAGCGAACCGTAAATATATGTTAGACGTTCCACAAAAAGAAAGGGAATTCACTAATAAATACAATGAGATTTGCAAATAAAAAAATATTTACAAATTTATTTTAATGGTATTTGTAGATCGCTTTCTGCACATTTGTAGATCGCTTTCTGCACATTTGTGGATCGCTTTCTGCACATTTGTGGATCGCTTTCTGTGCATTTGTGAATCGTTACACGCATTTGTGGATCAGTGCACCCATTTCTAACGTCAAGACGTGCGCGCAATCCACAAATAGTTGGACTCCGCCCACTATCTACGGAAGCCAATCGGGTAACTTCCGCTTTTGTTGTCCAAAAGGGCACGTTCTAGGTTCAGCCATTTACGTTTTACTCTGCAGTCTGCACTAAGATTCAGGGAGGGAGCTAACATGGCGGCTAGTGACGGTCTAAAATGCGTGATATTCAAAGAAATGACAATGGCCTCTTCTTCTTACTACTCATTAATGATTGGTTGTGTTTATATGCATTGTCGATATGTAAGTAACAAACGACTGAAACGTTTATAACTTGATGACAGCGTACACGGACTGGGGTGGACAATCCCGGTGACTGATATGGTCTGCTGCCAGCAAGCCGTTTTATTGTCGTTATGTACCAAAGTGATAAATTCCGATTTTGGCATTCGATAAAATATATAATATAATATAAAATATTCTGTTTCCCCGATAAGCATGGGTAAGCAGCTAGTTCGCGCCGCACACTCAGCGCACTGCTATGCGCTGAGTGCGCACGCTATGCGCACTGCAGTTGCCGGTGTACTACCAGTATGTCGATGACAGAATTAACGTGGGGGAAACCATCAGCACTGTAGATGGCAATGGATGTTGTATGCAAATTGTAAGTGTTAGAGACCCTTCTATCTCCCTTCCATCAAATCTCTGCGTCTTCAGCCAAATTATGCCACAATCTCTACATTTTGTGAAGTTTGTCTGATTGTGCATTAAATTCTGCAATTGCACAATCGCAAAATCCTGCAGGGACTGATTATGAGGGTATATTAATTTAATAAAGAAAATGACCCACATTGATAAGCTATTTACTGTAAAAGCTGCAATATTTCATGAAAAAATAAGAATTGTCATTTTTAATTTCACTGGGACTTTAAACAAAATAATTTAGCGAAATTAATTCTATGATCTACTATTGTAATTAACCATATAGTGACACATGTTACAAAATGTGTAACATAATATCATATAATCCAGAAATAAGGAGTTAATCACTGGAGTCAGAGTAGCTATTTTTTTGTATATATTTTTAGGGTGGTCACTTCATTAAAAACAATTATTCCTGTTTGGGACTTTATTATGCTTTAAAGTGAACCTTCACCCAAAAATGAAAATTCTGTCATCATTTACTCCTTTGAGTTGATTCAAATCTGTATACATGTATTTGTTCGGATAAACACAGAGAAAGATATTTGAAAGAATGCTTATAACCAGACAGATATCCCCCCCATTGACTACTTTAGTAGGAAAAAATACAATGATAGTCAAAAGTGCCCCAGAAATGTTTGCTGTCCTACATTCTTCAAAATGTCTTCTTTTGTGTTCAACAATGCAAAAAAAAGTATTTTTTCCTATTATGGGAGTCTATGGGGGGCAAGCTCTGTTTGGTTTCTTGGAAGTATTCTTATGATTTTATAATCATATACTCAACTCCTGAATAATAAAGCCGTTCTATGCACCCTGCAGCAGTCCATAGCTTTCCAAATGGTGTTAGTCTCATTATAGATTATATTTCATACATTTTAACGACAATAAAATGACAGCATAGATTGATTGTCAAAAGTTCTACATGGATTGATAATTAATTAGACGTTCATTCAGATTGCAAAGTATTAAAAAATATGAGTATTTTAAGATAGCAATGTGCAATAACTATGCAAAATTTTGTGGCATTTATCCTTAAACGTTATTTTTACATAGGCCTATAGTTATTGACAGAAATTGCATTTACTTTCATTAACATTGATAGCATTACATTTGTCAATAAAAAACGACACAACATAGTGATGATCCAAACAGTTAATAAAAACATGTTGCGCGTGTTCATCAGGTCCGTGCTATCTCACTTATGAAACACTGCATTTCTGTTAGTTTCCTTGAGCCTTTTGTGGTTTGCGTTCGGTGGTTAAATGTCTGCAATGGAGCTGTGTGTGAGGAGAAAAGCCATTGCTTTCTCAGATCTTTTGAAGATTATGTATCTAGTGATGTTTAGAATATTTCTTCTTATGTCGCATTAATCTTAATTAAAGATTAATACTTAAAATTTAACTTTAAGGTTAAAATCTATAAAAAAATATTTTTAACCGTTTATGTTTCACAGGGAGCCATTGTGTCATGATTCTGCCACTTCTTGTCAGGTTTTACCAGTCTTGGTGCAGGATCATGACAGTATCACGTGTTTTGTGTGGAGAGAAACACATTATTGTCACTCACGATATGATGTGCTTTCTCTCCGGTCTTGTCTATGTCCCCGCTTTCTCGTTAATTATCTTGTTATGGTTTCATGCTCCTCACCTGTTCCCTGCTTGATTTAGTTCCTTATATAATGCCCTTGTATTGTCTGTCCTGTGCTCGTTTGTTTTGTATTAACTTGTATTGCTCGACGGTGTCTAAGCCTTGCAAAGTTATTATATCTTGTTCCTGTTCATGATCCTCGAGTGTTTAGTCTAGTCCAGTTAGTTTGTGTCAGTTTATTCAGTCTTTGTTCCTGTTTAGCTTGTATTATTATTTCTGTCATTCCTATTTTACCCCCTCGTGGGTCTTGATTTGTGTTTTGTAATTAAAACCTTTGTTTTTCACTACCGCTGCCTGCATTTGGGTTCTCTCCTTCCACGTATCCTGACACATTCTAAATACACATAACCGGAACCTAGTGAGCCTAGTGAGATTTCAAGTCGGAAGTACGTCACAAGGCTACGTGCATGTAGTCCATTCCTTTAGCCTACAGAGCTTGTTTATCGACTTCACGACAAGTTAAATGTGGCCCCATCTTGGGAGGATGGCTGCTAGTGTCAGGGTCCTGTCCTTCCTGTCCTGAGTTTTCTCTGGGGACAGGGTCGTGACAATACCATGTCTTTGTGTGTGTTTCGTCTTGTGTGGAGACACGTGGCGGTTTGTTTAAACATTTCGCCGCGTGTCCTCCTGTCTTTCGTTTAGCTCCGCCCCCTTGTTTCTCCGTCAACTCCCCATTAGTGTTTCATCCCACTCACCTGTCCAGCCATTTCCCATTAGTGTTTTATCCTTGTCACCTGCCCGTCACCCTCCCTGCGTCATTATCCCTCATTAGTGTTCCCCTTTATAAGCCCTGTGTATTTCTAGTCCTGGGTCGGTTCATTGTCGTATCTTGTCTTGCCCTGCCCCGCGTTACCCTTCCTGACGTTCTTGTGGATTACCTTGTTTCTGTTTATTGTTCCCATCGTGTTTTTGGACTTATCATTTGGATTGCCATTTTGGCCTGGTTTTTTTGTTCCCCTTGCGGGTAGTATTTCAGTTTGAAGCCTTATATCATTTATAGTGCTTTTCCCCCATCGAGGGTGTTTGTTTTTTGTAATAAAGTCTTTTGTTTAACCCTTCACCTGCCTGCACTTGGGTTCTATCCACCGTTCCTGACAGCTAGTGCGTTCAATGCAGTGTTTTGTTTTCCTTGTTTGATTAGCTAATATAAATATTGTAGGTCGGTCTTGCTGTGTTAAAAACTGCAATAGCATTACGCAGAGTCATTCAGGAAAAGCCCATGGTTCTTTCGATTTCTCCATATATCATACAAAACAATTAACGGTGCATATCAAAACAATAATAGCAGCGGAGTATGATCCTCCCAAGATGGCGGCGCCACTGCAACAAGCAACATAGGGCGTCTTAAAAAATAGAAACTAAGAATGACAGTTGTCAGTACACAAGACTACATAAAGTGCATGTGTGCAAACAACATGGCAGGACAATAGACAGTCTGTCATTTTAATGCAATTTATTACAATATATTTTGATCAAAACAACAGTTTGAAGTGTCTGATATGTTATATTTTACACAAGGATGTATACAGATGGGTTTTTTTTTCAGGCTATTTTTGTTTTTTAAATCATTTTAAAGACTGTTAACATTTTGCTTTAAAGTGTCAGATTGTGACGACCCTATTTAGTGTAAGAACACGTATTGCTATAAAGCATGTTGTCAGACCGATGTGTGTTTAATAAACTTTAAGGTATAATGCATATTGAGAAAAATTACAAAAAAATATTTGAAAATATATATATATATATATATATATATATGTATGAAAAATAGAGAACAAGTCACACATTTAAATATATATAAAAAACAGACCCAGTTTTTACTACTAAACTGAAGAATTATACCATATACAAGTACCATATACGTCAAAGAATAAATATCATGATGCCATGTCCAGAAAAAACATGATATTTAAATAATGAACTATTGTTCTTTCGAATGGCAAATCACTACAACAAACAAAAATATTCACATAGAAATTTAGATATAATTTAGATCTCTCATATAAAACAGATATGCAAACTGTTATAGTGAAATCATACCTTTAGATATCTTCTGTTGTTGTGTATAGGTGTTAGAAGAAGCTTGTTGCCGAGGACAGTCAGAGAACACATTCACTTATGAGACTCACTGTCTCTCATCTCACTGTTAAATTGAACAACTTCAGGTGGCACCCAGTATCCTGGAAACCCCTCAGTGATGATGTCAGACTTTTTTTATTCAACCCGTTCAATTTAGCTGCAGTAATGCCATCCTTTATGATTTTGTTTTTTTTCAACTGCAGATTATTCTTTAGAAGCATTTTAATGCTATTTTTAATGTGTATTTTACTGTAGCCTGGTACGGGTTTCCCGTACCGAATCGTACTGTACCGAACTGCACTGAACCGTACCGCTCAGTGGAAACGAGCCATTAATGTTATTTATTTAGGTCTATAATGATATAGGATTTCAATGTTACTGTACTTTTAACTGTATATGATGAATCAATGTTGATTCATTCATGATTTGATCATTCAGTCCATGTTAAGTTGAGCAATGAGACAAGGTGGTAAGAGACCTTCATTAATGCAGGATAAAGATGCTCCCTATAATGCCAGTGGGTGATGTAACACTTTATTTACATAACAAAGGTCTGTGTTCCTCCATCATTCAATTGAAGATAAGATCTGAACTACTTATGACCTGATTCTCTCATCAGCTTTAGTCCAGCCCTACACAGTTTCAGTGTTCTGGTCTGATGACCACAAAGAACAAGATTTCAATTAGAGACATGAGACATGTAAATGTGACCATCGGGACTGAATCACTAATGAGAGTCGCTGCATATCCATTTATGGTTATGTTGTCAATATGCAGTAGTTAGTGTGTGTGTGTGTGTGTGTGTCAGAATATAATTTGAACAAGTTTGTGTAAACAAAAATGTTTATATGGAAAGGTAACCTATTCCACGTGCCATAGGAGGCAATGCATTACAGTGATTTTACCATGTGTAAACAATATTATTTATTAAAAATGAACAAACAGTTCTTCCAGCAAGCAATATGTAAAAAATAATGTTATTACCTAATGTCCTTGCCATTCTTATTCTGCAGAACTAAAAAGAAGATATTTGATGTTATTGGTGACCGAACCACACTGGCCCCCATTGACTTCCATTGTATGGACACAAAGCCAATGACATATTTCTCAAAATATCTTCTTTTGTTTTCTACAGAAGAAAGAGTCATACACAGGTTTTAAACCTCATGAGGGTGAATAAATGATGACAAAATGTGTACAGTCCGTTTAACAACGGCTTTGAATAAACCTCAGAAGTCAGAACTCCGCTTTTATAAATATACTGGAGATTTTTTAAAGACAGAAATGTTAATGTTTACAGTAAAGTGTAAAGTATTTATCTATACTTGTAAAAAGTGTGTGTTTTATCAGCTATCCTGGTTTAATGACTTGCACTGCAGATTTCTGTTGTATGTGCATATAGTGTGCTTATTTTTTCAAACTGCGAGGCAACATGAGGATCAATTTCTGCTTTTCTCTTAAAAATTTTACAGATCAAGGTTAAAGTCCGGGTAAAGAGAATTCTGAGAATTGTTTCTAAACACATTATAGATGTTACAAATGTATTGCCGAAACATACATTACAAAGACTTAGAAGTATGTAGTACTGAATTGTGGAGTTAAACTGTTAAACAGTTTTTACCAGTTCTCTGTTCAGGATTTTTTTTAACCTGCTCGTGAATTATCTACTGATCCATTATCGCGTGCATTGACTCACGTGTGTTTGAATTCAAATCCTCCCATAAAATATATTCACATAATTTACATAAAGCCTACTGGGCTGGGGACTCAGGTTGAGCGATGCGAGTGGGTGTGGCTTCAGCGCCAACAGAGGACATAGCAGGGAGTCCTGCTTATTTTTCCAAGATTTTGATAACTTATTTTATTTACTTGGTTGTTTTTTTCTCCATTCAAATTTGGCAGGGTGGTTAATAACACACTTTTCTGTTGTGTGACAAACTCAGAACACATATTTCAATGTCACTTTACCCGGACTTTAACTTCACCTAGTATGTCAAATGCCTTATACAGTATGTACTGCACAGCATGGTAAACTGGTATATTCCCTTGATCAGAGATCAAAGCCCCGCTGTGAGGAAAGGTCATGTCAACTGTGTTTACCACCTTTATAGATCATAGACCTGTTCTCTGCTTTCCCATGTGAAGGAGAATGGAGATAATGTTCATAAATCAGCTGTAAGTGGTAAAATTGTTCTTTTCTACTGGGGCCACTTTTATTCTGAAGTAGCTTAAGAGAAAACATACTGCATGCATAAAGAAAAAGTGGCTTTGGTTCGTTACGACAAGATGCTTCGAAATAAAACTTAATACGATTAATTGATGCTGTGATGTACACAAATATGTTGATTTGGAGTAGATTCCAGAAATGACATTTCTGGTATCCTGGGCTTCTAAGAGATCTGACTTTTAAAGAAATGCAATGCATCATGGGTAACACACAGATGTTACACTAACCAGACACAATGCGAATCCACTGTCGCTTAATTTGTGTCTACATCTGCAGCTTGTTAGGACAAAATCTTCAAATAACATGGAAAATATACTGTTATTTTAATGTGACAGGTCAGAGTCAAATTGCAAGCCATTTTGCACTTTCAAACCTTTTTTTTTTTTTTTGAACAGGAATGTTCAATAAAACCCCCAAAGCTTTTGATTTCTTCAGACAAAGAACACATAAAAATACAAAAGTAACCCATGTTACTTTTCAGTGTCCATGTGCATATCCACTTTTGAAGCCTGACAATATGCACCACCATGTGTGGAAGGTCAAATACCGTTTCCCAGTCCAAACGCTATTTCATACGCCATAAGAAAATTAACAAAATATGTTGATATACACTGATGGTTTGCTGTAGAAACAGGATTCTATCCTCCATAACAAAATCCAGATCTCCAGATAGCGGATAATTTTTTTAAATATTGATTAAAATATTGATTTTGGAGATTCCTTGAGACTGTATTGTACATCCTGAGTTTGTAAAAGTTTGCGTGAATGTGTGATAAAAATAGTTATTTCCCTTGAAATTACTGGAGTCTTAGACCCAGAGACAGTATTCTAGAGGATTGAAAACACAGAAGCTCAAATCATTTTAAATGACGTATCTGAGCATTAAAACATGACTGTGCAGAAGCACCTAATGAGTTCTCTATCATTTAAAGCATTTTGTACATTTGTGCAAACTCATAGTAGAAACCTCATTAAAGTGTCATAATTGGGCCACTTGTGTGCTGACGCATTGCTGTTCACACCCTTCTCTCGTGAGCACTAAATTCACAGGAGAAATCAGTCTCTGTACATTTGCTTGCGTGTGTGTGTGCAGATTTTTAAATCCACAGCACCGCACATATGGTCATTTCATCTCAAGCTTCAAAACCAGAAAACGTTAAGAAAAGTCTAAACTAGTTTAAAATGTATCCATAAAGTACACAAACAATAAAAGTTTATTTTAAACTTCTCTTAATACAAATCCAAGACGGGAAGAAGAAAATATGCCTTTGCACAGGAATAAAAAAACATTCAAAATAGAGCTTGATTATTGACATAATTTCATCAAGAATCAAAACATTGCACTTCCAATACAAAAAAAAAACATACAAGTAAGGTAATACAATATTTCTGAATGTGAGACAAAAACAGGCCTGTCGCCATGTGGGGGGGATGCATTGGACAAATGCATTTTACAGTTTACATACAGTATAACGTAACCAACAATATTTAGCTCAAAGAAACAATAATCTATTTATGCAACGGTAAATTTATATAAAATAAACCCACTGATGCGAACAAATGAAATCAATGCACGAAATAGTCTCTATGTTTATTCTACAATTTGATTCCACAAATAGTGCAGCACCGGTCCTCTATCTTCGCTCAGCCCTGTTGAGTATCGGCGTGTTCCTCCCTGTTAATGCCGTGGTCTGCGTCGCACTGATCTACAGAGGCCGCACACCGGAATTTGCCAAAGTAAAAACATTCAAAACCCAAAAGTGTAGACTTATTGCGCGTGCAATAAGTATAGTATCTCACCACCTGTGCAAATATTGTCATTTCACTGATAAAATACAGACAAATAAAATAAATGGCTGGGGCGATATATCATGCAATTCTTATGCTCAGTTTATCAATTAATTACTGGTAAATACCGCCACATCCGAAAGCCAGAGGGCGCTCTCGCACAGAAACTCCGAACACAGGCCACAGAAGAAGTACGATTTATGCACATAGATCCAGCAAATGCCAATGGTCATGTTCTATCGCTGTTCTTCAAACCTTTAAGGTATTTTCATGATAATTAAGTATATTTATAATGATGATGTTTGAGTGGTGTGGCTTTTTCACACGTCATGTCATGTACAACTCAATCTATTGATTGTATTGATTTTAGATTGAGCAGTAAGTTACTTCCTACTGATCAAAGAGGAAGACGTGTGCATTAAACACAGAATTGAAGCCTTTGCGATTTCACAATCACCTTTGACAGGTATAATTAGAGTGAATCGTGATATATTGCCCCAGCCCTAAGAAAAGCATTGAAAAAAAATACATATTCTTATTGGTCCACGGTCTGGTCAGCTTGCAGAACGTCTGTTGATTTTGTAATTGCGGTAGTTATAACATAAAGGAATGGTTCGCTAGACCTGGTTTTCAGAAGATTTTATTTATAAATGGGATCTTTATTGTGTGTTTCAGGGCCAGCGTGGTGTCCACCTGTTCAGCAGACAGTAACGTGTGCCACTGGGCAACTGGCTTTCGTGGATTAGACAGCATATCTGCCCAATGTCGCAGCTGGTTTCCTGTAGCATCGCAACCCAGATAGATCTTACCAATCGCATCGTTCTTGCTCATTTTGTCATGGTCCCAGACTGATATGACAAGCTGAACTTTCTGCATAAAAGATGGAACACGAAACCAAGAACAATTGGTTAAGGCACAATGATCAATGTCGTTTGCTAGCTGGCAGATATCTGAAGGTTGCTTACCTGAATTTGTTCAAAAGACACTTCAAATGTGATTGATTCATTGAAGTAGGGATTGAGTGTTTGTTTCTTCACTGACGTCTTCTTTCTCTTCCACTTCTTTTTATCCAAAATCAACTGAACTTTGACGTAAGGATCTACAAGAAATGCACTTATATTATTGCATTTAGCAGACATATTTATCCACGACAAGTAAGAGTGCATTCGGGAAACATGTTTTATCTGTACATGCGTGACTGTCGGTATAGTTCACCCAAGAATGAAAATTCAGTCATCATTGATTGACCCTCACGTCATTCTGTGGAACACAAAGGAAGATATTGTGAGAAATGTCTCAGTGGTTTTGTGTCCATACAATGGAAGTCAATGGGGGTGAGTGTTGTTATGTTATCAACATTCTTCAAAATATCTTCTTTTGTGTTCTGTAGAAGAAAGAAAGTCATACGGGTTTGAGAAAATGTTAATTTTTGGCTGAACTCTACCTTTAATAAAGGACATCTTACATAGGAGCATCTAACCTGAAAAACCACCATGATCCATTTTCTTCAAGTTCTTGGCTTCAAGTATGATCACAGTAAGTTTACTGCTAGTCGGGACGTAGCGAAGAGAAAAGCAGATATCTCCCAGATGTTCTTGCTGTGATACGGTTACGTGATATTAGATGTAAAGTAATAGACATACATATAAAAATAATGAGCACACCTTGTTAAGCTTGTTCATTTTGAGTCTAAAATAATAATTTAAATATAAGCCAAACTTTCCCTATATCTTCTGACCTCACGGTGACCTCTCATACCTCATTTTTGGATGCTTCAGTCAAATCGCTCCATTCCTCGATCACATGATTCCAGTCAACAGTGGACAGATTCATTCTGATCTCACCGATGATGTCATGTTTGGAGAATCTGTTGAAGTCATACACCTGCATCACTAGTGTGGACTCAACCAACTCTTTCTGAGGGATCTACAAAACATGACAACACCTCAGTGACATTTTTGACAAAACAGACTATAAATGAGTAAATTGATTAAAAATAAACGTCACTTTGATGAGCTTAACCAACCAAAATGTGGTAAACACTATAGAAAACATTTGTTGCAGCAAAAAAAATATTTGAATAAAAATACAACACACACTTAAATATTTACTATAGTACCTATAGTTCCTAAATGCAAAAATATTTTAGTGCAAATTCTAAAAACAACACTTCAATCTAAAGCCTATTGTAATAAACAGATTTACCTGATATTTAAATTGTTCATTGAACGCAGGGTTAAGCGTTTTTCTGAAGACTTTGGTCTCACATGTTTTGGTCTTGCTGGGGAGGATATAAACCTTTACATAAGGGTCAGATGTTCCTCCTGAATCCATTGCTTTCAATGAAGCCGCTTCTTTTATTCCCACCGTCAGCTAAAAGAAAAGCTGTCAACTCAGCAGTTGTGACGTTAAGCAAAAACCTGTGCTTTTATATGTAAACGTGAAACATAAAACAAGCTCTCAGATGAGCCGTGAGCCGGCACCTCTGATATGGATGCATTAAACTCAAGTGAGTACTGCAGTTTTCCTCTCTGCTGATTGGCTGAACCTCCTTCAACATCTTCTGCACCAGGCTGCACCTGTCAACACAAGCAAATGTTCTGTTAGTGCATACATTTTATTGCTTAGATTGTATTTCACACCTCACCAAGCCATTTTAAATGAGTTTCAACTTTGTAGAAACAATGTTTAAAATAATAAATATTTAAAATAAATAAATAATTAGATATATAATTAAAAAAGTAGGTAATAAATATATATATGAAGAGTTTGGTTCCAAAATGAGATAAATCCGTTTTTAAATAAAATTGTTTTATTCTGCATTCCAATCAATATCAATCAAACTACAGTTGTGTTTTTTTATTTAAGCCATAATAACAAAAAAAAGACAGCTAACTATCACAATAAAACACAATAAAAACACGATAACATAATAAAAAACATGATTTATCTCATTTTGGAACCAAACTCTTCATATATAAATATTATTTTATTAAATTAGAAATAGCCAACTTAAACTGGCACAAGTTTGGACAACAATCTGTAGATGGGGGAACATTCAAAGAACGTGTTAAAAACATTACTTTTGCACTTCATTAGCTAAACATCACACAAATCTCCTTTGTACAAACAAAAATGGACAAAAACTAAACAATTATTTATACAGTAAATATACATTAAACACTTAATGTGCACAACAGAGCCTGTAGAATCTAGTTTTTGTAGAATTTGGGGTGAAATGTTTGGGTTCACAATGAATCAAATCTCAGACTTGGCAAATCGGAGCACAGTTTGAGACATTTTTTAAATCTCTTTTGAAACTTTAGAGAAGACACATGTGAGATTACTGAAGTATTTTGCTCAGGATAAAATATGACACCCAGAAGACTTCATCTGTCATCTACATTTGTTCTTTGCTCAACCTCACTGAAACCGAACCCACAAATCTTCAAGCTGTTGTCTCACCAGTGCTGTGGTGGTGGTCCCTGACATCCCCTTCATGCTGATCTTGTGTTCCACTTTCTTCCTCTTCTTTTTCCCTTTGCAGCAACATTTTACGCAGCAGCACACCACACAGATCAGAACCAGCAGGATGATGGCAGCGATTATAGTATAGATGGCCCATCTTGGCACTGTTGTAAAAACACAGTCATTTTATCTCCTACATCAAAGCAGCGGTCCGGTATAGCACCATGACACACATCTGAAGATGAGGCTAGTGCCCAGCCAGGAGACTTAAGGGAAGTTAAACTCGTAACAAGTGAAAGCTGAGAAGCAAGAAATGTGCGCAAGGGGTGGAATTAGATAGGGGCCTCAAGGAGCAGGTGCTAAGATGAGGATTCATATGATATACTCACAAGGAATCTTGTCCAGTATGGAGGGCAGGAACCCAGGAGCAGCTGTTGTGCTGTTGGTGTGGGGGCTTGTTTTAGTGGGTTTTATTTGGAGAGGTTTTGGTGTCATGGTTAAATGGATGAGAGGGTCAGTGGGTCACTGTAAATACACACAGAAAGAAAGTGGTTGGCAGTTGTGGTTTGGTTAGTTGATGGTTATGTTGTTGTGTGTCGCCCTCTACTGGTTTTTTCACTGGTACTTAAATATAAAAAGAAGAAATTTTGAAGAATGTAGGACAGCAAACAGTTCTGGGGCACATTTTGCCTACAATCGTATTTTTCCCACTATACACTCTAAAAAAATGGTGCTATATAATCCTAAAAGTGGTTCTTGGCTCGTAATCATAGGGGAAGCACTTTTAGAGCTATATAGTACCTTTTGGTGCTTTAGTGGTTCTTCTGAGGTGCTATATAGAACCGTTGAATAACCATATAGGGGCTTAATCACCTTAGCCTCCCCCAAAGAACTGCTGAAGAAGATTACGAGCAAAGAACCACTTTTAGTGGATGGTAGTCAATAAGGGACAAAATCTGTTTGGTTACAAGCATTCTTCCAAATATCTTTCTCTGTGTTCATCAGAACATTTATACAGATTTGGAACAACTCGAAGGTGAGTGAATGATGACAGAATTAAAATTTATGGGTGAAGTATCTCTTTAAGCTCTTAAAAGCATAAAAGTGGTCCACACACTAAAAAATGCTGGGTTATTTTCAACCCCTTGGTTTGGTCCTGGGTTGAAACATATCTAACCTTTGGGTTAATTTATTTCAGAAAATGTTCATTTTTGAACAATGGTTAAAACAACACAGAATTTTAGGCTGAAACAACCTGTTTTTTTATAATGGTTGTGTAACAAGGCTCAATAAAAGGAAGGAAGGAGGCGGGAACCGGCAAACGTTAAACAAGCTTTAATTAAATAAACAACAAATGAAAGTAAAATGGCGGCAGCTCCTCATGGGCCACTGCCGCCCACACAAACACAATAAAGCACCAAACATATGTCCGGGCCCGGTCCTCTCTCGTCAGCAGTCCTGTCGCTCGTCTTCTTATGCTCCCAATCTCCTCCGCGAGATATGCGGGACCGGTGTGCGCACAGCTGATTCCAACTATCACTCACGCCACCGGCCCCGCCTCACAGCTCTCGACCCGCCTTCCTCACCACAGGTTGGATTAATCTCCTTTTGACCCAATGCTGGGTTGAAAATAACCCATTCTTTAGAGTGTGTCTCAGTCTTCCCATGCGTGCAGAACAAACCAAAATAATTACACCAATAGAACCCGGTAGACTCATAGAGACCATTATATTTTCCATTAAAACCAACACGATTCCCATTATGACCTTTAAACCATCCTGTGATGTTTTTTTTCAGCAGGGAGTGAATGAAAAAGCAGCTCATGCTGTATGTCTTATATCTTTTTTTGTGTTCCATAGAAAGTCAGGAGTCAACATGAGTCACATCCCCCTTTTAGCTCCCGTCACAGTCAATGCTGGAGTGCCTCTGTGTTTGTCCAGGCTGGCCAACCTCCCTGAAATGGCCACAGAGCTGCCTCTGACAACAAAGACAGCATTTCCAGGGATCGCAAGAAGTATCACCAAAGCCAGAGCTGTCAGCGTACAAAGAACGCTGGGTCATTTATATCCTCACAACTGTCAGTTTGACTTCTCCACCTTATTTCCACTCTTCCTCTAGCTAACCTGCGCCACACGCAGACACAAAATGAATGCCTGTATAATGGCTCCATACACTACATAAAGGAATGTCCAGATTCAGAAAAGAAAAAATTCTCAGATCATATCATTTCAAACCTTTATTGTTTCATCCTTAAAGGGACAGTTCACCCAAAAATGAAAATTCTGTCATAATTTACTTACCCTCAAGTTGTTCCAAATCTGTATACATGTCTTTGTTCTGATGAACACATAGAAAGATATTTGGAAGTATGCTTGTAAACAAACAGTACTTGGCCACTTTTGACTACCATAGTAGGAGAAATTGCTTTGTTCTGTTGAACACAAAAGAAGATATCTTAAAGAATGTTGAAAAGCAAACAGTTCTGGGGCACTTTTGACTAACATTGTCATTTTTCCTGGTTCTCAATGGTGGCCAAGAACTGATTGTTTACAAGCATTCTTCCAAATATCTTTCTCTGTGTTCGTCAGAATAAAGAAATGTATACAGATTTGGAACAACTCGAGGGAGAGTAAATGAACAGAGAATTTTCATTTCTGGGTGAGCTGTTCCTTTAATGCATTTAGTGAATTATTCCTTGTTAAAAAGAAAAGTAAAATGCAGAAACCACTTGAAGCAAGAAGAAAAAGGATAGTTACAGTAAGTAGATGTTAGATGTTATTTCTGTTAGTATTAAACCACATTAAACACTTGTATGACAAAAAGAGGATATTTCGTCACCACCAAAGTCAAATATCTAAGAGGTGTTGACAGCCTTCTGCAGCCCATTAAAACTGGGTGTGCTTAAAGTCTACAGATAACATTCTTTTCCAGTGAAACATTGTTAAATATATGGAGCGGTGTTGCCTTAGGGATACAAAACATGAAGTGAAATTATTCTAAAGTAAAACTATTGAGAAAAATAAAACAATCAATAGTCTGGTACCCAGCATAGAGGGTTGAATAAGAATTGGCTTATGCCATAATTCAAATTTACCTCATAAATGTAATTAAAATCAGTCAACATTAACATTAATGTTGAAAAAATGAAAACAGCAAATTACAAAAAAACTACACAATGGAACTAGGAGAAAAGCGGCACACAAAGCTCAAGTAACCAATAAGTACTTTGAATATTGCATCAAAACTCACTGTTTTAGAATAAGTTGGTTTAGATCTTGATTTCTTGGTTGAAGTATAAAATTATCAATAATATTCCCAATAGTATGAGCACATTTCTGACTCATGTGAATGAAGGCTTTACTGTGGAAAAGTCTTAGAGGGAAGGAAGTTACTGCCCACAGAAGTCAGTCAGCTCAGGAAAGAACCATTATGTCCCATTTGCTAGTCAACGATAACAAGTATCACATCTTCTGTTTTTTATTTCTTACATATTTAATTCATGACATTCACACTGTTCATTAAAATGGTGGCAGGCGTTCACAACACAATGAGATGTGATAAAACTATGCTGTAAAAGAACTTCAACTTAATTGTAAATGTCCTTTCATTTAGTTGAAAATTTTGTTTTATAAAACCAACTTCACAATCTTAAACTTCTATGACTACAGTGCATGTTTTCTTGCAAATAAAACCTACTATCAGTTCCGAAACACAACTCCATAAATGGAGTATAATTCATAAAAAACAATGAATTGAACATTCAAGAAGACAAACTCAAAGTAGTTGAACTTGCCTTTTTTGATATTTTTTCACACAGTAACTCCTTGGGTTCTCTTGTCCAGCTCTACTCAAGAATCAAGTCATTTTTGTAATCCAAAGACTTGATCAAAGACTAATGGGCTTTCCTTCAAGAGTTCCTTCAATATGAAAGCTAGGCACCTGCCACACCTCAATAATACACAAAACTGACACGCGTGTGCTCTTGTTACTCAGGAAAGCTATGTAAAGTAAAACAGGGGTGTAGTATGGCAAATGACAGAAGGCAAACAAAAGTTTTCCAAGTACATCCTCAAGCAAGATAATTTTTTTTAATTCTGACGGAAATTAATAAGGCAGCTTCCATAGTGTATTAATGAACTATATAATATAAATGACTATAGTAAGCACAACATATGGCTTTAAATTATAATAGAGACCAGTTGTACAACACTGCTGTGTAAATATTTGAGATAACTTGTCACTTCTGTATCATGCATATTAAAATGTTATCCATGTCAACCAGTCTCTGTGTCATCATGTAAGGAACGCTTTTTAACGAATTCAGCATTAATGAAAAGCATTTGTAATTTCGGTTTACCAACTACCCATAGGCTGCGTTAGAAAGAAACCTTACACAATAGAAGTACGCTTCAAGTTCATTTGATTAAGTATATTTGAGTTTATCAATATCAGTGTACTAATAGTACACTTGTAAGTGTACTATTTCTATATATTCAAGTCTGCTACTTGACTAAGCTGGCCCACTTTTTAGTTTATAAAAGTATACTTTTTGGTATACTATAAATATAACAGTAGAACTTTAAGGAGACAACTAGTTAACAACTACGTCTTTATGTTTGAATAGCAACTACAAGCAAACATATATGTATACCAGTTTGCTTGTTCAATACTTGCACATGCAATACTTGCACATTTTAGTCGAATAAATAATAAGACACTTAGTATAAGACACTTATACTCTAAGTAAAGTACTAGTTTAGTAGTGTTTTTACTGGAAGTTCACTTGTCATTTTTTAAGTGAGCCTGACATTTATATAGTAGTTTATCATTTATATATTATTTTGGCACTATGTTTCTATTTACAGTGGGTATTAATATTTTGCTTGAAAAACTTTAACATGTAAATTCCTATAAGCTGTGTTTCCACTTGTTTTATTTACTTGGATTTAAGCAACTCCACCCCAAAGTCGAATTGTTGCTAAACTCGAACATGTTTGTTTATCAGAACCAGAATCAGAAAGAGCTTTATTGCCAAGTATGTTTGCACGAATTTGTTTTGATGACAAGAGCATCCAGTACACAGAAACAGCCAAAACAGTACACAGAGACCATAACACAATAGAATACAGTACATAGATGATTTAAATAAGGGCCTATGGGCATACAAAATTAAGAAATACAATACAATAAACATAAGATATAGATATAGAGAGTAAAGCTATGTGTGTATGTAAATATGTACAAGTAAAACATAAGATAGACTATTGTAATACATGTGCTATATACAGCAGAATGAAATATAATTTACAGAAAAAGTTGTATAAAAATAGATAGTGTATTATCTGCATGATATAATTAATATTGCACTTAAGTATTATTGCATAGAGTTATTAATTGCACGGTGGGTAAAAACCATTAAACTGTTCAAGAGGAAGATGGCCTGAGGGAAGAAGCTGTTTTTGTGTCTGGTTGTTTTTTTTTGTGGTAGGTTGAACTTCTTCAGCTGATGTAAGAACTACAACCTCTGCTGGGCTTTTTTAGCAATAGAGCCAATGTGATTGTCCTATACTTCAGGTCCTGAGAGATGGTGGTGCCCAGGAACCTGAATGACTCCAATGCTGCCACAGTGCTGTTCATGATGGTGAGAGGGGGGAGTGCGTTATAACACAGTATGTAAAACTATGTAAAAAAAGATATTTAACAAACTATTTAAAACAGAACAGTAAACACAACTACAAGCCAAATACTTCATTATAGAATACTATAGAATATCTTCATTAAAAGACTGATAGGCCAAATATATTTAGTGTCAAGAATACTTTAGTGTCATTTTAAGTATACTGGGAAATATGCCTACTTAAAAAGTAGACTGAAGAATAGTTAGGCTAAAAATGTAGCTATTCACAATTACTTAAATTTAAATTAATATTTTATTGTATATTAAATGTATAAAATAAACAATTTGTTTAATTTTATTGTATTCATTTTATTAAATAAACAATTTGTTGAGTGGGTCTCTAACGTTGTTGCATTTAAGTTTAGCCAAGTAATTGTTACGTCTGGCAACACAAAATAATACTGGCAAGACATAGGCTACTTTTAACTTGCTAGCTAATGTGATTTACTTGCTATTTATTTTGTTTTTTTTATCAGAAATAATCTACATAATATGCAGATGTGTACCGAAAGGTAAGTTTGGGTGCGCGCCAAACATTTACTACCATAGTAGGAAAAATAATAGTATTTGTTTGCTGTTTTGTTCAACACAAATGATGATATTTTTTTTAATTTAGGAAAACAAAAAGTTCTGGGGCACCTTTGACTACTATGTTAAGTCAATGGTGCCCCAGAAATATTAGTTGCTAGTATTTTTCCTTTCAATGTGTACAGCCAAACAAAGACATGTATACAGGTTTGGAGTAGTCGCGCATAGCTCTTGAACTTCTCGCCGCTTTCTTTGGCCAAGGCCCGCCCAAGAGGCCATATGACTGACAGGTGAAGCAACCAATCACGTTTCGTTTTGTGCCGCGTCCTCTTTAGAGACGTGGTAATGTCACTACAGTAACAGACCGGAGTACATTCACGAACGTGTCAAACGTTAACAGCAACAACAATGCTTATAAGTTTATGAATGATTAAGCGTGTAGTCGATCGTGATGAATTCTCACTGCAACCGTTATATACACGACAACACGTTGTTTCCAGGCAGACCGTAAAAGAACGCGACACACACGTCTCCCGTAAATCCTGTGAAATTCAACCAATCAGATGACGACTTCGAACGTGTTGAAGTGTTTCCAGAAAAACGTATGCATCAGATGTTTAGCCAACGGTCCCTGTGCGTGACGTCTGAGGCTGAGACTAGGTTTGGAACAACTTGAGTAGAAATATTAATTTTTGGGTGTACTATCCCTTTAAGGGATCCAAGCACGCGCGCATGTTGTGCCGCTCCACCGCGCAGGGTGGCAGCACGTGACATGAAACTCAATGTTTACAGACACTGCTTTTGCACTGTATGCACAGATTGTAAGCAGATATATAATTAAACTTTACACTCCCTTACATAAATTGCCTCTTGGGAGTGTCCCATGTCATGCTAAATCACGCGCAGGATTGTTTTGTTTCCGGTCGCGATACTGTTTCACACTTCCGCGTCTGTTAACGTAAAGGACCGAAATTGCCAGACTATGGAAGATACAAAGGTAAACTCACAAGTTACAAGATTGCACGTTAAGCGCTACAAATATATCTTAGATTGATTCACACCTTTGACTGTGTTTGTTTGCACAGAATCACACGCGTCCTCTCATAATCGCCCTGCAACATCGTGACATATTTGACCTGGAGTCACCAAACGCTGATACAGAAGTGCTACCCAAAGGCATTGCATTCAGCTTTCTTAAGGTAGGAGAGATAATTTCCATTTGATTTATGCATGCATGCTCATATTTAGATATTAGAGTTATTTCTGTGCCTGTAGGCTGTACATGCAGTGAATCAGAGACTCGTGAGTCACAATAGCAGCGAGTCGTTGGGTTTTGAAGTGATTCTCATTGCAAATGAGTGTTCAGAAGAAGCCAAAGTAAAGATAGTTGCGAGTGTCAAGCATTATGGTAAGATTATTTTAAAAAGTTATATTTAATATACGTAAAAATTGTTGTTAAAACATGATATAGGTTATATGATGTTTTTTCAAGTGTTTGAATCATATTTTTTTTCATACCAGGTATGGAAATCTGCAAGTTTTACTTCTGCAAAAAGGATGAAGTCATAAAAACTCTTCAGTCAAACAATGTTAACCTGTTCCTCTCGACAGATAGTGATGATATCTATAAAGCCCTACATGCAGGTAAACAACTCAACGTCCTAATTAATGTATTGCATATGTTTATGATGTTTTGTTATTTGTGCTGAAACTGAAACTCACATATGATATCAGTACTACTGGTGTGGTGTAATGTAATGTTTGAACATGTGTTGTTGCTTCTAGACGTTCCAGCTGCTGTGCTTTATGATCAGACTGGTGTTTTGGATCAGCTAAAAGTTACTTTCTCAGGAGATATTATTGGCCTCTCTGAAGATTCCCTTGATAGTCTTGCAGATTTTGGATTTAGTGAAGCCCAGATAAAGACCTTCAAATCAGCTAAGGTAACTATTTCTATCACCTGATATAAAATGCTACTGTGTATAACTTCTTGTTTTTATAAATCATGTTTTTAGCAATAATAATAACAACCATATGATTAAATAAAAAATATTTGTTTTATTTAATTTCAGTTCCCAAATTTGATTTAGGGCTGAATTGGAAGTCGAATTTTAATTTGAGGCAATTCAATTACAATAGATTTAAATTCATATAATCACATTTACACACTGCCTCCGATATTTTCGTCCGTCATTAAAAAATAGTTTTTTGCATCCGTGGCAAGCATTTTGAGTGGCCATTTTTTCAACAATTCAACAATTCAGAGATAGCAAAATACGTAATAACGTATACGAAAATTTCGGACTTTATGTGCAAATTCAGCTATACTATTTAATATTTTGGCTTTCTTCTACTTTGGCTTTCTTAGGTCATGCATTTCTTTAAATACAAAAATAACATATTTAGCCAGGGACCTCTCATTGAGTTAAAAGGGAATGACCTCTATCTTAAAAATTCCTTATTGTAACTAGAATCAACAACTGTGGATTTGGGAATTGAATCTGAGATGAATGACTTTTCCTGTCAGCATAAATTTCAGTCTCTCATAAACTGAAATGGAGACATCTGCTAAATTCATCCTTCTGTTGCTAGATCTGCATGAAAGAGTTTGCCGTTCTCCTCGGTGAGATGAGGAGGAGGTTTGGACATGAGAACAGTCCTCTCTGCACTTGTCTCATAACAGCGTGGGGCTCTAGAAACGTCTGTCTCTCTGCTCTGAAAACTCTTGGAGAATGGGGTCTGGATGTGGATGAGGCGTTTTGTATGGCTGGAGCTCCCTGCAGCCCTATACTGGCCGTAGTGAAACCACACATACTGTGGGACGGTGGGCTTCACAATCTAAGAGACTTGCCCAATTTTGAACTATAAGTGCCATTTGGACTCTAAACTTGTTTAATTTGGTGCAATGCTTTTTACTGTTACACTTTTGTTTGCAATTCATACAAGGTTGTAAAGAAGACAAGTCATACAGGGTTATTTTGGTTTAATGGTAGTTCACAGCACTGTGGTAAAATATACAGCTGTGCATATAACTTCTATGAATGTTTTGGGGGTTGTACTGTAGTCTTGACAAAGAATAATGGTACAGAGTTATCATTAGCAATTATACCATTAGCAATGTAAAAAACAATTAAAACATGTTTAAATACATCTAAAAGCTACTGAAATAAAATGCAACTGTAAGTACAAAACAGTGATATCTGAGCAATAGCACACAGTATGATAACAGATTTTTATATATACACTAGAGTTAAAATGCACCATTATTAAACAAAATCCTAACATGGCTTCAGTTGAACTCTTGTAAGGCACTGCTTATGTTATGTGAGCTAAAATACTTTTTAAGTCATTCTTTAGCTAAAACACAATATGTACAAACGTATAGCAACAAGATTAAAAGAAAGAATACATTTCAAGCAATACTACATCTGCATTTGTTCATGCCAGTAACATCTTATGCATAATCCTTAAATCGGCAACAACATTCTTGGTAAATAAAACAAGGAGTATTCAGACATTTTGCTGCGTGCATGTGGTAACAACTCTACAGTACCTAAAATAAGAGAACATCTTTGGCTCAACATTGTAAAACACTGATTGATAGATGACAAAATGAGGCTATAAATCAACCACAGCATAAAATATGAAATATCATGGGTATGAAATCTCATCATAATACACATTTAAAAGCTGCACATTCATACAGGCACAGGCTAAAATAATAATGAAATGAGATTTAAAAAATATATATTTTTGTTCTTAATTCATCCTTCATCCAGCTATATTAAACACTATTCGTATGAAAACCAGCATATTTTCTGCTAAGATTTGAAACACTATCCAGCTCATTGTGTTGGACAGCCGATCAAGTATTGTCAAGGTGAATTGCTTTGAAAAAGTACTGTCCATTACCATAGTCCAATACTGCAAATCGGTTACTGTAGTGCTTTGACTTGTAAAGGTTAACAAAGACATCCGCTAATATCTGTGGAAAGCTGAATTTCTGCTATTTCAGTGATCGGAGGTCCTCACACATAGATGCCTTCAGGATTTAAAGCTGAGGAGATGGGTCGCGGCAATCCGTGAATGCTGCCGACCACAGGGTGAGACGAACCGGGACGTTTCAGTGAGCCAGTTAATGCAGCGAAATCTGTGGAAGAACAAAATATTAAATTCCTTTTTAATAACATGCTGCGGAACTTAAAATGTCTTGGGAATCAAGTGTTATGATTCCGGGTCTTTTCAAGGCCAGACATTACCAAAAATATAATATAGAATATAATAGAGGGAACATTTTTACTTCGGGATAACAGTACATGCGAATAAAAAAACAAATCAATATGTGTTTCACTGGTCCTTAGCAAATATTAGCAAACAGCTTTGTTTTGTTATAATACAAGACAACAACTACATGCTTGAAATGCCGTGTTATACAATTCTTACTATTCATTGTAGCCTAGTGTTTAGTATGAATTCTAAACAAATCCTAAACACAGAATACAGATACTGTATAAACTACATCTGCATTATGTTCAACTTGGCCTTACATTTCCAGTTTGAATCAACCAGATGTAAGGCATGAATTTGTCTTTTTGTTCATCATTATTTGATTGGACTGCTAGGAGCTCGATACTGTTTAGACAAATTTAATTAAAAATGCAAAATAGTCCTTTTTATTTCAAAGCGAGTAAGTGGAGATCAAATAACTCAAAATCAAATAAAACATTGGCCAAAAAATTATTGGAATAACTTAAATACTGTAAATGAAAAATTGAAATGTTGCCTCAGAAATAAACTGAAATATGTTTAAGACACAAGTTGTTATAATAATGAAGAAAAACAAACAAATAAATAAATCGTATATAGCAACATAATAAATAAACAATAAAAGGGAAAATGCATATAACAAAATTGCTAATAATTAAACTAAAACTAACAAAACCTATAAATAAATGCTCATTCAAAATATTAATAAAATTACAATAAAACGAAAAACAAAACTATAACTCTAGGTAAAATGCTAAAATGTTATATTGTAGTGTAATGTGTGGTTTTTAATACTTATTTTTTAATAGTAAGCTGTTTTAGTGTATACTGCGCTCACAGTATGCAATATACAATACAGTAGTTTCTCATTCCGAACACAAACTTCCGGCCGTTATTGCAGATATGACAACCACGATACCGACTCCAACCACACGGTGGCACTTTTGATTAGTAATATAAAAAAGGTCAAACTTAAGTCTTCTGTAAACAGAAGCTATGTACAACTATAATTTTATTTCTCACTTGTCTAGGATTAACGTCAAAAATAAAAAATAGATTGACTGTAAGACTCAGGTAAATGACAGCGGTAAGAGCATTCTACGTCGACCACAGCAGCAATAAACGCGTCACTGCTCGAGCGGGACCGCAGGAACCCTGCAGTTCTCTCGAGTCTCTCTCAGCATTATGACTTTACAGGTAACACATTTTTAACTACATTGAAAAAAAGTGGTCTTTAAAAGCTTTTTTTAAAAGAAAAGACTCGATAACTAATTAAGCGGCGGTGAATATAGCGCAGTCTTGCCAATGATTCATTGAAAACAAATGCGGTCGTCTTGCAGCTCATGTTAGTAATAAAACACGCTCAGTATTCATCACGATTGAGTGTAAAAGCAAAGTGTGTGAGAGCTGCATGAAACTGCCTGGAGCGAGGAGCATTTTTTTGTAAACCCGAACCATCACAATCATAACGGCCCAATATGCAATTGCATGTTGCCACATGTTCAACCGAGTGTTTACACATTTTGTGACTACTAATAGTAGTATAAAGTACATTTGCATTGTATTTCACAGGCGGTTTTATCTAAGCTGTTTTCACAGTGCGTTCAAGCTACATATATTTTAAAGATACGTTCTCCTTGGGAATTAAAGGGATGTTCAGTCAAAAATGTAAGTTTTGTCAACATTTACTCATCCTCTTGTCATTTCAAACCTGTATGACTTACTTTCTGCAGAACACCAAAAATATATTTTGAAGAATGTTGTTAACAAGGGTGAAACCCATTCCCTTCTATATAGAAACAAAACACAAAACAAAACACATCAATGGGTACCACCATTCAAAATATATTTTGTGCTCTGCAGAGGAAAGACAGTCATACAGGTTTGAAAGGAGGAGGGTGAATGCGAGATGACAGAATTTATATTTTTGGGTAAATTATCCCTTTAACGCTGCGCTCAATACACCTCATGGTTAGAATACTTCCCACCTCAACTCCAAAAATCTTTTCTGGAACGGCGCTGTTTACTGTTATTATATAGTTTTATTGTTTTTATGTTATTAATTCATTAGTAACTTTAATGTTTTAATGTAACTAAGCACTTTTAAGGCTACTAAGTACTTTCAATATTATTAAATCCAGAAGTAAATTCCAGATTTGAAGTGGGAAATATCCTAAATCCAAGGTGTAACGCAGCATAATCCAATGCTCTTCCAGTTAAACTACAGGAACACGTACTATAAAATAGACAACAACGAAAACTTCCCTAAAAACTAGGTGAATGAAGTTAATATATTGAATTGAATCATTTTTGCTGTCAAAATATTTCATATATATTTAAAAGTGTAATTTGAAAGTTTTTATACAGATTATGTAGTCCAGTGGTTCTCAATCTTTTTTGTCATGCCTCCTTTGTGGATATCGCATCGCTTTCGGCCCCCCAAAAAAGGCTTATAATCTTAAACTTTTTAATTAAACCAAAATATATTCAGTTATACAATGCTGGAACATCAATTATTTTGGTTGGTGGTCTTATTTTTCTGAGGTTGATTGCATAAAATTTAAGATAAATTTCTATATTTCATAAAATACCACGAAATCTGTGCCCCCCCCCTGGATCCATCTTGGGGCCCCCACTGATGTAGTAAAATAATTGTGTTGGATTAACATGATCACATAAATTTGTTGCAAAAACACATTTTTACATTTTGCGGGCAAACGTAAATGCAATTAACAAAATATAATGAAAGAACAGTGCTGTCACCTTGGGAGTGGGAATGGAAAATCAGGAGTGGAACTGAAGTGGAGTGACTTCAGATTCTTTGAGTGGGAATGGAAAACCAGGAGCAAAATTGGTGTGGAGCGAATGCAAAACGCTATGTGTGGGATGAGGGACAAGTATCTGGAATGCTTCGGTGCAGGGAGGGGATATTTCTATCTCTCCATTCCACCCACATACTTTGGTGCTGACACTATTTGCACACAATGTGAATAGGACATGTTTTGGCTTCATTAACTTTACTTATAAAAAGGGTACCTCTGTTCTCTGTTGTATTGTTTGAGTCTTCATCGCTGGGCTCCACAGGCAGAACTGTGACTTTGGTGCCTGTCTGCTGAATGAACTGCTGTAGGTTCACCTGCCTCAACTCTTTGGTCAACTGTTCCAGCTCGTGCTGACTCTCCTGGGAAAAAGGGTGGAGAGGTGCTAATGAAAATGATTGTCCAACACTGCAATTGGCAAACTGCCTACCATTGTGCAATAACAAATACCTATAAACAGTAACAATGCTGAATTATCTCACACGTTACCAAACACATACGTCATTTGTAAGTTTAGTTTTCGAGCCACTGCAGCGAGTGAGAAATGTTACAGTATTTTAAACAGAGCAAAGCTGAAAATACCAGTTTGGACAAGCATGGATCTTTATACAGTACAACCATGGCTGGCCATGAACATTAGGTTGTTTAATAGTGTTTTAGTATGTTAACCTTGACACACCTGCAGTCTCTTACATGACTCTGTCAGGGATCGGTCCACTGCTCGACAGCTGTTCTCAAGCTGCGCCGTGTGCTGAGCTTGAGCCTTAAGTTCGGCTTTCACCCTCTGAATCCTTGCCTTCGCTTCACCTTCACTGGCCTGCTGGGTCTCTCTGATCTCTTTATGCTGCCTTTGAACCTCAAGCCCCGCCTGTACACCCTGCAGGGACATAAGCCGCTGTTCCAGATCCGCCTCACAGCCGTGCAACCGATCGCGCAATTCCTGCAGCCGCTCCTCCAGCTGCCTCTCGCTCTCCCCTTCGATCTGAAGTTCGGTGGCCCAGAACTCCTCTTCCTCAACCTCCACCTCGTTCCTGCGCACCTGCTTCTCCATACTCGAAACTTCCTCCTTCACCTTCACGAACGTATCGTCGTCCCTGCCTCTAATTCTCTTCTCGTTCAACATGCGAAGTTCCGCCTCGTACTCCTCCATCCTGTGATCTAGAACCGTAAGGGTCTCTCTCTGCAGCCTCACCAGTTGGGTGAAATCCTCCATGCGGCTGCCCGACAAACGAGGGGACATGGGTGGTGGAGTCTGGACGCCGTTTACTAAAACCACCCGGTGTCTGGTGCTACTGTCGCTGAGCCTGCCTCCGCTGAGGATGTCCCTGAGGCTACGGGGCACACCGGTGAAGGTCAGAGATTTGCGGCGTGGCTCGCGACGACGGAGCGAACGGTCACCTGGAGCTCGGAGCTTGGCCATCAACGGGAGGCTCTGCCGATGCAAGCCACGCTCCGGGGCCCGAGGGGCAAGACCCTCGGTTGAGGGGTACTCGTTGAGGGAGGGGCCTGTGCGGTGCAGGATGAACTGCACGTCGCCGGCATACTGCCCCCAGGTGTTCAGGGACGCGACGGGACTCTCATGCGGAACGAGATGGCGTTCGGTGTCCCTCCATTTTTCGATTAGCGTGTACCGTCCTGTCCGACCTACAAAAGGAAATAAAATTTGCTCAAGAATATGGTCTTAACGGTGGCCTAGGGGTTAGTGGTGCTCATAACAGGTTTGAATCCAATCATTTTCCCTCACAATTTTAACCATCAATTTTAGTTGATTTTAATTTTTAGATTTGATGAATCCAATAATTTTTTTTTCCAACTTGCAAGAACTTACTGCATCAGGTTATGTTAATTTTTGTTTTATCAACTGTTTCTTTTACAGTGATGACCAATGAAGGTTTATATGTTTCTTACTCTGCAAATCCAGACAGATTGTTCCCAAAAGACTGAAAGAGCAGTGCAGTGTTCTTAGTTTTTTTTTCTCTAGAATGAGTCAGATTTTCCATGTCAGCAGGCACTTTAAGCGCCAGTAACTACCTCACTAGTAGAAGAGGGGCCCTGCTGAAATTATACCAGTCTGAGTGCAGCTGAAAATAGTTTCATACGATGATGTCAGCTAAAAACAAACTGATGATGTCATTACTGTAAATCTGATTCTTAGAGCATTTGTGCATCTCATTAAAGTAAATCTGATGTTTTTCGACATCTCAAGCTATTCTAAAGCCAAAACACACTCTCAAACGCTTAATCTCTTTTTAGTTATTTGGCAGGTAAAGATTACTCAAACGTCCTGGGTGCCAGATGGTTTCGGCATTATCCTCGATCTTGCGGCGAATTATAGCTTCAAGATTTAATTCTGATGTTGGGGAGGAACTTGTGGAGTTTCAATGCACTTTTCAAAAGCGTAGGAGGGATTTTGTTTTTTTTTAATCTTGTGACTTTCTTGTGACAAGCAGTGTTGTAATGACAGAAAAAGTAAAAAAATGCACTGTTCAATTCACAAAAACAATGACACAATGGTGCAGAAATTACACTCTCATCCTATAAATTCCCTTTTTTTAGTGATTAATATTTAGTTAAATATTATAAATCACCATGTTTTCTATTCTGCTCTTTAAATTTGCTTGTTTTAGTGGAAATGTGTTCAAGTGTGATAATGTCACCATCATTGAGATCCTCATTGTCTTTGTGTCAGATAACACTTTTGTTTAAAGAAGAGCTTGATTGTAGTTTATAGCTTGACAAGCTGTTTTCAAAGTAGCTTTCGCTTACCATCCCATACAAGGTATATCAAAAGAACAGCTCATTTCCTGCTCATACTGAGAATCCTCACCAATAGCTTGAGCCAGAGCGATGACCACTTCCTGGCAAGTAGTGGCCTCTGTGACTCCGCAGACCACGCGCTGAACTCCATCAACCCACACCTTTAGCTCCATTCTGGGTCAAACACTGCAGGGTCTGGGGCTTCTGGCCTTCTACGTCATTCCTTCCTGCTCCAGGGGTCCGGCGCTACAGCTGCCATCCCCCTTATGGCAATTCTGTACAGCGAAAGCGAAAAACTAAACGTTAAGAAACACTTTGGAAATGGGACACATGGAAATGTTTCAGCTGTGCCATTCTGATTTAATCTTGATTTAATTTAGTTTCTGGTTATCATCATTTCCACCATTTGTATGTGTGCTCTATACAGTAGGTGTGGGCCACTTTTAATTTAATTTTGACAGAAATCCAAGAAAAATATATTAATGGTGTGTGTGCCTTTAAAAATCATCGGTGATGATGTCATCGAAATATGCCCTCTTGGCAGAAACTGGTGTTCTTTAATACGTTGTGTCTACACCAAACGTGAAGCATCGCGTTCCTCTCTCTTTATTACTAGTTTGTTATTTTTTAGTGACACGAAAAACATCACACAGTGGGGAGTGTCTTCACGTGTCCGGACGTGTCAAACAGTCCGAAATCACCTACTTCCATACTATATAGTAGGCGAAAATGAGTATGAGTCATGAATAGTATGTCCGAAACTTCAGTATGAAAAAAACAGTAGGCGAGAAATACCCGGATGGGCTACTACTTCCGCCGAGATTAGAGAGTATGGATCGGATGGACAATTATCTATCCCATGATGCCACGGGAGCTGAACAACGGTCAAATTTCACTAACTAAATCAAGGACACAGCTTAGGTGTCAATGAGCACGAATTTAGAATTTTTTCTAATTTTCTAACTTGCTTGGATGACGTGATTTACTGCAAAAAATGACTTTCTTACTTTGTCTTTTTTTCTTGTTTTCCAATAAAAATGTCTAAACATTCTTGAATCAAGAAGCATTTTCTTGATGAGCAAACTGACCTAAGAAAATAAGTCTTGTTTTTAGTCAAAAAATATGACATTTCAGTAAATTTGTACCTAAAACAAGCAAAAAAATCTGCCAATGGGGTAAGAAAAATAATTTGAATTGAGTGATTAAGAAAAAGGTCGACCTTAATTCAAGATTATTTTTCTTACCCCATTGGCAATTTTTTTTGCTTGTTTTAAGCACAAATTCACTGAAATTTCATATTTGTTTTACTTAAAACAAGACTTATTTTCAATCAAGAAAATCCATCTTGATTTAAGAATTTGTAGACAATTTTACTGGAAAACAAGAAAAAGTAAGAAAGTCATTTTTTGCAGTGTGTTCGCACCCGATTTTTTATCACTCGGCACGAGTTTGCATCTTTTTGTGTTTTTGCATTGATTTTGTATGTAATTTACTCGCACTTAATTCACGTTTGGTGTGAACACAGCATTGCATTTATTTGCATACTGCAGTGAATAGCCATTGATTGTCTTGCATAGTCGACAGAAAACGAAATACACCTGTCATGACAATTACAAAGCTCCTCTGATGTTGCTTTTTAATTACAAAAACTACAAAATCATGTGAATAAAAATAATCTTTTTTTAATGACATTCCCAACATAATTTGTTGTTAAAAAATCAAGAGCATTTTGAATCCAAATTTCAAAGTCTTTTGTTGAGCAAACAACAAATATTCATTTACATGCAATCTCTCTGTTAATCAGGAAAGCTTTGTCAAAGGAAATGACTGTGTTTCTAGCAGGAGACCTCTGTTTTTCCAGATGGGCGCGTATCCTTCCTCTGATATCCGACTCGTTAAACAATAGGTTTTTACTTTGTTTTTAACAAAGAAATAAGGCCGCGTCTACAAACAACTTCAGTCACTGTGAAACAACAGCTCACGCGAGGTCCCGAAATAGCATATTTTCCAGGAAATAAAGTGAATCTGTGCCTGTTGTGGAGGTGTGCTGAGGGTGCGAAAAGAGGGAGGAAAACAAGATAAACAGTTGGCTGCATTAAGGATGTCCTGCTGGATTCAGTGAGACCAGCTGGACCTGACGTTATCTTCCTCCCACTTTTGTGAGTAGGTACAATTTTAGGACAGCGAGCTGGCAAGCACATGCCTGAGCAGATCTTCAGCTTTAGAGAAGATTTAAAAAGACCACTATTGATTCTATCATAATGAAGAATAAAAAAGGGATAGTTCGCCCAATAATTTCTTTATTTACTCATCCTCCTGTCATTTCAAACCTGTATGACTGACGTTTATCTGCAGAATACAAAAGAAGATGTTTTAAAGAACGTTGGCATTTGTTATCTCCTTTTGTCACAGGTTTCAGGGCCAGAAAATACAAAAAACAACTTGAGAATATACAGTGTATATGTCTGTAATGTGATTTGGATAGAGGTTTCATTTCTATATTTTAGGTGAACTAACTTTTTTAATAAACCAAGAAAAACTGCACCTGTGACACTCAATGTATTTTATAAAGCAGGCCGTATTTCATTTAAACGTCTGAAGGATTCTGCGTAGTCTGTCATGCAATTTCTGCAGTTCTTTAGTTTTTTTTAAGCTAACATGAATACAAATTCTTTCTTTTTCATATCGGCTCAAAGAGCTGTGAGTATGGCTGCAAAGATGATTTAGTGTCTGTATGGGGCATTGTGCTGGAAAAGTAAAGCTTTGGTTCGGCCAAACACCACAGCATATGGACAAAGCCTCTACTCTCAATGAAATACTACACCCGCTCTAATAAAATTTGCAAGCACACCAAATGATGTGCTACTTAAAAAAACGAAGTGTAGCCCTCTAAGGACGATTCTGTCCAAGCTTGAAAATCAGGCTACTAAAACAAAGAGCTTGCCAAGTTTTCCTAACCAACATTTTCAATTGAAGATTTATGAAGATGACTTAAAATATATTATTAAGCATAGAAATTCCTGAATATGGAAATGTAATCACATTCAAATGTTACAACACACTATCTATACACACTAGTTTTTATTTATTTATTTATTCATTTTTTTCATATATGTCATCAACAAAATGGCACTCTTAAATCAACAATTAACAATAAAAATAATCATTGATAAATTATATTGAATGTAATACATCAGCCTGATGTCACAGGAATTCCAATCTATTTTATGAGATGGTTCATTCGTATGAAATTGTACAATGTGAATCATACAAAAACGTACGATTATTAAAAAAGCAATACTGAAGCCCCACCCCTAACATAACTGGCACAAAAGCACATCATACTATGAGGACGAATTAACATGAATATGAATTAGTCATCTGCTAAAATAGTTATGAATTACTGTGAGATTGTGTCACCGACTATACAATTATTGTCCTAATATACATTAGTGTACTTTGTTTGGGCCAAATCACCTGGTAATAATTATTGCATAAATTGTACAATTTTGACAGCTGATATAAATCTCGCAGATATCATATCTTCTTAACATATGAACCAGCCATGCTTAAATCTCTCATTGTGAATCAATTCCTCATCACGCCGCAAAAAAGTTATTACGCCCTAATTACCAGAACAAAACGTTATACTCCACTTAACACGACTCTGCCGTTCCAATTCCATTTTAGTCAGCCTCATAGACCCCCGTAAGAGAATTGACTTGACCATCTTTGGTGCAGTATATTGACATATGGTACCACTATAAGTGTGCTCATAAGTGTGAGCCAAAATAATCCATGATGGCTTATTACAACGCAACCAAATGAACTGGAGTCAATATCAGGCTCCAGCCAAAAGTCTAAATTTGATTTGATTTAAAATGGGTCAGGAGCAGTTCAGCCAAACCAGAGAACAAAATAACATTCAAGATACAATTCACATTTATGCATTCCACAAATTTATATCATCACACTTGAATTTCTTGTTGGCTGCAAATTATTTCTGTGCATTTTTGCTTTATGTCCTTCTTGAACAAATTAGCTCTTGGTCCTTCATTCTTACTGCCTTAGCGTTCGTGACAACAGATGGAGTCCCGTGACTAAGTGTCAGACGTGAGGCATTGTGGGGCATCAGCCCAGACCATTTCATGTGTCCTCTTATAAAATACACAAAAGTGGCGTGCGGCCTGCTGTATTCTGACATTTTTCCACGAGTGCTCACTGAAGCAAGGAAGTCTAGTTAACGGATGACTTCACTTCCTCTGCATACTGTATGTCTGACTAAATCGGCCAAAACCAAAGGCAACCAAGATCTGTGTTAGATATGAGATATAAACATATGTATTAACAAAATTCTTCCTTAAGAATTCCCTTAAGAACTATACATTTGAAAAGTATAGAGTTGTAAGTTTACATAATTGCACGTAAATGTAATGCATGCAAGTTTTTACAGCATTATTTTAGCCATTAGCATAAGCCATATTTTGTGATCCATTTGAAACTAGTTGTTCAAAGGCACCCTTTGAACTTTTTGTATATTTATTACAAAGCAAATTATTGGGTTGATAAATACGGTTTTATGGTGAATTGTCTCTTCATTTTCAGCTGAGCCCAGTGTGCGACTCACAGCAAATATCACCCCATAAATCAACTTGGATTGCTTCTTTGCTTGGAGTTTTAATACTATAACTTGTAAATATAAGCTGATGAAATAAAAACACGCAGACAGGATTTATGAAACAAGCCTTACAGTATATTCTAACCTGAAAAGTGTTGCAAATAAACATGACAGCGACAAAAAACAAACTACAATGTGAATATTATATCATAGCACAGAGGATAAATTAGTCACACAATTACATATCTGGGACATGAGTCATGCATTGCACAACAAGTTGCAAAAATCTATTTTTTTAACTAATTTGACTTTAGCTTTGACCAGACCAACTACAGCCTCTGTCGAATATAGAAACATCACAGTGCATTACAATATTCATTCAGTAGCTAGCTAATAACATGCTACTGTACCTGAACATTAGACACAAAATATGAAATGAACGGTGTCATGTCATGTGTGTTAATATGTAAAATTAGTTTTTGTCCCGTCCTTCCTGAGTCATCGGCAAAACACCCCATCAAAGGAGCTCTTACCCTGTTTTCATCAAAAGGATGTTGATGTTCAATTTAGACACCTTCCACCAAAGAAACTACAGGTTCTGGGCTGGAAAAGCTGGCCTTGAATCGGCCCCATAAATCCGCTGAACCACTAACATCTAACGTCTGTGTTCAGTTTTTAAAACAACAAGTCTAGCTAGACCTATGAGAAACAAAAAATAAATCTAAATGCAAAATCTAAACCGCTCCCGACACTGTTGTTTACCGGAAGCGCCAGATGTGTCACATTTATTTGACAAACACGACCCATTTCTTGCATGCTTACTTTAGTCACTTCATGTCCCACTGCCATGGCAAAAAGATGCTTGATTACTTAAATTTTGCAATTAGCAAAACTAGCAATAAAGCTTACAGGCAAAAACTGCCATCATTTATTCACCTTCTTGTCATTTCAAACCTGTTTGACTTTCTTTCTTCTGCAGAACACAAAATAAGATATATTTTGAAGAACGTTGAAAACCGAACAACAATAGCAGTATCTATTCACTCTTAAGCAATGCAAGTCAATGGTTACCGCCACTGTTCAGTTAGCAACATTTTTTTAAATATTATACCCATAATACTTGTTCTATAAAGCTTTGCAATATCCATCCATCCATCCATTTTCTAACGCTTGTCCGAACTACCTCGGGTCACGGGGAGCTTTGCAATATAACTGATAATATTCCTGGTAACCATCAATAACACTCCGTTTCAACAGCGAAACGGATGAAACAGTCAATCTTCCCAAGATGATAATATTGATTGCGCTGTTTTTAGGAAGAATCCCTGTGATCTTTCCAGATTTTTTCAAGCAGAAAGCCATTGGAGTGCTGACTGTGTCTGAGTCAGACAGGAACACCATTTGCATGTTTATCCCAATGGGCTCAGTGCAACACTGAATCACTTGATGTTTATGCTGGCCAACTTGATATAAGGAGTTTACTATTGCATTTATTTACATTAAGTCATTTATCAGACGCTTTTATCCAAAGCGACTTACAGGTGGGATAAACAATGGAAGCAATTGGGACAGCATAAGGACAACAAAAAGCATAAGTGCAATAAAAAAAAAGGCTGGTCTCATATAGCCACAGTATACAGAGCTATGTTAGAAGTATTTTATTTAATTATGTCTATATTTATAAGCAATCCGACCTAAAATGTTATCCCGTTGGACGATAAAGTCTATGTATTTTGGGGTTTCCAAAAGAACTCCAAACTGAATTTAAATTCCAAAGAAATTGTAGAGGGAACCTTAACCTTATCTACAGTTCAGACCAGAATATCTGTGTATCAATTAAGGTCTTTCCACATACAGTCAGAAATTTTCGTAAGTGTTTTTTTGTATTTTGCGCTCGTTTGTACGGTGTCTCTGAATTGTCAAAACGCCCCTCAAAATGCTTGCTACGGATGCGAAAAACGCAGAAATCAAAGAATGTGTTTATGACGGACGAAAACATCGGAGTCCGTGTGTAAATGTGATTGAAACAACATGAGGTCATATTCATGTTATAATGTGTGAAAATTTCAGACGCAAATTACAGACTCAATGTGCAATGACCTTAAGGCTTGTGAATAGTCATAACCACATAGCAATGTGGTGTTGAGTTTTGCATGGGCAAGCTCTTCTCAATTCTAGTTATTTATTATAATGACTCAAAATATGTCTAAAACAAAGCCTTTATAAAGGTTTATGCAAAACAACCTACCTTTATGAAATTACATAGGAAATGAACACACAGCATGTCCAAAACCTTTCTTTGTTTGTTAAGGCTATCGGGTTAGCTCTTGACAGAGGCTAAACCCTGAAGCCCCTAGAAAGCATAAATTAAAATCTAATGATACAAGATTCCAGGCCCCGTACCAGCATCTATTCGAAACCAAAAAGAATAAACTAATTTCACAAGATATTATGATGTGGTGTAGCTATTGCTGAGCTATTTTGTATTCAATTTTCATTCTACTTGCGCTCAAGCTAGCTGCCATGCTCTGTAATAACTAGCAATTTATGCACTATTCAGTAATTGGCTGCAGGCCTCTGCTGAAACTCTGTCAAGATTGAAAGTATTTGAGAGAAATATATGCAGTTAATAGCGTTTATAGCTACTTTTGATAGTTAGATCAAAACAATAAACATACTGACCTAAAGTTAGACAAAGTATTTGGAAACTCTACAGTTGTCAAGCACTAGTGTGCAATTAGCCATAGCCGAAGAACCACATGAAAATTCATGCTAAGTACATTTTCTCAGATTATAAAGATAGAATAAAGGGTTTGTTTGCAGACGTCATTTTATGTTTTTGTTGTCTAATGCTACAACATTCGTACATTTTAAATGTAGCTTAACATTTTAACAACAGTACACTCAAAAAATGAAAATTCTATTATGAAATATATACATATCCATGAAATATTGCAGCATTTATTGTAAATACCTTATTAGTGTGGGGCATTTTTCTTCTAAAATGCCCTCATTATCTTCAGTTAAAATCTGAAAGTGCATTTCCGCCCTGTATAGTGACTATCTATCTTAAATTACATATGTTAGATGACTTGGGTGGAGCATCTGTTAACTCTTCCCCTTCAAATGTCAGTCTGCTGCCAGTTCCATTTCAAAATGCAACTGCTGTTTTTATACATCCAATCAAATCGCAGGGAAAAATGCAAGCCACGTCCACTCTTTTTCTCATGCGGCATTCCATTTCACTCTGTAATGCGTCAAAATAGGGAAGTAAAAATGATTACAACTTCCGGTTCAGAGGGACTTTAAACATGTATGACTTTCTTCTGCAGAACACAAAAGAAGATATTTTGAAGAAATATGTTGGTTTGTTAGCAACCAAACATTCCACATTCTGCCATTGACTTCCATTGAATGAAGACAAAACCACTGAGACATTTCTAAACATGTCTTCTTTTGTGTTCCACAGAAGAAAGAGTCATATGCAGGTTTTGAACAATGTACGTGCAAGAAAATGATTTTATTTTTTGATAAACTATCCCTTTAAGACCACTGTCAAACTAGCTAGTGACTGAATCATTGTTGAGCCGTACAAACATCCAGCAGATTCTCTGAAGACATGGGCCTTGCTGTAACCCCATGGAAACTGATAACATTGAGGTTACAAATTCCACACAGCTGAGCATTCTGTGAGTCCTGAATGAGATAAGACATTTCTTGCCTTCCCTCTCTAATCAGGGGACCGACAATGACTGTCATCATACGTGGTTTAATGTTGTTTTGGCTTCGCACAAAAGCTAAAATAGGTGTTTTGTGAGTCAGAGGAGCAGCAGGGTGTGTTGTTTTCCTCATATTTTGAGCTAAACTCTACTTTCTAGTTAAAGACCGTACGTTCATTCTGTTGAAAGATCTATGAATTGTATAATCCCCAACCGCTCTTCTGTAAGTCTCAGTTGCCGTTGACTTGCATCAGGAGACCATTTTGAGTGATTTTAAAACTAAGCAACCAAGTACTAAAACAACAAACCAGATTTGTACATTTAAAAAAAAAAGTGACTCAATGTCATGCATTTGTGTTACAATTTAGCATTTGACAGATGCTTTTATGCATTCAAGCTACACATTTTTATAACACATAACCTTTGCATTGCTATAACTTTGCTGTTGTAAGCTTCATATACTGTATGTTGTCAATTCCCGATGGAACATGCAGGTGCAAATCAAACGCAAAGTTCACAAACAACACCGCTGCATACGCACAAACACGCCGGAGCTCCCCATCATCCAAACACAGGAGATCTGTGTCCTCACCAAACCTCCCAGCTGGCAGGAGAAAGGAAGAAAAACAAACCTTCTTTCCCCACCCCAGTAAAACAATTACCTTAGGTACAGAACATTTGGAGGAACGCGAGTGAATTCACAGTGAAATCTTGACTTCTAAGTCCCTTTGGTGTCCAAATGTACTTTCCTTTTTTTTATTCTTTCATATAGTTTGGCACATTTAGCCTCAAAGAGTAAAGGAACACAGTGCAAAGCTTTCACGGAAGGTAACTGGCGGACAAAAGTTTGAGGAACTACATAAAACCGTGCCAAGTTTTAAGCAAAGTTTCCCCTCTAAATAGGTCCAAAAACAAGACTGCAAGAACAGACTTCCTACTGTGCTATTTAAATGAAGGACCAGCGAGAGCTGTCTTCTTGTAAAACTTAGTAGTTTAGTCTCAGCTGAGGTGCTTTAATAAAAAAAAAGCTACACCCCCCAAAACCCACCTCCACAACCAGAGTCATGACGTTGAGACTGGCAGGATCGCTAACATCTGGATGGCACGTTTAGCTGGATATAATGCTGCCTTTGTTCTTTTGCCATGGTTGGGATCAGCAAGCTAACTTTGAAGAACCAGCCAATAACCGAGTTACCGAGGTATTGGATGAAGTGTAACGTGACAAAGTGGTTTATTAATAATCTCTCATCTCAGTGTAGTTATGCATAACTACAATGAAGAATGTGGACACTTTTCTGAGCCATTATAAAATAACACGCACAAAAAAAGCCATTATATCACTGCATCTCTGCAATGTTTCAGTCCAAATAAACCAAATTATATATAACCAAATAAATACTGTGACTACAATGTCTCCTTTGTAGGAGCCACACATGTTGGTGAATTGTGTGCATGGCTTTCTGTGCATGACAACATGAATTTGACATGCATTTTGAGACTTTAATAAATTTCACAATGAAAAACATTGTTTACAATAACTAGATAATACAAAATATTTAATGAAAAATTTTGTTTATGCTTAACTACTACAAATTATACCACATAAGAACACTAAAATAGTCCATGAAAAAAGGCCTTGAATTGATCTTTCAAATATAAAAATGAAAACACAATTACCTTTAATGTAAAATTATTGTAAAATATCTACTGTATACCCCTTATTTAGTTGATAAAATTGGGTATTACTGTCTGCAGCTACCGAATATAATGTATTTCTCAAAAATTTGGTAGAAATTCTGATATTGTAAGTAAAGATCATATTTCTGTTCCAATTTGTATTGCATGCATTCTGTTGATACTTAATGTTTATAATGTTAAAGTTTGTGCTGTACATTGTTGATCTCTATACTGTGTACTCAATAATAAAAACTATACCACCGTAGTAATCATAATAACAATACAATCAAACATTATTGTATTTTATTAAGTCAACCACCAAATCTTTATAAACATTACGATATTACTAGTTTTTCTAATCAAATGCAAATATTAAACTTCTCAAGTTACACGTAAGACAGAACTCAAATGTTAACTGCGGTTACTTTTCATTATTAACAATACATTTGCAAAACCGTGGCTTTCTTACCTTTCTGTATAAAATCAAGATCTATTTTTTCCAGATTTGTCCCAGCCGATGTTACGTTGAGCAAACTTTCTGCAACACACTACTGTTAGACTCTATCTAACAGACTCTAAAGCATCATCTAAAATGAACTATCAGATCTTAAACTAATGTTACTTTCTTTTCTTACGCGCTAAATATGAGCGGATTTCTTCTGAAGAGCTCACCGCCCCACAGGAAAAAGTTTTCACGCTGTGCCTCAGTGCGTCGATCCTGTGTGGAAAATACAACCATTTGATCTCACTCAAAATCACAGAGCCCGTTTTTTTCACCCATCAACGTCCCGCCCTCTACCTGATCACTGTGCAATCATTGGTACGACTACATGTATGACTTACCAATCGTCCAATCAAATGTATGTTTTTAGGATTTCCCAGTAGCCCACCCCCCAGTAGCAGGCGGGTCTTGTTGGAGTATGGGTGGGAAAAACGTTGTTCGGCAAATGTTGTCGGATGATTAGTTTCCTTTTTTAAAACATATATTTTTAAAATCCAACTAGGTTTTTTCCTTTTAAGGCTTATTTGTATAATATATAATACACTCATTTAATTTATGAAACCGAAATATTTGTACCTATGACAGGAATCCGCTCACACGACTTTTTACACAGTAACCACAACGAACGATGCCGATTGGTCCAACCTGTGGTCAGCGCTGAGAAAAATGTCACTGACCACGTGAAGAGAGTCTTTAAAGGGATACTTCACCCAAAAATGAAAATTCTGTCATCATTTACTCACCTTCGAGTTGTTCCAAATGTGTATCAATTTCTTTATTCTGATGAACACAGAGACAAATATTTGGAATAATGGAGATCTCAACCCCCATTGACTACCATAGTAGGAAAAAAATCAATGTTAGTCAAACGTCCCCCAGAACTTTTTTCTGTGCTACATTCTACAAAATGTCTTATTTTGTGTTCAGCAGAACAAAAAAAAAGTTAAAGCATGTTTTTCTACTATGGTAGTCAATGGGTGTTGAGATCTGTTTGGTTATAAGCATTATTCCAAATATCTTTCTCTGTGTTCATCAGAACAAAGACATTTATACACATTTGTAATAACTCGAAGGTAAGTAAATTATTTTGTTTTTGTTCATTTTTGGATGAAGTATCACTTTAACGACACTACTTTAACAGGCATGTATTTGAAAAAAAATATTATTTTGACCCATCGTACCTTACAAACTTGGGACAACCTCCTACCTTCATTTTGCAGCCATTTGTAGCGTTTACCATTTATTACCCCTTTTAAAATGTCCTTTCTACCTACTTTATCTTTTTCTATTTTCAAAAACTGTAACAACAAAATATTATAAATGGCAGCGCAAGGTATCATTGTTTAAATGATCATTGTTGTATTTTGTCTGCATTTAACGGCTTATATAACATTAATATATTTTAATACAAAAAAAATTACGGACGTTTTGACAGTCAGTTTGACAATTACATGGATACAACATTTATAACCTTCAAATAATAAAAAATAATTATTTAATTATATTCTTTATAATATATTTGTAAGTCGAATAACACAGAGACAAACGCTTGAATATACTGACCCCTTGTGTCTTTCGTGTTTTCAAGTTTACTCCAATATCTAGATTTATGTAAATGTTACACAATTGTTTAATATAAAGAATCAATGTATAATACAAATACAATGCAATTTTATTTTCCACAGTCTTTTTATTTGTAAGATCAATTATTTAAAGTAGGCCTATGTTTCTCGTCAAATAATTAATGCTATAGTATATGTCGTAAATCTTTGCTTTTTATGTTAACTCCTATGGCATTATGAATTAAATAATTAAATGTAATCAATCTACAAAAACAACCTTTACGTCAGTATTGTTCTTACGAATCAGAAACCTGATTTGTGTAGAGTGAAACTAAACCAGTTTACTCATAGTAAGATATTTATAGCTACACAAAACAAACGTAATCCGCCACTGTCTTTTTATGACACTTTAAATACATAGTGAAGCATCAGGTCAAACGTTTAACAACTAGGTCGAATAATTTGTGTAGTCTTTTGATAATCGCGTGGGATTGGCTACTTGCGCGACGCATGCAAAGTCAGCTATTTTGAGCGACAGGAGAAATGCCCAATAAGAATCTCCAAACGCGATGACGTACGCACGTGAACGTCCCGGTTATATTTAGGGCCTATTTAAGCACCAAGCCAGTCTTAGCCAAAACTGCCTTGAGCGCTTGTCAAAAGCCGGTCGCTATTGAGTGTTGAATATGTCCTAGCACATTGTCGTGTTGTATCACATTGCAGTTAAGCCACATTTATTTTCGTTTAAAAACGAAATTCAACTTGGAATTGGCGGTGTTTGTTATCGATCAGTTATTGATCGAATCCTCCGCCCTGCACATCTCATTGAACGGACGCTGGACTATTCGTCTCTACAGATGTTTCAACTCTAATAATGCAAGATGCATGCTGATGCTCGAGAGAGGTTGCTTGACTCCGCATTACTCATCATTTTAAACTCATCCACCTACTAAAAATAATCGCAAACAGCCGAGAATCGTTTGTATTTTGGGGTAAGTGTATCCGCCCAAATTTATGTAAAGCACAGCCTCCGAGCACAGGCCATGTAACGTTAGCCTGGGAAGGACAGACGCATAGGTCTTTGCGCCTTGTTATTGTTTTATACCGATCAGATTAATCGATTTTTTATTTATTACGATTGTCGGCGGATATGAGGCTTAATATTTTGTATCTATGTGTATGCGTTATGGCAAGGTCATGATAAAGGCTCGAGTCGTTAAAGTCTTTTCTGACGCGGAACTTAAAGCGAACCCACAGGTAAAAACAACGGAAAATGCTTACAAGCCGATATGTTGACGATCCTTTCTGATCATTATAATGGACACAAAAACAGAAAATTTGAGATTGAGATTTGAGATTTCGTTTTAATGTATGTTTTATTTTAGTATATTATTTTTAATAGCACGCCCAAATAAACGCAGGCCCTCCGATAGAATGGCGCTTGAGCACGTACATGTTTTAAATGATATTGTCCCTTTAATATCACATTTTAAAAACGCTTTAAAACCATTTTGAGCCGAAATGACAATATAATTTAATGGGTAAAAGGTTTGTGTGCGCTTTAGTCAATGATTTTTTAAACCAGTTTTGTAGTAAAAGTGTTTTTTGCCAGATATATTACAATAGTTTTACTGCCAATTCTATGGTTATTTGGGGAGACCATGGTATATTTGTGGCTATTATGGTTTTACTCCAATGAAACCCAAAACCTGTAAGGGTTTTATACTTTGTACCAATATGGTGTTAAAGGGATAGTGGCAAAATGAAAATTCCCTCATTTATTCGCTTGTATGACTTTCTTCTGCAGAACACAAAAGAAGATATTTTGAAGAATGTTGGTAACCAAACAACACTTACTCGAAACCCCTTAGACATTTTCAAAATATCATCTTTGGTGTTTCAAAATCATATAAAGGTTTAGAACCACACAACACAATTGTGTTTTGGAGACATTTATCCCTTTAAATCATGGTGTGTTGTTTTTGTATGGTTTGAGAATTGTTATGATGTCGAATTGGATCGTACGTACAAAATAGGCATTGAAATGTGCTTATGCAGTTTCTCACACACACGTTGGGGTTTATTAAAACTATAAACTTGACATGAATATGTGCAGACCCTAATAACCATGCGACTGTATGCACACTTTAGAAATGCAATTTACGCAAGGTTTTATACATTAGGCCCCTGGAGTTGAACAAGACCCTTGAACCCAGTTTGCTCAGGGACTGAACCTTTGATGCTAAAGTGAACTGCTAGGTGCTTTGGATAGCACAAGTTAGTTGAGATATTTAGCTTTACATTTTCTGAACTTTCTTCACAATTACCCATCAATACGAGTGAGACAGCAGTGTAATAAGAAATTACGCTATTATGTAGCGCAAAAGTGAAAACAAACAACATGCAAGATGAGGTTGACTGATGAATTTATATCAAAGAAAAAAAATGATAGCTGTCGTAACAAAGCCGGTATTGTGAACTTTGGGCTTAGACATAGAGAAAGTCTGGTTTCGTGATGGCCCTTAATTCTAATAGAGAATGTGAAGCTGACGTCACGCCCTTTGTTGCTGTGGCGCCGCCATCTTGGGAGGATCATACTCCGCTGTATTTATTGTTTTGATATGTACCGTTACTTGTTTTGTTTGATATATGGAGAAATCGAAAGTGAAAGCATCATGGGCTTTTCCTGAACGATTTTACGTAATGCTATTGCAGTTTTTTAACACGGCAAGACCGACTGACCTACCATAGATATATTTCCAAATTGAACTAGAAAAACAAAACACTGCATTGAACGCACTAGCAGCTATGCTCCCAAGGAAGCGCAACATTCAAGGCGGCGTGACGTTGATTAACAAGCTCTATAACGTTTCAATCTACCCTAACAGGTGAAGAATGACCGAATATAAGCTTGTGGTCGTGGGGGCTGGAGGCGTTTGGGAAGAGCGCACTTACCATCCAGCTCATCCAGAACCACTTTGTGGATGAATACGACCCAACCATAGAGGTGAGGCATGTGTCTGAAACGGATCTGCTTCATACAGGCTTTAAACAGCCATGCAAAGCTGTGAAACTCACCCACATGTGACTATGCAAAAAATTTAGTCAAAGACACAACAGCGTAATCCAGTTGTTCTGGTTTTAAAGGAGGTAGATTTTAGATGGCGGTTATTGTCTTATACCTTTCCCTTTTCTGTCATGGCATTTTTTTAATTGTTATGATAAAAAAAATGATGGCAAACTATTTGAAACAGTTTGTGGTGAAATGTGCACCTGTCTTTTAATGTAAACATCAATCTGCGAGCGTTTTTTTTCTTCTAGCAGTATTGCTTCTGTAATGTAATCTGAGGCTTTTGGTAGGGTCAAATAAACTGTACATCAGGAAATTATAGAACTTTTGAAAATGTACCATACAGGTGGTTAAAGAGGAGGAAAAATGACCTTTTTTAAATTTAAATATTTTGTTTTTTTACGTCAAATACTGAATACCTTCTTCACCCATACAGGATTCTTACAGGAAGCAGGTGGTGATCGATGGAGAGACGTGTCTACTGGACATCTTGGACACTGCAGGTCAGGAGGAGTACAGCGCTATGAGGGACCAGTACATGAGGACGGGAGAGGGCTTCCTCTGCGTCTTTGCCATCAATAATACCAAGTCCTTCGAGGACATTCATCACTACAGGTGCGGGTTTGCTCAAAACTGATTTGGGGTGGCAATCGAATAACATCCAGCTTCAGGTCTGGGAAACAACTCCGTTCGCGTTATATTGTAGTCAAGTTATGCTGCATTTGCTTTCACAGAGAGCAAATAAAGAGAGTCAAGGATTCAGAAGATGTCCCCATGGTTCTTGTGGGGAACAAGTGTGATCTTCCGTCCCGCTCTGTGGACACCAAGCAGGCTCAGGATTTAGCACGTAGCTACGGCATTCCATTTATAGAAACCTCAGCAAAGACGAGACAGGTATGGAAAATACCAGTCGATCGCGATGTGAAATACTTTATTTATTTACTTCGTTACTGTTATGATACAGGTCATTTTAGACGTTTTGTTTGAATGTATGAAAGTTGATTTGAAGACAAAATGAAATTAATATTTTACAATTTGCGTAATACATTACATGTCGTCTTTAATGCCGTACTAACATATTGTGGCAGTAGTTCAAGTTAAATGTGTATTAAATATTGCTTCCGAAACCTCATATTTCAATATTTTTGTTTTTTGCCACGAATCATTATTATTATTATTGGTCACCCTTTATGTTTATCACTGGGTTTTGCAAATATCTAACTAATAAAAAATAATTTAAAAAGTACTTGTTAAAGGGATAGTTCATCCAAAATTGAAAATTCTGTCATCATTTACTCGCCCTTAGGTTGTTTCAAACCTGTATTAATTTCTTTGTTCCAATGAACATAGCGAAAGATATTTGGAAGAATGTTAGCAATTTTCAGTTCTGGTACATCATCCACTACCATAATAGGAAACAAAATGTTTTTGTTCTGTTGAACACATAATGAGATATTTTGGAGAATTAAGAAAACAAATAGTTCTCGGGCACCTTTGACTACCATTTAATTCTTCCTACTATGGTAGTCAATGATGTCTCGGAACTGAAAGTTACTAACATTCTTCTAAATATCTTTCTCTGTGTTCATCAGAACGGATTAATTTGTAGAGGTATGAAATAACATAAGTGTGAGTAAATTATTACAATATTAGAATTTTTGGGTGAACTATCCTTTTAACTTTAGCGAATATATTGAAGTCAAATATAACCAGAATTTTAAGTAGCGTAAGACCCAGCTCAATTAACTAGAAAGTCAGGAACATGTTTCAGGAACATGTTTGGGTCATATTTCACACCAAAATAAAAATTACATTTAAAAACACATTTAATAATACAATTTTGGTAACATAATACAGTTGTAATTGTTAATGCATTAGCTAACGTGGGATAACAATGACCAATTCACCTACAGCATATATTCATTAAAGTTCATGTTAATTTCAGCATTTGCAAATACTTTTTTAAAACCAAATGTTTTAAAACTTTTATGCACAATACACTTTCAATAATTGTATTGACATTAACTAACGAAGATGAATAAATGCTGAAAAACAATATTATTCATTGTTAGTTAATGCATTTACTAATGGTAACAAATACAAACTTATTGTAAAGTGTTGCCAAAATAAGTTCTTTAGTGAACTACAAACATTAAAATTTATGGTGGCGCATCTGGATATTCAATACATTTTTTTTGTAATTGTATTAGTATAAGACATTTTACCATACCAAAAACAGAATATATATTGTTCTTCATTCAGTTTATGCAATGTAATCAAGTGTAAAGAAGTTGGGGTGAGATGTATGAGCTGAATTTAATTTACACGCTATTTTAAAATTATAATCTCAGCTGGATGTTTCATATTGTCACACTGGGTTTATGCATGAGCTCATTCTTGGTTTCTAATGGGCTTTATGAATAATCAATCAGGTGCACAACACAACTGATCTCACTCTGGTTCATGCCTGGTCTTTCTTGTTCATTCACCATAATGTGCTTCTTTGTTTGATTTCACCTGACCATAAACAAATCTGTTATGAGCAAAGAATGCAGCTTGAATTGATTATTAAGGGTTTAAATCACTGTAAATGTTGGAGGAGCTGAACTGCTCTCTGTCTGGACCTCTCAAGGCATATGCTGTATCTCTCTCTGCAGTGCTGAAATCACAAGTCCTTTTGGTGCTGGGATAAAATAAAAACTACTGATTTACCTTCTTTATCTGCTGCAAACACTGATCTCCGGTCCTCCACCACCCCCATAGTGCTGCATTTTAATACCCATAATTCCTTCTGGCTCCTGTTAATCGCAATGCGGTGACTTCAGATTCGTTCCTATTTATAATTTTATTCATTCAAGAGTCTCTTGTGTTTTTACTTCTGTGGTGTGGTTCTCAGGAACATTATAATCCTTAATATAATTAAAAGTGGAAATTAGTTTTTGGTGTCAGCCATCTAGATTTTCGTAAACTTTCCAGAAATCATAAACTTTTGATGAATCTTTAATGGTTCTGCTAGATTCTTGACATCCAATTCGGACTGGTTTCCCTTCTTAGTAATGACCTCTGTGCGTATTAACACTGAAGGGAGTTGTGTTTTGCACTGCAGAGAGTGGAAGATGCCTTTTATACTCTGGTACGGGAGATAAGGCAATACCGGCTGCGAAAATTCAGTAAAGAAGAAAAGACGCCACGGTGCATCAAGCTAAAAAAATGTGCTTTGATGTAAAGAGGGGTAAGTTTGGGCAGCACTGCCCATCTGCAACCCAGGTGTGGGGGTGCAACATCTGTGCAACGCTTTTGACCTGCTCTTGGGTGAACTGGAAAACCGTAATGTCGTATTTTAGACTCTAAATATATTTTCTTGAAGATGGTGAAGTCTTTTTGAACTGATTTTTGGGTGAATTTTTTTCGCCACCAGATTTCAAGTTAAATGTACTCTCTTGCTAATGTTCAGAATTCATTGGTGAAAGTATGTTTTTAGATGTACATGATAATAGGTCAGTCTAAAATCATTAGAATTGTCATCTTTGACGTTGTCACCAAAATGCCTAAAATTGTTTTCCTCTCCCTTTTCATCCTAAAGGGCGTGGACGACGCGTTCTACACGTTAGTCAGAGAAATCCGGAAACACAAGGAGAAGATGAGCAAGGAGGGCAAGAAAAAGAAAAAGAAGTCCAAGACAAAATGTGTACTAATGTGAATGAACCTCTCCTGTCATGGACTCAAAGTTCCACAGCTGCATTTTGTACATTACACTAAATTATTAGCCACCTCAGAGTACAGAATGAATCCCCCATTTTATCCGCTAAAAGAAATAAGCTGTTTCTCGTTAAGTGCCAGCTGCCCCAGAAATATTGGTCCTTTGAGACATTTTAAGTGGCCTGTTTTATCGGGTGGTGGTTCTGCTTTGCTAGTTGGTTGACCTTGAATAGTTTTAGAAGATATTTGAAGAATATTGAACAGTATGTGATGCAAATCAAAATGCGCTCTTCAAAACTAGCCTGGTAAAGGGATAGTTCACCTAAAAATGAATGATGTATGACTCGCTTTTTGACGTTTTTCAGGATCTTCGTCAAATTCAAATATTTGTTTTTAACTACAGAATACCTTTTTTAGGTGTACTATCCCTTTAAGATAAAATGTCATGTGGTTTTACAAGGAACTGAAACTTAAGGACCAACACTTTTCGGGGTAATATATTTACCACGGTGTATGACCATGCCTTCGGATGTTACTAAAAAAATCCAGAAGTGATCTGCATGTAAACTTTTATTGTAGTGAGATTACAGCCCCAGTCTAAAGCCATGGTAATGTATATATGGTGATATCTAAACCTTGTTAATCTTTGTTTCCCTGTTTGCATGCTGTGTTCGGTTCTTGAAACATCCAGAGAATGGTTTAATACTGTATAAAAGGCGCTGTTGACAGTTTTGAGTGGGTTTTCCCAGCTCGGATGCGGTTGTGTCTTTACAGCCAATGTGACTGATGTCATGTTGGTTGTTATTTTATTTTTTTAACCTAATGCTCTGGATTAGTGACCGATTCCACTATGAGCTTCAATATTTTTTCCGTCTGGTATAAGGGATGTTGTACATTGAGGTCGCAAAAAATGATGGGGAAATAAACACTGACAGGGTGATCGGCACACGGTTATTTTATTGCGATACGAGTATGAAGTTAGAATGTTGGCCTTTCTTGGAAGTCAATGTACTGTTTTGACCAATCAGAATCAAGTATTTTTCTCTGATGATCTACACTAGTGAAAGCCGCATAGGTTCAGATTTACTCTCTTGCCCAGCCAAACAGCGCCTTAGATGTTCGATTATGTTGAAATTTCCTTAGAAGACTAGTTTTTGAATGGTGACTATAACCTACCATTAGTTATTAGTTATTGTGATGCAAATGTATGTAAAAGAAAAAACAAATGCCTTGTTTGCTAATGCTGCCAAGAAGATGCTTTCTAAAGGCCCAATTCTTGTCAATTTAATTCATAAATTCTTGTACTCTGATAGGTTCCCAAGATGCAGTCTCGAAATATTAGTTTACCGTGGTAAAACTTGACTGTAAAGAAGACAAATTTCAGCCATCACTCAAACCAAAGAGAGTGATATAAAGACTAATTTTGTGTGGCAATACTGGTGATGTAATGAAATGATGTCATTTATAGAAGATATCGTAAAAGCAGATGGTTGCTTTCACGCTTTTGGTAAACTGTTGTAGCGTGTGTCCTTAACCATTACTAGTTTTACTTTTCTGATAAATGTTAACGCGATTTGACTATTACTAATACTGAATTTAAATGAGATATCTGAAAGGAAAGTGAATCGGGATGGTGCACTCTTATGCAAAGTATTTTCAAGCGATTTCTGTTCCCTTTAAAACAAGATAATAGCAGACTGTAATGCAAGCAACAAGGTTCTTTGATATTTTTGGAATGGTTTCTACATCTTCCTCTCTCTCTCTCCATGTGCCAATTGCAAATGTTGATAAAATGGTTCACATGTATAAATATGGACCTCGTTTTAACAACCTTTGTACGGTTGTGATAAGGAAGATGAATATTTTGTAAATTGTGCTTTTTTTCATTTAATGAATGACGCTTACTTGTAATTAAGGGTCATGTGTTAACGTCTCAGAGAAAGTGCTGATCATAGATCAACTTTCGCCTCTTTCTGGTGAATATACGATTTCAATGAGGGAAGCTGTTCTCGGATCAGCACAGTTTTATAAATGCAGCGCAAACCTGTTTTTTTCCCCATTAATCTCACCACTTTTATTTAATGTGTAATTAAAAGAATATAAAATCTACACGAGTTGCCTTGTTTGTTAAGAAGAATGTCTGCAATGTAAAGTTAGACGAACGTTGCTTAGAGTAACATGCAAATATAATGTCACACAGATAGATTTCCTTTTGGTCTCAAAAACCTTTTGTAACGTGTATAATACCATATTTGTTATGCCATGATTGAAGACGAAAAAAACCGCTTCCCTAAAAGCACACATACATCTTGCCAATGTTGAGTGTAGTTACCAAGTGATTAGTTTCTGTAACTTTAGTTACAGTCTAACTTTAAAATGTATGCATAAATGTATCCTTCTCACATTTGTAAAGTTTGGTCAGTTAAGAATAATTTATGTAGTTATTTATTTGAATGAATTAAATAAGTCGTTTCATGTCTATCCTTGAATCAATTCTAATCAAGGTTGATATTGGATAAAGAAAGAAATTAGTAATAAGCAATTCAATACTTTTTGGAGAGAGTAATTTGTTACAGTAATCTAATTACACTATTGAATATATGTAGTTAGTAACTAGTAATTCATTACTTTTTCAGAGTAATTTACCCAACACTACATCTGGCAGACATCTTTTTGTGCATTTACATCTGCAAGACATATTTTTATATTGTTTGCGTCTAGACGTCTGCTGTCAGATGTCATATAGACATCTAGAAGCTGTCTGTAAGATGTTTAGGAATTAGAATGTTTGTAAAAAAGACGTTTATTAGATGTTTTTACACAGTAGATGTTTTCCAGATCTTTAGCTGACATCTTACAGACGCACATGTGCTGTCTGGCTTTTGTACTTTTTTTGTATAATTTCCTATTTTTCATTTAAATGACGTCCAGTGTTCATAACACATATAATTACTGTTTTACACAAATAAGTTTACTAAGATTCAGCTTTGGAAATAATAATGGACAAAACTGAAATAGACACAACATTTGGAGACCATTCAGTACAAAAAGTTGATTCATGTTTTGTTTTATAATATACTTTTTTATTCAAAACAATTTATGTTGTTATGACATGTTTTGAAACATTTCACTACCAATACCTCAACATATCTGAGGTGTGCCACAAGGGGGCAGTGTTCTCTCATTCAATGCTATCGTTTCTCAGAGGGTCTTCTGTAATGTCACACTAACAGAATTAAAATTACAGGCACTCTCAATAACTCCCTGATTTAATCCAGGGCACAGTATCATTTCTTAGACATAATTACATTCACCGCGCGAAATTAAATATCGAGCTTGCTGTGGATTTGAAACCAACCTTTGTCTCTGGTGCCAAGATGAATAGGTTGTTCCAGATTAGTTTACGTCTAGGCGAAAAGGATGCATTTCATTGGATAAGCCTTTTGCCATTATTAGTGCCGGTTTTAAAAGCTGCTGTGGGGCTCAGATGCCTCATCTGGAGTCTCTAATGTAATTTTACAACAAATACAAAAACATGCATCCATCATGTAATTATGATGTGTGGAAACCCTGTGAAAAGTGTACACAGCTGCCCACGAGTAAATGATTCAACCTACATCGAAAAATGTGTTGTTTTGACCGTTGGCTGCACATCTGAGGCGGTCCTGTACGACTCCGAACCAATTGTGTCCCAATTCTTGAAAATGTGTCCATGACCACTGTTGATCATTTTACATCCCTGTCATGTAGTGAAACGAAGGTGAACATACCTCTTGGCTTGTTGTGGAAAGGTCTGCTATTGTTAAAAAGATTTGGTGATTTTCACCCGGTGGACAAAAAACAGCTGAAAAATATCACATGAACTGAAGGCCATATATTTAGGGAACGGATCATAGACAGATATTCTCTCCATGTCATAGAATACCTTAGCGCCATCCTGGCAAATTCTGGTCCTCGGTTGGCCTGGATAGACAGAGAGGAAGTTCTGTGAACAGTTTTGTTTACCTCATGTTCAACTCTATCTTACCTTAGGAATCAAGTCCAATATTAGATGTTCCCTAATAATACATTTTCACACCTTAGCCATTTAATCTTTGTCTTGCCTAAAGTTTATTATGATATTCATGTGTAGCTTTTCCTCGTGCGTATTAAAAACTGCATCTATATGCTGCACATGAAAGCTGACAAAACACTTTAGGCAGATATACGTATTTAAATTGTACATTTCTAGTTTTTCTCTTCCTGGAAAAAATGTTGATGACTTGTTCGCATAGTCTACAATTGATCATCCAACGAAATGCTCTCTACACTCTTAAAAATGCAAAGGGTTCTTTCCAAAGAACCTTTCATTCAAATGTTCTTAATAGAACCATTTCTTTCTTTCTTTTTGTAGTCTAAACCATCAGTTTTCCTCTATAAAGAACCTTTTGTGAAACAGAAAGTTTCTTTGCATGTTAAAGGTTCTTTTTGCAGTCAAAAACGCTGTTTCTATGGCATTGTGAAACACCTTTATTAAGAATATATTTTCATTCAGTTTTGCTTTGTTAGAAATTTGAATTTTTAAGACGAACCTTTAGATATGTTCCGCCTTTCTGTTGGAAATACATCAACGCTAGAAATACAACCTGCATAAGTTCAACTATTTCATTCCATCTTTAAGCAAAGAAGACACAAGCCTTCAGACAGTAGCCTGCTTCTTCAATTACCTCATAAACAGTATCATAAACAGACTGTCTACCCACTTGTTAACCTTTACCAGAAACAATGATGCCACTTCTTTAGAGCACAAACATTGAGAGAAAAAGGATGATTAAGAAATGCTTATGTATTCCCTGGACCATAGACCTGGGTCCTGACAGAAGACAATGGTGAGGAAAATAAAGCCAGAATAGTCAATGTAAGTCCGCCTTGTGAATCTCCTGGGTCCACCTTAGGCCAGACTCTGTCAATCAAACCTCCTCCACACAGCTTTATCTGTGGACAACAGTGAGAGGTTTGGATGACTGATAAAACTGCTGAAACTGAGCAATTCTCACGGTATACATCTGGTGGGCAGGAGTGAAATGAGGAGGGTTACAAAATTGACAGACTCCCAGTTTCAAAGATTCACAACTCCCTCCAACACATCTGTGAATTTGTGGATGCTGCACAATGTGCCTGGATGCAAAGTGAATTGTGAATGACACCCTCAGATGTTTTGACTTTCTTATATTGTGGACTAGACAGTAATGTGGCCATTATGGAGACTATGCGAAGATTAAGGTCCTAAAATAAATCTACATAACATTTACTGATTCCAAAAACACCTATGAAAGATTGAACAATGTTCTTGGGCCTTAAGCAAATATTTTTTTAAATCTATTTGAATGCTGTTCAGAATCCATTTGACTTCTGTTTTGTTATTCAGTATATATACGCTCTTAAAAATAAAGGTGCTTCACAATGCCATAGAATAACCTTTTTTGGTTCCATAGAGAATGTTTAACATCCGAAGAACAGAAAGGTTCTTTATGGAACCAAAAGGTTCTTCTATGGCATCGATTCTTAAAAAAAAAAAATCTTTATTCAGAGAACACTGGCCAGTAAGGACATGACCTAACATTTGAGGAAGTGTTATTCATCAAACATTTAGGCTGTTTTTATAGAAAATCACTTTTCACAAAGAAAATGTTTTAGTTCCTGGGACTCGTGAAGCATTTTTTTTTATTAACACAACGCCAAACTCTTTATAGGGTTATAACTTTCAGGGAAAGTAAATGAGGGTAACGCAACAAAAACACCATGCATTTTTAAACACCTACAGGCGACAACTATGTGAGCATCTTAGATACAGAGAGATCTAATGAGGGTCACGGTGACTGTTGTGAGGATAAGAAGCCCAGTCTTGTCAAGATTAAGCTTGTTTTGATGAATATATTTGATATGTCAAAGAACAATACAGAGATCTATTCTGAGATTGTGGAAGTCGAGACAGGAGATGTGGACAGTTGAGTGTCATTGGCACAGCAGTGATAAGAGAATCAATTAAATTTTAAAGTTTATTTTAACTTTTCTTGTAATACTATACAAATCAACTATTCAATTTCTTCACCACTAGTGGCACCAAATAGAACATTACAAAAATACTGGTTTTCACCAAACAGGTTTCCCAAACACTAATGCACTGTAGGTGTCAAAAAGGACATAAGAGAGAAAAAATAACAAACTGTATTTTGCAGTAAATGGCATACAGCAGATATGCACTATGATAATTGCAATATTTACAAAATATTGTTTTATTTTTTGCTGGTGTCTAGTATACAGTATAATACATAAGCCCTATAGTTTAGCTGTTTGAACAAAACAGCTCTCATGTCCTGAGAGGCATTATTTAAACAGTTTATAATATCATAAATGCTTTAATTTAAATATAACAAACGGTGTTTGGGCTGTTCGAGTATATATGACGTTATTTATTTGAAGAGACAAAAAAAACATGTTTTGGTAAGTTTTGTATTGCAAAAGCACAAATGCTAATTGACATGTCAGCACTTAGCAGGCGTTACAATTAGCTTCTCCATTTACCGTTTACATCAACACTGTAATATTGTTGAAAGGAATGACATAAATGTAATGTTTGGTAAATTCCTGAAATATCCATTTTACATAATCATTAAAGAGATGCAGATAATGTCTATAGAAAACGCACTGGCTAAGCCAATCGTTGCTTTTGCTAATTCCATTTTTTTCCATTTCTTGAAATACAGTGAATCTGGACATCGGTTTCAGAAGGACAGAGATGATTTGCTCTTGTAAACACAATTTCAGGGCATATGAACAAAAATAATTTCAAAGACTTTCAGTTGTTTTGTTAAGTGTTGTTTGGTACAGATATGTTGGCAAAAACTAAGATGGTATGAGTGATTTCTGCCAATTTGGTTATCTTTTCCACTAGCCACAGAAATATACAACCCCCATACCAATTATACACCTTTTCCAGGACCTCACCCTCCAATGACATGTCAGCAAATCTTAATAATTAAAATTATTCACACACATAGATTGATGATAATTGGTTAATGCTGGCTGTGATTATGTTCTTTGTTGTCATTTGCGGAGTATATGGCTGTCAGAGCAAATTATTTCTCAGTAAATTTTTGTGAGATACACAACTTGTGTGTAGGGTTTTACTTTCAGAACCTGGCTTATGAATACATCCCATGTTTACTCTCTGCTCAAAAACATGAGAAATGTCAAAACATTTCCACACAGCGTGTCAGCCCATCACAGCTCTATCAGTCCCATTTCTGCTGTATCACTCAACCAAGCTTAAATGAGGACAGTCTTTTCGTTGTTGTCTCTTTTGGACCATGTCGGTTTGTTGTGTGGCAGTTTTGCTCTGAGGAAGTCATGACTGTGAGTTTGCTTCCTCATGTGCGTCTCATTGTATGTTTGTGCCCGCGAGGCAGGTTTGGCCTCTGCTCTTGCTCTGTGCCGCCTCAGATGGGTGATTCATACTGGTTCCTCTCTGGTAACAGGAGGGACATCCAGCTCTTTATTACCCTCATCCGTCACCATCAGTTCATCAATCCAAAAACCGTGGGCTCTGTCCACTGGCTGTTCCTCCCACGTCCCTTGTTGCCTCTTTCTGCGATGAATGGGAAATTTACGGTACCTCAGATGCGCACAAATATGGAGGCAGAAGTCTGTCAGCCTCCAGACAGTGTCAGCGATAAGGTCCCACAAGATTTGAACATGAAGATTCTATCTTTATACTCGCTCTTGCTTTGTTCATTTCATATCAGGTTAGTTCATTTCAGGTTCAGATCAATATTAGTTATTAATTTAAGTAAATTGAAAAATTCATAATTTACTGACCCTCATGTCTTCCTTTATATTATATATATATATATATATGCCTAATTTTCTTCAATAAAACAAAAACTAATAATTTTATTGTGAATTGCAGTCATGTTATCCTCATGGTTGATACTCGTATTGGTGAAAATACAAACATCTGATGGGTTGTTGACAAATATATGTTTATGCTTTGACATAGCAAACCTTTCGAAAACAAACCATTAATAACATATTATTTAACTTGATTAACATTTATTATAATACAAAATTGCATATTTATCTTAATTGTTACCTTTTTTAATTCTAGCAATCGCACCACTGGACACATTTACAGTTTTGTCAACTACCCACATAGATTCATCATTACACCGTGTCTACACCGGACGCGGCGCTGCACACGGCTTGCTGTAATGGGATTGTCACGGTACATCGCGCCACGTCCGGTGGGGACAAAATGTAAAATTATAATGGGTTCTAATGCGTTCTATTGTCTCTTGACACATCGCGCCGCGCAGCATCCGGTATTGACACAGTCTTAATCCAGATGACTCCAGTGGATCTTTGGGGGACAGACGATACATTTGTAAAAGATTAATATTTTGAGCTTGGTAGAGAAATTCATACATTGCAACACTTTGAATCTCCTTGGTTCTTGCATGTCTTGTGACATGCTGTCATGCATATGACAACTAATCACGAGCATCTTAAAGGGATAGTTCATCCAAAAAGGGCAATTCTGTCATCATTTACCCACACTCATTGTCATTGTTATCCCACTTAGCTAATGCATTAACAATTACAACTCTATTATGTTACCAACTGTTACCAAAATTGTATTATTAAATGTGTTTTTAAATGTAATTTTTATTTTGGTGTGAAATATGACCCAAACATGTTCCTGAAACATGTTCCTGACTTTCTATTCAATTGAGCTGGGTCTTACGCTACTTAAAATTCTGGTTATATTTGACTTCAATATATTGTCGCTAAAGTTAAAGGGATAGTTCACCCCAAAATTCTAATATTGTAATAATTTACTCACACTTATGTAATTTCAGACCTGTACAAGTTACATTGTTCCGATGAACACAAAGAAAGATATTTGGAAGAATGTTAGGCATTTTCAGTTCCGGGACATCATTGACTAACATAACAGAAAGAATGAAATGGTAGTCAAAGGTGCCTGAGAACTCTTTGTTTTCCTAAATTCTTCAATATATCTCATTATGTGTTCAAAAGAACAGAAACATACAATGTTTTTTTCCTAGTATGGTAGTGGATGATGTCCGAAAACTGAAAATGACTCACATTCTTCCAAATATCTTTCTCTGTGTTCATCAGAACAAAGAAATTTAAACCGGTTTGAAACAACATGAGGGTGAGTAAATGATGACAGATTTTTCTTTTTTGGATGAACTATCCTATAATATTGCAAAATCAGTTCTACATCCTGTTGCTTTTAGAATCTCAAATTTATAGTCACAATGTAGTGCTTACAATATTTTAAACTTAAGATTTATTCTGAAGAATAAATGAGGTGTGCAGCATGGTCACGGTGCCACAATACTGGAGAGGATAATGGAGTGGATAATTGGTACATATGGCTCGGGTCCCTTGTTTAATGCAGGTTCAGGGGATTTTTCCACCTGTTTAATCATTCACCTGAGAAAAATGTATTGGAGGTATCATCACTTTTTCCCCAAATCTAATCCTCAGTATGAATAATTGTAATAGTGGTGCTTGCTTGGTAAATTAATTATATTATTTCTGAAATCATTAAAAACGATTCACCTCCTGTTCTGATGCCTCAATCTCCCTTTGGGCCTCAAAAGTATAAGCTTCTAAAACCACACAGGAATGCCTGTCAGTGTTGGTGTAATATCAATGTCTGCTTTAAAATTTGAGAAATATTTTCATCCAGTTTCTGAAACCACTGATGCAACTAATTATGCATTTGGTAAAACAAGAGCTAATAAGATGAATCAGGTGCAGTCACTGAGATAAATACCTGAAGGACACCAAATCCTTGAGGATAAATTAGTTCTTTACAAACATTTCCATCATCTTGTGACATTCTTGTGACCTGAGCTTGTGACGGTGACTGGAATAATAATGCAAATATTGTTTTTATAAAATCTGTCTTGTGTTCTTAAACTAGATGATCCTGCATATTGTTCTGGCAGCGTATTAAGGTCATATTTAAAAAATGTGTTGGAGGGACAGGTATATGTGCATCATTATAAATTGCAAATCCATTATGTTTTGCAATGCAAACTTTTTCTCAGGGCAGGATATGGTAATGGGATACCAATATGGTTTTAGACTCAAGAATAAGGGTTATTATATAAACATTCATCTTAATGTGTGAGTTTTGGATAGTGTTGCTGAGTAGTGCATAAATCCACATAAAATTGTCCTCTGCAGTGTTGCCTGATGTTAGAAAACAAGTCTGAGCATTGAGCCAACACAAGTGACACATGCAAAACCAGATAAACAAAATAACCATTAAAGAGCTTAAAGTCTAGAAAGTAAAATGTAAGCAAAGTTTCTAAACTTTTCTTATTTGTTGTCTGTTAAATAACAGGCTACTTTGAATTCACATAGATCACCTATTTGTTCCTATGGCTCATTAATCCCAACTGATTAACTTGAGTGAACACCAATTAAATTGGCAAAATAAGGATCTAAAACATGCAACCTAACATTTTAATCAACAGCTCCTTCATTTGCAATTCATAAGCTTGTGTAAATGGATAGTTCTCACTTTTATTCGCCACGTTTTTGCCAGTAATGGTTCGTAAGGGCATCGATCCATGGAGACCACAGTGTAGCAGTGCAGTAGACTGAATGTATAAATTAGGAGCTGCATCATGTTTACTCAACTGAAAGGCTAGTGGGGGCAGAGCCAGTGTGTGTATCCGCCAGTATCCTCTCATGGGGAAAAATTATGCTTTCAATGCGAGTGACAGCCAGTGGAGAGTGAATTGTGGATGCTGGTGGTTACCTTAGCTACATTGCAGACCACATACACGCATGTATAGATTATTGCTCAACGGTGTCTAAAGCCGGGTTTAGATTGTACGAATTTGGGCTGTCCTAGATGAAACATGACAACCGTGGCGATTTCTGTGGTCGTGGCTCCTAAACGCTGGTCCTACGTCGTACAGTGAGAAAGACAAAGAAAGCCTGAGATCATTTTATGGCAGTGTTAGAAATTTAGCTTGATTGTACGATCTACGCCTACTGAGTAGCCAATAAAAATGCAACATGAAATAATTTATTGATCAACACTACATGGTAATGTTAAAAAAAGTTAAACACCATGGAGGTGAAAAAAATTAAGAATAATAACAATATTGCTCTCTTCCGCTGCCACCTCTTCTTTTTTTCCAGCACACATTAAAACTGTCAAAGTATTATTCATGTTGCCCGGTTTTTAATTACAATTTGCGCACACTGATAACGTTTTCTTACTTGCGCCGTAGCCAGATTCAGGAGGTGTCATCATCGTGCAGTGTACATGCATGGCGTTCCCAAGTTTATTAGATCCATGTCGTACAGGGTGACCTGTCAAGTTATTAGAAATCACTGAAATCGCAAAGTCTTTACCAAGCTTTAAACTATAAATCTAGCATGATTGGAAAGGAAATGAAGGGCTGTTTTCAACCGTATTTTTTTTTAGATATGGCAGAAACTGCAGCCTGTGTTTGTTCACGCTAGGACTAGCTCATGATGGTTGACTAGTCATCAAACTTGATGAGGTTTTCCCTTTGAGGGGTTCAAAAATCCATATATTTTTCCACAGTTAAAAAAAATTCTGATCACTTACAGTATTTTAGTGTTTTAAAGAAATGTTACACATAACCTTTTTTTACAATGCAAATTTTTTGTTTGCCAAATGACAGTTTGCTTCTTTTAGTAACCCAGAAAACCCTAAATATGGCTTGTTCATTGGTTTTCATATTAGAATTTTAGTTTAATTTATATTTTCCTTCTGCACTGTTCTTCAGTTTTTAGCCAGCACAGTAAAATAGCGAAGAGTAAAAGATTTTTAATTTCCTGTCACAAGCATTGTGTTTTTTAGGTTGACATTAGGGCTGGGCGATAAATTGATAATCAATTGAATTGCGAAGAAATCTGTCGCAATGTCGATTTGTAGTATAATTTACTTTCCAAATTTTATATTTTTGAAAGTAGGAGAGTTCTGTAGTAAACTATTAGAAACTATGGTTGCAGTAATTTCTCTTCATCATACTGTACGTCACTGATTTGTCGACATTAGGATGCGTTTATGAACTGTACTGTTTTCTCCAGGCTTCAATTATTGTTTCAATAATCTTAAAGTTGGCAGCATTATAAATGTATATACCGAAATAAATATCGTAATCGATATTTTGGCCAGCTGTAGTTGGCATGTTAAAAATTAAGTTAAAAATAGTTTACTTTTTAAACTTTTGAAAATGTGTCTTGAGACTCCTATGTTCCACTGCACTTTGTTTAACTATTTTTCAATGTACACATCTGTAAATACCTCTTAAGAAACCCATTGGGTTAGATTAACCTCAATCTAGTCTAATTTTAGCTTCTTTAAGAGTCAACCATGCACATGTAGTTTTTAGCCGTTATATTTTAAAGATTTGGTTCAGTAATCACAGCAAACAACTGCAGCAGCAAGCAATTGTATGCAATGAAATCTTTCTAAAAAAAAAAAAATGTTTGAGTGAATTCCCAGGGTCTTTCACGGTCTGTGCTTAAAAACCTACTACAAGTTTAAGAGTACCCGGCTTTTGTGTGTTCATACACATGTACATACAGGCAGTCTCTTCTCTCATTCAAGTCATGTCACAGGCTAGACACTCCATTGTCAAACGATGCTTTCATCTACTGGCTTCAAATATGGCTGTCATCCAGTCCAATTATACACAGAGAAATTGGTACCGTTACACCTAAAGGATTGATTGAAGACAAAATACAAAAGGGAAGAAAAGGAATGCCGACTTTGATTCAAGGACACACACAGCTAAAGAAAATAAAGAACTCTGCGAAAGTCCTTGTAATTTGTTTTGAGGTTTAGGGCATTCACATGGTGTCTTTATTTCAGATGGTAGTTGATATAATGATCAACTGAAGGACATCAGCTCATATAATTTACAGAACAAAACGTTATGATACAACACAGGCACTACTGTAAAAGACGGACAACATGCACTTATGTAACTCTTACATTTACATTTACATTTAGTCATTTGGCAGACGCTTTTATCCAAAGCGACTTACAGATGGGGTAAACAATTGAAGCAATTCGGACAACGCAAGTACAACAAAAAGCAAAAGTGCAATCAATAAAACTGGCTTCATAAAGCCTACCACAGTATACAGTGCTAAGTTAGGTTAGAGTTTTTCTTTTTTTTTTTTTGTAGAAAAGAGATAGAAGTCAGGACTAATCGGTAAGGTGTTGACGGAAGAGATGTGTTTTCAGACGATTCTTAAAGATGGCTACAGAATCTGCAGATCTTGTTGCCGCGGGCAGATCGTTCCACAAAAGTGGTACCGATCCAGAGAAGGTCGTGAGATCGATTTTTTACCTTTTTGGGATGGCACCACAAGACGTCGTTCGTTTGCAGAGCGCAGAGATCTGGTGGGTACATACGTCTGCATTAGCGAAAGAAGATAAGGGGGAGCCAAACCAGTGGTGGACTTGTAGGCCAGGAGGAGGGATTTGAATTTGATGCGAGCCGCAATAGGGAGCCAATGTAACTTTAAGAAGAGAGGAGTGACGTGTGCTCTCTTCGGTTCATTGAAGACCACTCTTGCCGCTGCATTCTGGATCATCTGTAGAGGTTTGGTTGTGCAAGCAGGGAGTCCAGCCATTAGCGCATTGCAGTAGTCCAGTCTGGACAGAACAAGGGCCTGGACTAGGACTTGCGTAGCATGCTCTGATAGGAAGGGTCTAATTTTTCAAATATTGTAGAGGATGAATCTACAGGACCTTGCGGTGCTGGCAACCTGATCTGTGAAGTTAAGCTGATCATCGATGACCACTCCCAGGTTTCTGGCCTTTCTGGAGGGTGTGATGGTTGATGAGCCCAGTTGAATAGAGAAGTTGTGATGAGTCTTTGTGTCAGCCGGGATTACAAGCAGTTCTGTTTTTGCAAGGTTCAGCTGCAGGTGATGGTCCTTCATCCAGAGCGAGATGTCGGCTAGGCATGCTGAAATGCGTGCAGAAACTGTCGGATCGTCTGGGTGAAAAGACAGGTGGAGTTGTGTATCATCCACGTAGCAGTGATAGGAAAAGCCATGTTTCCGAATGACAGAGCCTAGGGATGTCATGTATACAGAAAATAGCAACGGACCAAGCACTGAGCCCTTGGTCCGTAAGGAAAGGATCGGAAAAGCATTATTTTAAAGCAAGTGACTTTCCATTTCTTTTGCATTTTACCGAGCGATATGAAAGGCCTTTTATTTTTGCTAAAGTTTGTTGTTTAATGAAGTCTTATAATTATTGTATTTCATTGTGTTTTTGTGTATTGTTTGTAGTTAAAATGGCAATTGAATTTCCTATTAGCAAAGCTTTTTAATCTAACCTATTTGTTTACAAATGAACCTCTTTACAATTCTTGACTTTTAGAGAGATGTTTTGTTATACACGTTTTAAAACATTTAAATGTTTTTCCATGAAATTATAATTGGTCTCCATTTGCTGATCAATATGTAGCAGCTTATACGTTTTTGAAAGTAGTTGGCCGTATGCAACACATTCTATTCAGTATATCTTTAGATGTGGCTAGTATTTTATTCTTACTGTGGCATTAAGAAAAAGAGCCCCTGTATATTTAACGATGCACTAAAGATGTGGTTACAGATCATCCCAGGATACCACCTGATGCGCTGTGCTCATCCCTTTTGGCCATTTATAATCATCACAGACATGCCACTCGCTGGATTTAACGTGTAATGGGCATGAAGAAAACCCATTTGAGTTGATTTACTGCCGTGACATGAATGAACAGATCTATTCATAAGTCTCCAGCAAAACCCCTTAGGTTTTTGCCTACGCTGATACCCATCTAATGATACATACCTCTGGTATTGTCAGACCTTTTTGTTGGTGTTGATGTGGGCGAGTGCTTCCATCTATCACTAGTCTGGATAGCAGACATCTTCGGGTTAGTAATAGGGGTTATAGTCTCCACTGATATTTTAGATCTCTGAGATCTGTTTTAGTGATAGACCAATTGTTAGATTGTGGCCTTTACATATTTGGAATTTTCTAATTATCCACATCGGCCAATCATTTTTTTCTTTTGGCCCTATATCGCGTGCTAGCATTTAGCACTTAGAAAAGGCCACTCCGATGTAAAGCCAGCATTTGACAAGTAGTAAAATGACCACAGCAGAATGGGCTATGTGAGGTGGATGAGATACAATTATTGTATAGTAACTACTAAGACATTTACACACCTATATATTTTATTGATAATTTAGCTGCCCAAGATTAACGTAGTGTCATGTGTGTTACTTTTCAATGCTCAATGCTGATTACTAGCCATGTAATAGAGGGTATGCATTCATGTTTCTTTCTCACGTGAACATGCCGGAAGATGCCCCCTTGGGTGGCAAAACACTCAGCAAAATGGCTGTTTTCAATAGGAGAAACAAAGAAACCTGGACTAAAACACGCATTTATTTGATAAAATTAAAAGCAGTTGGACTCGACGGTGATCCTTACGACTAGGAAAAGGTGCTCTTGGACACTGAAAATATTGCACGGAATTGTGTTTCCGTTTATTTATTTTGTGCCTGATTTCAACATTGGAGGAAATACACAAAGCGAAGCCTTAAGCCTTAAACATTTTCTACTTGAGCAAAACTCGTTTAGTGGTTTAAAAAAACGAATCTTACAAGATCTACAGTGCTCTTTCAAAGGTGTTCAGTGTTGACAATATGTTCATCTTTCAGTTTGAATGAAATACATCTGCTTAGAATGTTAAAAGAAATACATTTACGCAACATATAAAAGTGTAGAAAGTAGGTAGGTAACTCTATTATGGTTCGTCCTACAGTCTGATTAGAATTGGCTAGCAAACATCCACTTTTCAGTATTCCATTTGTTTCAGAAAACTGTCTTTAAAAAGAAATATCTCCAATTTCATTGGCAATCTGTTTGAACAATCAATCGCACAACAACTTTTTTCAACTTTTTCAGTTTAAATAACGGTAAACTGTGAACACTGCTGCATTCAGACTTTCTGCCACTCACATTGGCATGACTCACTTGACTTCACATGACGTTACGTTATGTGTGCGGTGACAACACATGCATACCCTCTTTACACAATAATTCTTCATTTAGTTTCACAATTTTTTTGTTTATGTCATATTTACTGTAATTGCATATGTTTTTTTCAGCCTGTTTTCAGGCAATTTGTCACAGTGCTTTTTAAATATCCGTATTGCCATTTGCCATAAAACCCCATATCGGTCGACTAATCGGTTTTGATTGACTGCAAGTGTAAAGCGGTTGTATGGCTTGCAGTGTTCGCATGCATAACAGTGTCCGCTAAAGCAACCAAATGTAAAGGGAAAGCATTATTTTGTTTATTAGTGTGGTGATTTACAACTGAGCTCCTGCTATTGGACATGAATGGGAATGCTAATGTTTCGCTCTCTATAGGTATTGTAGATTAATTAATGAGCCAGTACTTTCTCCATTCTGATATTACTTGCATCAGATGTTAGCCACACCCCTTGTTCGATTAACAGTGATTTTTTCTCCCTTAATCTGATAACAGTCATGTCAATGGCTGTCACATTTTTAGTTTCAGATATTTTAAGTAAAATCTTAGCAAAATATTTTGGAAAATAATTGATCATGTGGAATTGTTAAATTACATACATTTTCTCCTGCCCTAGAAAAACCCGTATCGGTGCAACTGTTGTAGCGCAATTTAATTATACTACAAGATGGAAAGTTGTAACTGCCAACAAAAGAGTCTTTCACCATTTGTGAATTCATTTCTTATAACTATAATTATCGTAACCCTCTAAATGGTTTCATTTTAATTAGATTTCAGATGAGCCATATTGCCAGGAACATGAGCCCAGGTTTTTTTTACTTTGAGTTGTAACATTCCCCTTTGAGGTAGATTGTGCTCAAATCATTACTGCACATGACATTAATAATTAATTAAGCTTTACCCCCAGGCTTTACACTTTTTTTCTATCTGATCTTTTTGTACGAACAATTTAGGAGCTCATCATTAGACCTGCTTGTTTGTCTTGAGGTGATGGAATACTTCCATCTACCTCCCACTGGTCTGGATAGCAGCAACACTTTTGGGTGGTTAATAGGTTTGCAGTTTTCTCTGTACAGTAGCGGATGCCCTTTGTATTATGTAGCATCAAAACACCCCGGATACTCTTCATGATCTCATTTAAATTGATTGCTGGATGGAGTGAAAAGAAAATCATGTATTTTAGTGTGGCTTTAATCACTAAGACAGTAATTATGCAGATTTTACAGAGTGATTTAATTAAAGCCCAAGATGGCAAATAATAGTAACAGCCTGTTAATGAACAGCGTTTAATTGTACACACGGTAATTAACACCAGCAAGCGCGGCCGCTCCTCGCTACCAAATCCGTCTATCCACGGCAACACGGGCACGAACAGTGCACATGCTTATACAAAGGAGGAGGATAAGTGTCACTATGGAAACAAGAGAAGGAATTCTAAATGCAAGTAGTCTCCTGAGAATCTGGAAATAAAAAAACAGGCCGAGCTTAGTTGTGTCTGCATTGTAATTTACAATGTCGTCTCCATTTCTGGCTTTGTCTGTGACAAACAACTGGATACAACAAACCTAACAGACTTTCATCTTTTTCCATACTTAATGTCTGCGGAAACACTAATTATGTGTATTTATACCCAAATCCATGCGTACCCAGCCGTGCCTCCACAGCGCGCACGTATTTACCGTATACGTACGCAGGCAGCCGTGACAATGTATATGCGGCTCTCGACGCAGCCCACATTACACCACTTTAGCAGAGGCAATCTATTTTAATAACAGCTGCCACAGTCTTACCTTACAATGATAAATGAAAATCTAAATGACTCGGGACAGGAAAATTCCAGAGGGAGGGAGAGGTGATAGAGATATGTGCGCTTGTGTGTTTGCGCATTCGCACATGTGGCACCCTTCACGAGGGTCTCCCATCGCAGAAACCAGTCACCGATCTTTAATAACCTTGTCCAGAAGCGTGGACAGCACACCCTCCCTAGTGCATATAACCTGCTCGCACATTGAGCTCGCAAACCTGTGGCTGCAGGGAACAAGCTAATGCTACTCGATCCTGCAGGACGCAGCATGTTAGGAGACTTTGAATATAAAGCAGGTTGCGACACAAACGACCGCGGCAGGTGAATTTGCTGCTTATTTTCTGTAACCAATCTATCTCTTTTACAACGGAACCGCTTGGTGATGACACAAGTGGGGGTTGGGAAATGAAGAGATGCACAGAGAGAGAGATAGAGAGTATGGGAGGGGTAAACCTGCTCTCCTGTACGGATGATGTCAGTTTCTGCAGCTGAGCCCCAACCGTTACCTCACTGAGCCAAAGACTTACCAACTCATTCACCATCTCAGATGGAGAGAGAGAAAGAGAGGGAGAGAGGATGAAAGACAGAGAAAAGACACAGAGGAAGGAGAGCAAGACAGGTGCTGGTGTTGGATGGCACAGGTGTGTATCGATGGTCCTTTTTATTTCTCAGCGAGTTTGTTTTGTGTCAGTGTCTAAATTGAATTTGTATTTTTTTCTATTTTTTGAGTGTTATCAATTGCGAATCCTTTTTAAGCGGGAACTGATTTTAATAATAAACCACAACGCTGATCCATTGATGATATGCTCATTTCACAGATAAGCGTTCGAAAATGTTGCTAAAAATACTTTCTAAATGTTTGTAGTTTAAGCATGTCTTCTTGTCGAGTATTTGTGTATGTCTGATACTCCTGTGACATAAGTCATTTGATTTTAGAAAGTTGTTGGCTTTTTTGTCGTAGAAAGAGAATAGGTTACACACGGTTATCAGAGTCTATCTCCAGGGATGTCTGGGAATGTATTAAAGAATTCAGTCCAGCCCTCTAACTTGAGAAGTCCTCAAATTGAGAAAAGATTTAATGCATGGTCTATAGTCAGTAAGTGACTAGCCTTGTCATGCTAACAGGTACCCCTGGGTTTCACCGTTAGAGCACAATGTTTAAAGTACACCGTTTTTTAGATTGTAGGACTATTTGCTACAGAAGCAAAACAGTACTTTTTGCAGTGCTGATAAGTTAAAAATGCTTCAGATTTGTATATTTATATACTAAAGTGTTGCTTGTATATCAAGTTAAATCAATAAAATGAAGTCATATTTATCAGAATATTTATTACATTTAATATTTTTTTAGATTAAATATTTGTTAGAAATGGTATATATTGATACAACAGGTGGATGCTATCTTCAGTTTTGGACTAGCATGGCAAATTTACTAATATCAGTTCATCAATAGCTGTTAATTGATGTAATTAAAGTTTTAAGTGGCGTGACGTCTGCTCTTAATCACATCGCCGATCTGAGTGAGTCACAAGCAGCACTGGGATTTACCATCAAATATGACAGCACCCGGCCCATGTCATTTTTGAGATGCTTGACAGTCGGATTCCCTGACATTTTCACTTGTCTGTCAGCAGGCTCATCAGTTGCACACACACACGCACACACACAGATGCAATGCAAGTGCAAGCTACTCTACAGCTATTCACACCAGGAGAAAAATGCCTTAGGGTATGCCAGTTACGGAGAGGATATACCGCTGGTGAAATATGAATGGTTGCACTGTTTCTGGCCATGTCTATTAAGTATTAATGAAGTATTACATATTACCTTTGGGAAGAAAATAAACTGCACTGCTAACAAGCCCAAAACGTCTGAAGGTCCTAAACGACCATTTGACCAATTCTGAATAAATCTTATTCAGTTAAAACTCTCACGACCCTTTCAAATTGAGTTTTTAATTGTATTCCAAATCACAGAGAACCTGAGCAGAGATATTGTTTTTAACTTTGAGGTACTTAGCATTTCCCTTCGAGACAAATTCGTATCCGGTTCTTTATGATACGCCACATTAATAGTTAATTGAGTTTACCCCCAGGCTTTAGTCTTGTTTTCTACTGAACTTATACAGGAACAATTTGAGAGCTCACCGACTTGTATCCTGCCCTATCTAAATGCAGAACCGGTGCTAGATGATGTTGCCAGGGGTGGCAGCTCATTACGGCGATGATACTCTGTGTCTGCGTTGTAATCACCTCAATCTTAGAGGTCAGGTGGCCTGACATCCACCTGGTTTATTTTTGGGGGCATTAAAAAAGTCAACCTAGATCATTAAACGGCGACCCTGAGCAAAGTCTCTGCCACTACATGGCCTCTTCAGTAGCGTGTTTTAAGATGAATGACAAGCACTCAAGATCTCTTGCTCTTTCTAGAAGATCAAGGGCTGCTTTGGATTGAATTCAGCGCTGACAGGAGGTGTCATCTAATGCAAACTGCGAGACTACTCAATATCTCAAAAGAACAGTGTTGTAGTTTAGATCCGCCTTTCAAAGCCCTGTGATGCCTACACAGCCTCTTAAAGCTGTAAGTAAACAGCAAGGAATGGTTTGACTACGCGTTGTGGGACCGTCACTTGTGTTCAAAGAGTTTTCCTCCTGATGCTGACAGCGAGTGTAAAACTCGCAAAGGAAAGAGATCATATGGGTAGGGCTGCAGAGCATGAGCAGACCACATTTTATGAAGCCTGTATACAAAATGCATAGGGTCAGAGTATTCTTAATGCATTGAATAATCCCTTATAACACATTCATTGTTAACTACTGAATTAATTTGGTAAATTATTGTTAACCACCGGTATAATTGTTTATAATACCTTCCCATTATTATGCTTGATTGCTATTATTTTAATGATAATATTAATTATATTTTATTATAAAAAAAAGTTATTCTGTATACTATATACTACAAAAAATGAATAGGTGAGTATAACTATTTTGTATTCAGTATATAATAATGTGGTGATAGTTACGTATATACCATAGTATGAAGAGAATTGTAAGACAATGTAAATCCAAAATTAATAGTTGTATTAATGTATAATGCATATTTTTTCAAATTTGTTTGTTGAATTGGGTAAAATATGTATTCATATAGCTTGATTTTACCATTTTTGTGCAATAAATAATACTTGTATAATCTGTTTTATATCGGCTATAAGCCACCTTCATTTGTTGGTTACTAATGGGAGAGTTTACTCAAAAGTAACACATTTATTCTATCTTGTGTCTTTTAAAACCAGTATATGACATCTGTGTAACGCAAAAGAAGATTTTTTGAGTAATGTCTCTCTGGTTTTGTCTATACAGTATAAGTCAATGTTGGTTAATGTTTTGTTTGGTTACCAGCATTCTTCAAAATATCTTCTTTTGTGTTCTGCAGAGGAAGTCCTACAGGTTTGTAAACACTTGAGGGTGAATAAATAAAATTTCCATTTATGGGTGAACTCATTTTAACCAGTAATTAGGGATGTCGTGAATACATTTATAAAAAGTAATTTAAAGATCCAAATGTGCAAGGGGAAAATGCTTCAAATATTCAACTAGGGCTCATATTGCTTTTTCTTTACCTGTCTTCTATATAAGAATTTGATCATTTGTTAGATGCATTTAATAATTCTATCCATTGATTCCTCAATACTGAAAAACAAAGCATAGTCTCCTGCTGCTTTGCATCCTTCATTTGAGGCATTGCCTGCATGGCATTTCCTGTTATTCTAGCACTGGGAAATGTTTTTTTCAGCTCATCTTTACTGGTTACTCTCATAAATAGATGGCAGCCTGGTACTATCCCCCAAATGAATCATAAATTAATAGCAAAATGACATTTTTCTATTAAATATTGTGTTGTGGTACAGGGAGCCGACAGCTCTCCCTGATCCAAATAGAGTCACATTTATCACTTTCTCTCCCCTGCCGTCGCTCTCCATCTCTGACATCGGGGCAATGTGATGGAATGCCCAGTAATTTTCCATCAGTGACAAAAGCTGTGAGTGGCACTATACGCTGCTGAATGGGGGATGCTGGGATTGAAAGGTGAGATTGGAGATGGCCTCTGTTCCCTTTAGACTTCATGTCATTACCACTGACCATTCGCCCATTTCTATCTGGCCCTGATCTCCAGCCCTCCATGAGTGGCAGTATGGCGAAACTGATGCTATTTTCAGGGCCAGCCGCAGTGATAATGTCACTCCACTTCAAAGAGCAAAGCTGTCCTGTCTCGCAGGAGTTTTCGCTCGCAGATGAAATGATCAGAACAGCCGAGACAAGAAGCCGTACAATTATTGCTTGGCACCAACAAACAACGTTGAGAGAAAATGCAATAAAGATTTATTTTTCTCGAGTGATTGACAGTCAATAATGCAAATCAGCCACCCTGACCATTTGTGGCACTTTTTTTGCATGTAAATTCATTCATTAGCATTCGGTTATTGTAGTTTAATGAGCACCTTGCATTGTGGTAAAATTGGCTCTGAATAATTCAACTAATCACTGTTTGCATAATTTAATTAGCATTTAATCACAAGATTCACGGCATATTTGCTTAAAACCAAAAGTTTAATCAGTGATAATGACAAGATTTGTGCCTACAAAAGCCTTTCTTTGTATTGCATAGTGACATTTGTATTGATTAATAAACGCATTAGACCTCACAGAAAGGCATCTGTCTTGGAAATGCCTTGTTCTCGATTGTCTACTGTGACATTCATTATGAAAGCCACTGAGATCAACATATTAAAATTTCAAATCGTACTATCTTTCTTTCTGCCTGCCAAAGCTTCGCAGGTGAAGTTATCAGTCCTTTACCTCCCTCTGTCTTTCTTCTTCCAGGTACCATCAACATATGTTGAAGCCAGGGAGCTCTCCCTGCTGTATTCCCTTGAGAGCTGTTGTGTCTTATGGCTTTTTATTCCTATGTGAATGTGAAAGAGGCTCATGTAGGGATACAAGCCACTAAACACACAGTGAAAAAATCAGCCTGATACGAACACTTAAGGTAGAAGGTTTACCACTTTACCACTTCCCATTGAAATCCACCAACTCACTTTTACGCTTTGCAAATCGGCAATGAAAAAACATGTCAAGTTATATATGACAAAAGGGTTTGTTAGATCACAGTTGGATGTAAATACTTTTAAATAAAATTTCTTTAGCCTAAAACTTGACTTATATCCACGTTTTCAATGTTTTTAAATGCTTGAAAAGAGAAATCACCAAACCTGAGATAGATTATATAAAACTGTTTTATTAATTAATGAACCTGTTGTAACTAATTAATTAATGTGTGTTTTTAGAACTTTGCCACCTCATATACTTCTGTATTTTTCATTATTATTTTCACAACTGTCCTATTCCTGATCAAAATTGTCCAATTTTTCTTTCTGAAAAAGAAGATTCCTGGTTGTCAACGTCTGAGACAACTGTGATCTTCACCTCTTCACTGTGATGTCAGCTTAGTGATCATTAAACATGAATTCAAAGGATATGGTGCAGTATTTGACTGATTAAAACATTAAAGCTGTGTTCTCAATTTCTTATTCTTGAATTATGATGCTGCACATACTTAACATTCCATTTTGCAAAAGCACCTCCTGATTAATAAATGTTGTAGGTTTTACTCTAAGCAATTATGAACATGTTGCATGACAGACAAGTCAATATAAGACAGAGCAATATAAGACAAAGAAGCAAGGGTGAATGCAAAGAAGTTTAATAACAAAGTTTATATGATACACTTTGTGATCCTCTCAGGAGCTTTAAGTAGGCTCTGCATTTCCCTTTCTTTACTCTTCATCTTTTGCACATTATTAAAATAGAACTTTGACATTACGCATTGCACTGGAAACCATCTACCTACAATATTATACAATATACGATACATATAAACAAAGCACCTTTTGTTATCGAAAATAGGAATAATTAAAGAACAGGGGGACATGATCATGTGGAGGGTTTGTGAAAACATCAGTGCATGGGAAAAATTCCTAAGGGTTTCATGCGCAATAATTGTCCTTGATAGCACCTGAGTTCATATTACATATGAAATCTAACTTAAATGCAGTTTGTGAAAGAAAAGGCTATTCCTCTGCCCTCCTCTGAAAAGATCAAATTAGGACACACATGAACCATTTCTTTTGATTGCTCTATACACAGTAATGTTTTTGTCCCCTTTTCCAAAACTGCTGAGTACCAGCAATGATTTGATTAATAATTGCTACATGTTCCCTTCAGTTATAAGACAATTGTGTTCACATTACACAAATAATCATATTAAAATAGTATAGCACCAATTAGTGTTGATACAAAAGCTAATACTTATGAGTGTCTCTGCAATACAGTAAAGAAAAAGATTATAAAAGAGTAATTCTCTGAAGCATATAAAATAGGCACACTGACATCAGCCAGACTTAGGATGTCCTTTGGTCCTGTTGCTAGGAAAACATCTAAGAACATGTAATGTAAGTGTCATGCATTTTTTGGAAAACAAAATATTCTCAGTTCATTTTCAAGTAAAATTTTTTCCCAAACATTTTTCTTTGCTGATGTGAAATACAGTCTCTTAGAGATAATGCTTAACTATAACATAGAGAAAAAATAAACTTATTTGTAACCAACAAATTCATCTTATGTTCATAAATTTTGTTGTTGGTCTTCACATATATGTAAATACACATGTACAAGAGGAATGCAATAAAGTGACTAAACAAAGTGAAAATAAATTATTTCACAGAGGAGGGCCATACAATCCTAGTCTCATGAATAAACTGCCATAATCACACGCCTAGTGGATCACTTAATCATCTCCTCATTAATTGCATCCATTTAAACCTTAATTGATGGATTCAGAACTGTCCTTTCTTAAAGGAATTTTAAAGCTAGTAAGTCTTTGGCCAAACAGCTGATTGAGGAGGTTGTTTTGTGACTCTGCAGTACGATATGACTGAGTCTCTATGGATCTGACCCCTGGTTTGGGCCGTGATTTACTTGCTGAATTGTTTAGAGTGGACATCTTTGAAGAAGGGGAATGAATGGGTTTTCCAGGAATGCTCTTTTTCCCTTTGTAATCCCCATTGAAGTGACGTACAATGTCCACCTTTTTAGGCGAAAAGCTATCTACAGAACTTTTCTTTAATTGAAGGCCAAGATTGGAAGACCCTATCTTGTTCTTGGTGACTATCTTATTACTGATTGTGTCATCCTTAACCGAAATAAGCACTGGATAGTCATTGTGAAGATCTGATTTTCTTTGTCCATCAATATTTTCACACCTGTTGGGTCTGAACTTCTTTTTGACCCTCAGGTCAATGCCAAGATTTTCTCTAGCTGTTGGGGATGGTATTCTATGAGAACTGTGAGGCGTCTTTAATTCTTTCCTCTTCTTCTGTTTGGTGTCCTTGTCTTCACCAGTAGTTGAGCTGTGACCAATGTTGGTGTGACGTGAGTGACTGAGTGCAGCGTCAGTGCTACTGAAGCACCTTGGATTATTTTCAAAACTTTGTTTCGGATTGTCCTCAGACCTGACTGCAGTTATGTGCTTAACCGAACCAGAAGTTGTCTTTTCATTGTTAGGTGTTGTGTGAGCATCCTGTTTAATCTCATTTATTTTGATAGAGAATGACTCCTTGATTGTTTGATCCTGATTCAATTGGTTTGTCTCACTTGAAGACTGCCTCACAGATGAGATGTCAAAGCCAATGCAAGATGAGAGTCCTTGTATGTTTTGATTTGGGAAGATGTTCAATTGACTGCAGACTGGTATAGTGCATAGACTTGGATCCTGCATTTCCGTTTGTTCACATGCATTTTCGAGGATTACTGATGAGTTTTTCTCAACATTTTCTCTGCTGTATTTGATATTACTCTCAGTTATGTGATTTTCTGAAACTAACAATGTAGTTGGAATTGCACAACAATCATCTTCTATTTTAACATCACAAATCTCTGTCAGAGCTTCTTTATCAATTGTAATGACCTTACTAGTCTCACTTGCCTGAGACTGTGAGCAGTTATTGTTGTCCTCCTCCTTCACCTCGGTTGTGGAAAGAGTCTGTTCAGTAGAATCGTTTTGCACCAGGCACTGTGTAATGTTCCTGGCATCAAGGAAGTCCTCAGCTATATCTTCAATTTTCACACTGGTATTTGCGTCTGAAGAATGCTCATCAAAACTACTCTGTGCAGTGTCATCTATGATGTTTAACACTGATTTTATACCTTGCATGCTCTCGTTTAAATTTAGTGACAGTGTGTCATCAACGGCATTGTCTGAGTTGCTTTCAGTTGCCTTCATCTTCTTGCTTGGCGGCATGTCAGATTTATCATCTCTTGAAGTAAAAGGCTTACGAGGTCTTACAACCCCTTTGAACTTGAAGATCTTGTTCCCTCCAGCAAGGTGTTTCTCCATGTGGCGATCAAACTGCTCCTTTTTGGAAAAGGTATAGTTGCAGGTACTGCATATAAAAGACTTCTTGATTACGTGCATGACATCAGCGCAAAGTTCACAAGTATATAGAGTAGTGTGCTTTGAGTCTGGCTCATCTGCATTCTCATGCTCATTTTTCAGGTGATCTTTAAGCTCCTTTGCCTCTTGGTAAGAGACTGGACATTTGTGACATAGGAAAATCTTATGCAAGCTGTGAACAACCAGATGGCGCTGAAGCTTAAAAGGGCTTTGGAAACTGCTTGCCACAGTGGTGGCAGTCCCTTGAAGGGTCTTTGCAATTAGGATGCATCTCAGCATTTTTTGAAGAAGTTTCTGCTTTAGGTAAAACCTCAAGCGTTGTCAGTGCGCACTCTTTACCTCCTCCGATATTTGTTTTATTCTTCAGAGCCGTGGAATCAAACTCTTCGGTTATGTTTGGTTCGTGGCTTTTACCATCTAAGGAAGACATTCTCTCCACTTTAGATTGCTTAAAATTGTCTGCTTTTGTAGGTCTGCTGGGTCTATGTTGCATTATTGATGATATAAAATTCTTCACGGCATTTTCCTGCATGAAACATCCAGGCATGTCCAAGAGGGAACTCTGTGACTGGCCTCTTCGTGCAAATTGTGTGGCATGCTCACGCAGGTGTTCATTGTACATCCAGACGTCTGAGATTTCTTTCAAGCACATGCCACAAGTCCAAACACCTGCTTTGTTCTTGGCGTGTTTCTCCCTGAGATGATCCCGAAGCTGTTCACGGGAGCTAAATTTGCGCTGGACGCACATATAGCAAGTTGGGGGAGGTGATGGATTGTGAGAGAGTTTATGGAAATCAAGTTCGCCTAAAGTTAGAAACCATGTGAAACACACTTTGCATTTATACTGTTTATCCTTGGGTTTCAGTCCAGGTTCAATGCGTTTCCTACATTTTCGCTCAAAAGGGTTTTTGTCAGGTCTTATCAATTCAGTGCTTGCAATGGGCTCAACCAATGGCATATCCCTCCCAGGCTCAAAAAAGGGTACAGGAAGCTTTATGGTAGCAATGTTTGGGATCTCAATGCTTGGGGAGTGAGAGTCATTTTCTTGGACACAGACCAGTTGGTAAGGGGAAGCTGTGCTAGAAACTTCTGGTTTACAATCTTGCTGTGAAACCGATGACACTGTGTTTTCTTTGTCAGTACCTTGAAATTCATCCTGAGGTACTATAGGTTGTGTAATTGTGCCCTCAGTCTCACACAGGAATTCTCTTATGTCCGTTTCTGCATTTTCCTCATAACCAGTCTGATGATCCATTAGGTCATCTTTTGAGGGACATGCGTTCTCTGTAGAACTCTGAACTGAGCTTTTGTGACACATCTTAAGCATGTTAGCATCATCAACTGATATGGTTTCAAATTCACAGTGGTCATTTGTATCATTGGTAAACATCTGGCCTATCTTTTTCTCTTTAGACTCCTCACATTTATCCGTAAACACGTTAGTGGTGGGATAATCTAAGACTAAACAGGACAGTTTTTGCTTTTTGTTGCTTTTACCATAGACTCTTGCACATCTCTTCCTTTTCCTGTCATCATTTCTTGGGAATAATTGAGAAAAAGTGCTTTCATCATCATAGAAATTGTTAAGATCAGGTTCTAGTCCTGAAGTACCAATAAGCGTGTGGCTGTCTTTGGGAGAACAGGTGTTTTCACACTTGATATCAATGGAAGAATCATCAGGTGGATAATGGCCAGCTTCTGTGTGAACATATATAGGATTAACATCACAGTACGTTGTCACAACATCATCATCATGGCCAACTCCTTTCGTAGATTTGTCCTTTTGCTCTTTGGTGCTGACAGTTTCCATGTCTTTCTCTTCTTCACTCACTTTGACTTCCTGATAGCTCTGGCTGCTATTTAGGACCTGCTTTTCAGGTAGCGTAGGACAATTTTGTTGCACCAAAGAGGGGAAATTTGGAGAGATAGCCTGCAATATATCTGCTTTAAGTATATTAAGTATTTCATCTGAAAAAGAGTCTTGCTTTAACATTTTTGGAGCAAACAGTTCATTGCTTATGTCCATATTGTTATTCTTTGCTATTTTATTATTGTTTGCTTTTGCATTTACAACTGTGGTCTGATTCAGATCATACTTTACTGGGGTGTTTGACATACCCGAATCACCAGTTCCTTCAAACATCAAAGGTGGCTGTACTTGCTGTCCTTGTCCAACTGAAATTTCATCCATCGTTGAATTCAGAAAAGCAGCTGGATCCATAACATCCATGCTCTCTTTTAGAGCTCTTTCAGTTGGTTGTAACGCATGATAAATGGGCACGAAGACTTGACTGCTCATATTTAGATTTTCAGTAGTTGAAACCCTTCCTGTTTTTACCACATGCTTCATGGCTTTGTGTCTTTTAAGTCCAGGTAGAGTGCGAAAGAACATTGTACATATTTCACACTGAAATTTCCCTTGAACTGCATTATGTGTGCTACCCTTTTTAGGTGAGGTTTTTGTCTCACTTTGCTTTAAAGACTGGTGGACAGATGGGCATGTAAGAACGATGGGTATTGGTTTTATGTCTTTATCAAGCACAGTGGATCTTAACAATACATCATGCTCAGTGGGGATCATCAGATTTTCCAGCTTCTCAGAATCTGTTTTCTTTAGAAGACTCAGGTGCATATTCATGAAATCAACTGTTTCAAGTGGAACATGACAACCATTTATCTCATTTTGGTTAAGTTTTGTGAACTTTACAGAGTCAATTGGAGTGACTTCTTCAACAAAGCTACTGCAGGAAGTTGGACTACTTGAATATTTGACATTGTGATTCATATTGTCATTAATAGACATGTCTGGTATGTCAAGTCTAGCCAAGTGGTCCTGAATAGTTGGCTCATTTTCACTTGGATTAGGAGGTGGGTTGGATGTCAATGTTTTTTCAAGGGAGAGAGCACAGGCATGGAGAATGAAATTGTCTTTGGAGCTTGATTTGATATCATACTGGTCATCATCTTTGTTTAAACGTTTAGAGGTAAAGTTGTAGTCATTGAAACAGGTTTCACTGTAATTTAGAGGGCTTAATTTCAAATCATACAGTAGACTCTTTTCTTGAGAGCCATCCAATTCCTCGGAATGCTCAGGAGTATCACTTTGAAGGCTGTTCTGATATGCTGACCTCCGCCAACAGTTTTCTTGGGCTAGACATGTTCCTTTCTGAGATTTCTACAAAATCCAGAAGGGGAATAAATGAATTATCGAACCCTGTTGCTGGTGAATCAAATGTATCTACTGATGTCCCAATATTTATGTCTTTTGATTTTTTGTCTTCTAGTGCTGGTCTGTTTTCACTCCTTGCAGGGGTAACTGTGCTAACATCATTCAAACCACCTGGAAGTATACTGTTATCTCTTAGCTCAGAAGGGCTTTGGACAGAGTTGCTGGAAAACTGAGGGGACTGAGTCATTGCTGGAGGAATCCTTTGTTGATTCTCTTCACATTCTGGTTTAGCAGGAAACAATGAGATATCAGTCATTGGTTCTTGCACACTGCCTGTACAGTCATGGTTATTGTGAACCTTAGAATGCTCTTTCGGAGAAGGGACCGGTTGTGAATTCATTTCAGAAATTACTGTGTTGTGAATGTGTTGACAACTGGTTTTCACTACAAGGAGACTTGATACTTGAAAGAGGTACCCGGTTGCCCATTTCAGAGGGTTGTCTGTTGCTCCCTCTGTTATGTCAGATGTGTGTTCATTCCCTTCAGATATAGGTTCTAGTGCTATATTTGATTCCTTAGCATCATATTTGTGTCCTTCTACACCCATGATGTTTTCGTCTTTTGATATGGCTTTGTATGTTGAAAATGTATCAGTTTTGTTGAGCAGTAGTCTGTGTGTAAAATTCATGGAGTCTTTTACATCAAAGTTTGTTTCAATCTCAGCTTTTTCAGTCTTGCAGACTAAAGAGTCACAATCATTGTGTTTATATATGGAGACTTCAGGGTCAATTTCGTTTGATGAGCCCTCAAAGCATTTATTTTGGAGACTCTCGAAGGAGCCCTTAGCAAGCTGTTGTTCATTAACGGGTAATTCTTCAATATGAAGAGTGACATTACTATCATCAAGGCTCTCTTTAATTACATTGTCTGATTTTGTTCCAGCAGTGTCAATGGTTGTTAACTCATCTATTTGACCTGAAAATATGTTTGTGTCCACTGAGAGCTCTGTCACTTCTGGTTTTGAACTTGTAGATTCCACTTTTTCTGATTCATCAGTGCATTCTGAGTGTCCACTGTTTTGCTTTTCATGTTCCTCAAGAACCCTGCAATCTTGATTAGGAGATAAATGAGGTGACGTAAACCCTGAGGACAAGGAATCTGAGATCACTTCCAGGCTCTTAATCAGATTTTCTGTGTACATTTTTTGTTCAAGCATCTCTTCTGACTTGTTGGTGGAAAGGTCCAAGAACATATTCTCTTCATTTTTGTCCTCTAGGTGCAGAGATGAACAAATTTCTGTCTTTGAATCACTAAGCCGTGTGCTGTCCTTTAAATCCAAATCATCATGATCTGAATCAATTGGTGTGTTGATGGCAGAGGCATGCGTTGGAGTATGAAGGCCTTGCTGTCCACACATTATGCCAAACTGGAGAGGGCTGGTCCAAGGTAAATCTGGATCTGAGAACAGAGCAGAATGTGATTCTACAGGTGGGTCAATTGGTAATTTATCTGAGGGACAATTAATCTCCAAACTGCTGTCTTCATCTTCACTTTCAGGGTCAAGTCTAAGTGGAGAGAATTTGCTCATGGTTAGCTGTTTAGGTAGTTCACTGTCTAATGGCGGAGGACTGCTCCGCTTGGCTGTTTGGAGCTGACTCTCAAGCTCTGTAACAATCCTTTTTATTTCCAGATCATCAACTGACACAGTGCTGTTGAGATTTTGATTGTAGTCCATTAATTTCTCTGGCAAAGAAAAGGGTACATGATTAAAATTGGTCTTATTCGAGTCTGAGTCATCTTTGTACTGAGAAATCTCATCTGGTAGCACAGGAGTAACATCAACCATCAGATTCCAATCCCTTTGCTCCAAGAATGGTGAGAATGAGGATTCAAACAGTTCTTTCTTGTCTGCTGTGGTTTCAGAAGGGCTAAAGCTCTCTTTGGCAAGCTGAATATCTGGATAAAGATTGTTCTCAAAACCTCCCACGGAAAGGTCACCAAACATTGATGTTGTGTCAAAAGAAAGTGGTGACTTTATAAGACTCTGATCATGATCTGCAGAATAAGGCATTAGACAGGGCCCATCTTTCTGTGGTGAAACATCACGGATTTTTGAGGGTGATGAGCAGACATTGTCCATGGGGGAACTGCAAACAGGTGGGGGTTCAGAAAAATGGATGACTTGAGCTTCTCTTGGCTTCTTCACTGGATGGATTGTCATTGCTACTTTTCTCCAAAATTGTTCCTGAGGATTCAGAACTGTTTGTTCTCTTTTTGTGGGCTTTTCCCTTTGGTGAAACATCTTTTTTGAGTTGAATAACATGGTTGGATTCTCTGTTGTTGGTGGGTTCTGTTGTATAATCTTTTTTGAAAGGCTCTTCTGTGGAAAGAACTCCTGTCTCAAATCCATAGTGGTCCTCTTTTTCCTCTATTTCCACTCGAGTTGTTTTGAATCTTGCAAGGCTCATAGTGCTTTTGGTCATTGTACGTTCAGATGCAGTCTCTTCAGTCTTGCAGAAAATGCTTGAACATTTTGAAGTAGTGAAACTGTCCTTGTGTTCAGTGAGTAATATTTTATCAGTGCTGTACCTTTTTGTATTTTTTGTGAAGGTCAAAGCCAGTGATGTACTAGACTCTTTCCTTATCCTTGGCGGAGAATCCTCATACCCATTCTGCTGAAGTGATTCCTGATCTTGTCTGTGGATTTCCATTCTTTTCTCAGAGTCTGAATCTGTATGATCAATACTCTTGGGGCTACTCATGCTATCACTACAGATACTTATAGAAGTGCTGAGTTCACTGCTCGTGGAAGACCTACTGCTTCGTCTTCGCAATCTCTGGTGACCAGGGCTTTCTTGCATTAAGGAAGGAGAGGTGTCTAAAGCTTTTTCAGCTTCAAAGCACTCATTTTTGTTTTGTTTCCATGAACTTTCCCGGCTCTTGTCAGCACGAATCCTACCCTTGCACTCTTTAGTGTATGTGTACTTGCAGCGAATGCTTTGACTAAGGCGTCCCTGACTGGCTATCTTCACAGGCTCACAGTCCTCATCCGAGTCTGAAACATAGTCATACTCCCGGAAAGTGGGTGTCTGTACTGCAGGAGTCACTCTCTCCATCACAAGTGAGAATTGCATGTTTTTAGTGCCTTTTACATGGAGCTTGTGCAGCTTGTTCTTTTGTTGAACAATTTTGTGAATGAGCTCTTTGCTCCAGCTTCCACCACCACTTCTTTTCCTTTTTCCCTCTGTTGCTATTGGTTTGTGAGTGGAAGAACTTTTGGTGACAGAGGTGGATCTGGGACATGTTGTTTTTACTGATGATGTGCAGTTTTTCAAGCTGTTAAGCCCACATCTTGCAGAAAACTTGCTTGATAAAAGGAACTTAGAACCATAGTCATTTTCCTGTTCTTTTTTCTCTGACTTTTTTTGTTTCCCACTCAATTAGTTTGAGGGATTCTTGTGACTGGTTCTCTTTTGGAGAGGTTTCCTCATTTTGCACTGATTCATGTTGGTGTTTGTTTGTTTGTTTGCTGTCAGAGCTTAGGCTCTCTAAGTCTGAATCAAATGGATATTTGTCATGTGCTTTGGTCGTTAATTCATTGTTAGTTCTCCCGTCAAACACTGTGGAGTCTTTGATTGTCAGACCTTGTCTTGTTGATGTGCATTTGGTAGTGGTGAGGTCATCATCAACAAATGCATCAATAAAGCTGCTGTCAATCTCCGCATTGTCTGACTGATAACCTAGTCCATTTAAAGCCTCTGTAATTAGGCTATCCAGTTTAGGATCTTCCATTTCTAAATCAGGCAGGGGTGCAGACGGCAACATCAGTTTCATTGGGTCATCTTTTATATCTCCTTTTGTTTCATTATCTGGCACTATCTCCCCATTCTTGTTCAGTCCAAGCAGAGACAGATGCAAATCAGAAGGACTGCGTAAAATTGCATAACTGGATCCAGATGACACAGCTTTTGTGTGGTCTGTCTGAAATTTCCTTATGTCCTCCACTTTTGGCAAATCTTTTAGGTCATTTTGTGCAATGTATGCTGTCCACAGTATTGCTTATGGTCAAGAAAAGAAGCAAGGTTGTTAAAATTCTGATCACATTGCTTACATGTCAAAAGCACATCCAGCTGGTCAAGGTTTGCTGTGGCTAATGATAGTTGGTGTGCAGAGTATGGAGGTGGGGGAGGGTGTTCTGTTCTGTAGGTGTCTAAACAGCCCTTTTGCATTGTTCATGTTGGCCTTTGAGTGCCTGTTATTTGGTATGAAACCTAAAATGTTCTCTTTGGTTCTTTCTTGTTTATAGTGAAGGCCTCTAGATGCTTCTGAATGGTAGTGATGCTGGCTAGTGTTCAGGATATTGGAAGATATCAATGCTTTATCCTGTTGCTGTTGATAAAACTGAGGTGATAGAACTTTGGAAATCTGGCTGTCATCAGAGTTACTGTTGATAGAGTTTGTGGATGCTGGGGAGAGTGAAGAGCATGTACTGCTAGGTGTTGGATTTTGAGTAGGTGAATGTGTAGGAGAGTCATATGGAGACACCATCCTCAGCCCTACTGGTGCTACATGTAAAGGAGGGTAGCTACAGTTTCTTGATGATGTTACAGGTCCTGAGTGGTTAATACCAAAGTATAATGACTTGTTCTTGGCATCACCCACCTGGCTTTGATTTGTTTCTACCTTGTTTGTAAAATGACTGGGTGGAATTGTGTTGCAACCTTGTTTGACATTGTCTTGCCTTTGGTGTGAGAAGCCCTCATTTGTCGTCTTGTTAATAATGTTGCTAGAACTTTTCTGGTTGCTATTTTTTGTTTGGCTTACTGTCATCTTGCCAGTCTGATGGGCCTATCAAAAAAGTGAGCTGCTGATTGCTTAATTGCCTGGTAAGATCAATCCTGTTCTGGTTTGGCATGGCAGTTGTATAGCATATTTGCTGCCATGGCATACGACCACTAATGCCAGTGTTTTGTTTTTGTTCAGGAGAAGGCTGGTACTGAAAAGGGTAAGGTGTAGGGGTGTGATCTATAAGTGGTGGTTGAAAAGATTTGTTTGCTCCCTCCCATGGGTGTGAAACCCTACTGTGGTGTTTACTGACACCTTTGTCGAGAGCCATTGAGCCAATTTGAATACCATGATGTGGAGGGCTTATTACATGTATCTGGGAACTAGGACCTTGTGCAATATTTCTGATATGATGTAGACCTTGAACAAGAACTCTCTGGCTAGTGGAGCCATTTTTATGATGGCAGCCTGCCTTGCCCCCTACTGCAAGGCCTGTGTCTCGGCTGTCTGTCGGATTAAAAGAATCTGATTTATCTTGAACACTCTTACTCAGCTCTGATAGGTGAATACTTGATACCGAGCCTTCATCATTGGTTGGGACAGAAGGTAGCACACCATGTGCTGTCTGCATGTACTGGGGTGGTTTAGGATGTAATGTATATGACTGTTTATCCTCTGTCTGATCATTACTAAACTGTGTGCTAGTTTGCATGACCTCATGACTCTCTGCAGAGGACTGAAAAGTAAAAGAATTATGGGAAACCTGGTTAGGGGTAAGAGAAATATCAATGTAGTCATGTGACTGGGTATTCTGATTGCAGGTAAAAGAATCTGAGGCTGACTCCTCTAACAGTGGGTACCCATACTGAAATGGCGAAGGCATAAAACTACCATTGGCCTTGTTTAAGTCCACAAGGTTGTTTGGCTTTTGTGAAGTTACTCCAAAATTAGAGTTTCTAAAAGTCCTTTCGGGAGACTGCCACGTGTCTGTTTCACTTAGTTGAAAGTCAGGAAATACATTTTCATTGCCAGGTGTGGTGGTGGTGGTCTCGATTGGGCTGGGTTTCTGTTGTTGTGGGGTGGATGGTGGATTCTGTTGAGCAGGTCCTCCAGAGGTGGAGCCATTTGCCTGTGAGGTATAGCTTTGAGAAGTAATGTTGGGGGAGCCCTCCTGGAAACATCTGAACTGTAGCTCCTCTTGCTGCAGTTCTGCCTCTCGCTCTGGAATACTTGGCACATGGAACCGGTAGCTGCCTGAGACAGGGCCCCTGCTGGACTCGATCTTCTTTGGGGGTGAGACCTTCTGCTGAGGATAGGCTATCCCGATTGTGGGATTTGAGCGTGGATTAGTAATACTCAGTCTGTACAGCTGCTGCGGGTTGCCACGCTCTCCTTTCCCCGACTTTCTACTCTTATCTCTATTTCGACTTTTGCCACTTGGAGACTGAGGGCTGTCCTTGCCGCTAGGCCATGTCCTGTTGCTGTTGAATGAATGATTCTGTAGTGACTTAAAATCGATCTTTCCAGCCTGCTGTGGCCGAATAACAGCCTCACGTTGTTGTGTGTTGTCCCTCTCTTTTTCTGCAAATTTAGCAAGATTGTTCACTGCCTGTGGCTCCAGACTCACATTTTGAAAGTGCTCAGGGGACTCTTTTAAGCTTTTGTGCTCCATAGAACTCTTATCTTTCTGTTTAGACTCATTATCCAGCTCTTTAGCAGCCAAGGACTGTTTGGTCTCTTCAGTCATGATGCCGGTGTGGTTAGTTCAGCATGTCGGTCCTTATCTGCACAGTCTGTGACATGGACACATGATGTTTCAGTCAGAATCAATGAGCCTTTGGTAACAGAATCTTGAAGCACAGGATTATTTCCCTCTCTTTCTTATCTCTTCATTTGTCCGACGACTGAATGCTCATCCGTCATCTTGGAGTTCTAGAAATGGAGGAGAAAGGATAATAAATATCAGTTTATGTGTATATCCGCATAACATGTAAAGATGCTGTAAAGAATGCTGTAATCCACAAAAGTTACAAAATTTAAATATATAAAATTACACATATCAAACCAGAAGTTTTTCTTTCAAAAAAGTTTTAAAATGCATATTTTCTGTATTATATATGAGTATTATATATGTTGTATTTAGAACAAAAGAAACAGACACTAAGCAAATCCATTTGTAACCTTAAGAGGGCAGAATTGCATTGTTTTTGCATCAGCCACTTACAATGAGCTTCTACCTGCTTCTGATAGATCAATCAGTTTAAATCTTGAAACTACAAAGTGTACTACACAGTAATTTATAAAAACGTTTCCTGTTGAAAGATATATAAAATATTTTGGCATTAGAGTTATTTCTCCACTTACAAAATGTATGTTATGTATTAACGGTATAAGGATTAGATGCCCAAGGAGACTGTAATTCATTTTTAAACTCATTTAAACCAAATTAGGGATGGAGTGATGGATAATCAATGCTTGCCCCTGTCTCTACATGTCAACTCACACATTCAGAGAGAAAGTTAGTGTAATGTCTGTTTACAACTCAGAAGTTGTTTGTAATGTATTATTTGTAGTTTGTAATGTTGTCCAATTCGCAACTGGGTTAAAACATAAAAGCAAAAGCAAAAAAATTAGTATTATTTATTTCAAACAATATTAAATGCCAACACATTACCTTTGGCCTCCCATAGATTTTTTCAACAATCAATTACCTTTTCTGTAATATTCTCAAAGTCAATGCTGTGTTACCTTGACATGGCCACTGGGTGAAGTTCTGACCTTATCTTTTAGTAACGTGCCCAGGTATGAGAGCTTTGCTGAGACACATATAAACTAGGCATTAGAACTCTTTGGGGTGGGAAATTGGGCATTTTTAACTTTAAAATATGTGAATATTTCGCTGGGAAAGTTTGATAGTATGACTGTTACAGGTGTGGCACAACATACCTGGACCAAGTACAGATCCCTGAGGCTCTCTGTAAAAGCATATATACAGACTCTAGCAAAGAGCTCTGGAATTGACAGACCATGTAAATCAATCTCTCTCTACTGTTTTACTCCTAAGAAAGCATTTGTTTAAAGTTGGCTTCTCCTGCCCAAGCATATCAGTCTCTGCCATTAGATAGATAACACTCATTTGAACACAGAATAGTAAAGGCAACTTGAAATTCTTTAAACAACTGGAACTGTATTCTGCAATTTTGGCTGCCTCAGGAGGACCATCCTTACCTAAGACTACAATCACTACATAAAACTTCAGGCTTAACATATCAAAATTAACATACCATTTTTTTTGTTTCTGAAGAATTAAAATTCATCTTGATATTTCAAGTAGGGAAATAGTTGAACCCAATGTTGCTGAGGTGAATGGAATGCACTAAACACAATTCTGCGTTGAAGTCTTATCTGATCATATTCAAACTCTGAAACTGATCAAATTAGTTCAGAACCCTGCTTCTCAGATTATTTTGACTGTGTCAAAATCAACCGGAGACCCCACCCCTTGCAAGAAAGTTTATTCAATTATTCTTAAATAAATGTCATAATAGTCGTAGCTACCAACGGGAGTATAACACTCTCAGTTCTGTTTAATGCATTTTACTATGGTACAATCCAGTCCAGAATTACATCAGTGCAGAAAAAAATCAGCTTTCATCTAGGTCTAGAAATTGAAATGTACAGTTCTGAAATTACACTAAAAACTGACAAAACTGATCTATTATCCCATTTCATATAAAAGCAAAGTAAGACTTCAGCCATGTAATTACTAAATTGAGATGAACAGTGGGACCACTAAAGGGGTCTTTAGTCAAACAAATTGGTTTGCAGTCAACATACTCCAAAGAGATTACTAAAGAAAATGTTTAGAAATTACTCGTCTTTTACTCATATTTTTGTTGACCCAAACCCATTGTCATGCTTTCTTTAATGGAAGAATATCCTGACTGCTCTTTTCAAAATAGTGTAAGTGAAGGGGATTGGAGCTATTCAATTACAAAATGAATAACAGGATTATACAAGTGTTTATATGAAAAGTGCACTATATTCAAAGTCTCTTAAGTAGTTTTTTGTGACCAACAGAAGAAAATGTGTTGAGCAGTGTGCCCGTTTGCTGCAGCTCAGAAAGCTTATGTATCAGGTGTCCATTTTGACATCATGTTTTTTTAGTCACAAGACACAGAATTATGAGAATCTTTACTTCTCATAATTCTGACATTAGAAGCACTGTTAAACTAAACAGATACATTTTCTACAAGTCTGTGTGCAGAGGCACACTTCTCAAAGGCTTTATCTCTTCCATCCTGTCCTCCACCTGGGTCTGGTATTTAGCAGGTTGGTCTGGAGTCCGAGTGCTGCCTGGGTTTGGATCTGACTGTGAAAAGTCACATCCCCCCTTTAGCTCCCGTCACAGTCAATGCTGGAGTGTCTGCCTTTTTCCCTTGCGGCCTGGAAGATGACTCTACTCTGCTGCTGGGAGCACCCTGCAGAGGCAAAGCTTGATCTGGCCCAGAGCCATACATCACGTCCCCCTCTGTGTTTGCCCAGGCTGGCCAACCTCCCTGAAATGGCCACAGAGCTGCCTCTGACAACAAAGACAGCATTTCCAGGGATCGCAAGGGCCTACTAGAAGTATCACCAAAGCCAGAGCTGTCAGCGTACAAAGAACGCTGGGTCATTTATATCCTCACAACTGTCAGTTTGACTTCTCCACCTTATTTCCACTCTTCCTCTAGCTAACCTGCGCCACACGCAGACACAAAATGAATGCCTGTATAATGGCTCCATACACTACGTAAAGGAATGTCCAGATTCAGAAAAGACAAAATTCTCAGATCATATCATTCCAAACCTTTATTGTTTCATCCTTAAAGGGACAGTTCACCCAAAAATATGAATTCTGTCATCATTTACTCCCCCTCGAGTTATTTCAATGTATTTGTTTTGATAAATGCAGAGAAAGATATTTGGAAGAATGCTTGTAACCAAACAGGTCAGAGCAGTGGCGGCTGCTGATCTTTTAAAGAGGGGAAGCTCATTTTCGGCCTAAATCATAAAAATTGTCCATTTATTTATATGTAAATTCTGCCCTACGTTCCTTTTCAAGAAAATGCTCTGTAACCCTGTCGTACCAACTAGGCGTCTTTTCCAGTGACTTGACCAGTGTGTCCTCTCAATGGCCAGCAGAGCTAGGCTGCTTAAACGGCCTTGGCCCATTGTGTTACGGGTGTAGGACTTGAGCCGCTTTAAACAGGAGAAGCTCCTTTCTACACCTGCAGATGTAGCTCCAATTGTTGCCACTAATGAGAACATGTTCATTGCTATTTTCATGCCTTTTATATGCCCTGTCAAAGTTTGACAGATCTCCAAACCCCAATTTTGACCAAACAACACATCCATGAGATGGTTTCATCAAGAGACATGGCCAGCAGTACATTTTCTTTTTCACAGCACTTCCAGTCAGCCAGCTAACTTTGTCATACCAGGAGAGCTGAAAAGACCTGTTACTTTTCCCTATCTTTTGCACTAAATCAATCTTAGGTGTTGATCTGCACTGCTGTTTAATTCTAAGTTTTTCTCCTCGTAAGGAAGACTTTCTAATGGCTTTGCCAAAAATCAGGTCGACAATATTAGCACTGTCTGCCATCGTGTGCAGTTTGCTAGCTGGCTAGTTCAGACTACATGAATTAATGAACAAACGATCTAATATATATATATATATTTAACTCAACGGGAGGAAATGTGGGAATTATGTTTAACTGAAACAATGAATGTGGTGTGAAATTGTGTGAAATATACGATGAAGGTTGCAGCAGTTTGTCTTTCGACTACACATGCAAAATCCGCGATGGGACTGAGTTGGAAATGGAGAAACAGAGTGATACGCGTCATAATCTGAAGACCACGCCCACACCAACCGTCTCTTTGCATTGCGAGAAGCTGCTGCCTCCTTGTCATTTATGATTTATAAAAAAAAAAAAAAAAATGTCTAAAAGCTGATATGTGACAATGTGTATAGCAAACAAGCTAAAAAAAACAAGAAATACGTTTTTATAAGCTGTCGACCCCAAAAAACGAGCGTTTTAGGACATAAAAGTGGATTAAAAAGAGATGACAGACCCTCCAATCATCACGCAGACGCTCGGAGTCTGGGCCAGCCCACTCCTCCATTCATCCCAGAGACGCTGAGCGTCCGTGGGCGGGACATAATCGCAGCATTATCCAATGACTGTCTTGTTTCTAAGCACTGAAAAAAACTGTTTAAAGCAGCCCCATTGAAGTCAATGGACGCTGGGCTTCAACAGAGTAATGCACTGTACGCTACGGGAATGAATGAGAAGGAAATCGAGTCAGCCGACCTAAGTAGCTGATTCTGAACGAAATTGTTTTCGTTCGAGATGAACGTGTTTAACGCATTTTTAGTCAATAAAATGTTAACATAATAGTACATATATTTGACCATTCATTTTTTGACAATTATAGGGGAAGCTGAGCTTCCCTTGCAGTCTTAAAGAAATCGCGACTGGGTCAGAGCCACCATTGACTATCATACTAGGAAAAATTGCAATGTTAGTCAAAAGTGCCCTAGAACTGTTTGCTTTCCTGCATTCTTCAAAATGTCTTCTTTTGTGGTCTACAGAACAAAGAAATGTATAAAGCAATTTTCCTACCGAACAATGAGAGATGGGTGGAGTTGAAATTTTTCAAAAATGGTCTGTTAAACACACAAAGCTTATTTGACCTCAAACGCCTTGGGATGAACAATAGCAGTTGTACACCAACAATTTTTATGATACGTTTATGCTGCTTTTTCAGTCATTTTTGGTACTTGGCAGCCTCTTGTCACCATTCAAATTTATTATAAAAAGCCTGAAGATCCTGTCAAACGTCTAATTTTGTGTTCCATGTAAGAAGCAAGATTGTATGGGTTTGAACACATGAAAGATTAAAGTTTATGAGAGCTAGGCCTAGAAATAAAGTATGGTTGTCACAAATTTTCATTGCGTACTATGACTTGATATCAAATCCCGTGAGAGTTGTCTGAAAACGGCTCCATAAAACAGCATTTTAGGCAGTTTTATAAGTCAATTAAGGCAAGTCTGTGTGTTCCACAGCCCGGGTGTCAAATCAGTTTGCCCACACAAACTACCGAAAGCTCCATATGGCCGTACCACACGAAGCTCGGGCCGAGGGAGGGATGGGGGTTATGTTTATGTGTGTGCATCGAATCATAAATATAAACGTCTCAGCACGTAAGCGCTATCTAAAATGTTAATGATGCTTCGTGTTTCCGACATATATCCTGCTTGTTGTTTCCTCAGAGGAAAGGTAAAACTGGTTTAATATCTTAACCGTGAAACTTAATTTCCTGAGATATCTTTTCCTTTTTATCCCCACGCAGGATATGTGTGGTCTACACTGGAGCAAAAATTCCATTTACACCTCAGAGAAAATATCCTGTTAGATATCATCTTCAATTAAACCTTTATAAGTCTTCTCTTGTTTTTCCCTTGGCGCTCCTTCTATTTAACAAAACATATGGCACCCAAGCAATTACCCGTCCATTACTCTGGATTAAATTAATTATAAATCGTCTTTATAACCTTGAGGTATGGGACCTGGAATTATTTGTTTGTTACTAGTAGATTTTACTACGGTATGTGTAAAAAAACGAAATTCCGATTTTCATGTACACATGCAATGCTCCTTTCTCGTGGGATTTTTTAAAATCTTATCTTAGAACCAAACTTCTTTGTAGGGGGTTTGCCTATGAAGCCTTTAAATGCTGTTTACGTAAGCAGCTCACTAGGTTTTGGAACAGAGCCAGACACTATTATGGGCATTTATTTGCCATCTACAGGATGCTCTACGGGGGTTCAACTGGCATTTGTAGAAATAGTAAGCAGTCTTCCAGAGCGGGCTCCGAAAACAAAGAAGGGTCCATCTGGGACAGCACTGCTCAAAACAACACATCCTTTAGATCCCTGCACCTTTACACACAAAGGCTCCTTGTATCTCTCTGTAAGCCAATAAGGAGTGTTGGGTGGCCTCCCTGACACTGTCGGCTTTTTCCAGATGCTCACTGTGGCAAAATATCTGCTTATAGTAGCCTGCCAGACAGGAGAATAAGACAGACAAGAGCAAGACGATAGACAAAGGTTTGGACGGCAAACCCTCTTGGGATGATGCGACTGCATCTCATTTCGCAGGTAGCAGCTAAATCACTTGGTCCACACTGATTATGCCAAATACATGTCAACTAGTGCCAACGTTTACGCCCACATACTCTGCTTTTTACCAGACAAGACTAGTGGCCAGACTTACCTTCAGAGGGAGACTACTATGTTTGTGTATTTATAAAAGCAACTACTTACGAAACAATTTAAACATCAATTATTAAAGCAATTAACTTAAGAGTTAAATGTCAACAGTGGTAGGGTGGCACTTTTCAGTATGCTGCATTTCAAAGTAACTAAGGAGAAATCATTTTTCATGACACTTAAAAATAGCTCTTGTTTGGTCGAACTGATGTGTTTGATATGCAGATATTAAAGAACTTAAATAGTAACTAACTTGGAAAGTAAACACAGCTGCAGTAGCTCGCAAACCCACTTATTTGAAGCATTGCCCATGCTGCTAGCAAACCGGTACCAGAAGGAAATGCATGAGATTTTGTCTCTCTCAGTCAGGGAGTTTCTTTTTATCAAAGATTATATTTCAGGATACTACTGGCACACCGTCAGTAGACGCTTGCCTCATTACGTTTTTTTCTCAGAAATGTGTTAAGTAACATGAAAAGACAATTTAGAGGAAGGTATGAGGTTGCATGCGTGCGTTTGTATATGTCATAGGGGTGAACCAAAGTGTAATTCCAGAAGCTTTCCTTGTATCCCCCTCCAAACTTTCCTTTTCCACCCCCACGTTCGACCAGACAATTTTTACTATGTAATTTTTGCCTTAGTCTGTTTCCATATTGCTTACCACAGCATTCCATAAACCTGATGGAATCTTTATTTCAAGCCATTTAAAAGGAGATTTCTTCCCATTTTTTGACACAGTTTCCCGAAGGCCTGTGAAGATACGGAACATTACATATAAGTCGCGTGTGAGCAAGAAGGAAAATGTCTTGGTTTAACAATAGATGGTTAAACTAACGAGACATTAAGTTGAGAAGGTCAGTCTTCTAGTTTTCTTGTGAACCCATTGACCTTAAACATTTTTAGCGCTGATAAAGGCCTTTATAATATTATCCGCCATTGCTCTTTTCATATGCAAGAAGTTTTGTCCCCGTTTGGAATAAGCTTCATTTTAAGAACCGTGAAATGAACTTGGTTTAGAGACAAAAGGATATACGATCACCACTAATGACCAGAACATCCCCAAAAGCTCTGAACTGTATACATATAATAACTTCAGTCACTTACTGTAGCAAAGGTACAAAGAAATCCATCTGCGCTCTGCATGGGATCATATTTATTCATTAACATATTACAGCCGTTTCATTTATATAATATATACATTCTCCACCTCTTTAACTCTATATCATAAAAGACCTTTTCATTCTCTTAATAGTTGGTAATTTATTATGCCAAAAGCCTTATCAAATAAAGCTTAGACTTATACATTATGATGATTGGCTTGTAGCCTAAGATTTTGCTTTCTCTGCTTAAGAGAGCGAGAGACAGATGTAAAATGTTTGCCAGTGGAAATGAGTCTAGAAGCTTGGCTCATGCCAAAGATAAGTACATTCTAGAAGTTTGGCAACAACTGGAGTTTACTTCCGCTTTTCTTGCATATCCTCTCAGCAGCTCTCAAAGACAGAGGACAGGCCAGCACCACATGAGCTAAACTCCCTTATTCTTCGGCTCAATGCCTGTATCAACCGAAAGGCTGTATGTTCAACTGACCACATGTGCGTTTTGCTAAACGGACCAGGCATTTGAGAGTAAACTAATGAATAGGAAACACACGTCCCTTTGCGATAGCCTAACGTACCTCTTGCCGCTCACAATCACGTTCAGCCCATTCACGATCACGTGCTGATGACAGGAAATGATAAAACGGGGTATTACAAATCGCCTTTATTGTAGTCCGTCAAAATTGACGGATGACCTTCAAGATTATTCCACCACTAGTGGAAAAAAAAAATCTCAGAGAGTTTTCGGTTACACGACCTCTGCAGCTGAGTGTCGCTCGAGTTGCTGAACTATCCTGCTCTCTCTTAGCGCTAACTTTGAAAACTATTCGCACTCCTTTATGTGACTAACCTTCAAATGTCTGACGAGGCTGATGGTGTTAGAATGTTTTTGGTGCTTTTTCCCTTTGTTTTTGCAATTGTCTTTTTCACACACCTTGTAGAATTTGCCAGACCAAGCCATTTTCATAGCGCGTAAAAAAAATGTCTCGCCACTTGCTTCCATTCGACCTTCATAGAGACCCCGATCATTTTCCTCCCATTACCGATCAATTGGAGCACCTCTACAAAGAGTATTTAAGAACAAATCTATTTATGGTGTTTGATCCGTTTATTAGACGGGTATTGATTGGAAAGAGAGGGGGAGAAACATAACTCAAATCTGTGTTACCCACATAAGCTCCAAAAGTGAACATGTTAGGACACGAACAACCATTGCACAGTGGCTTAAATAGAAGTAATTGGTTGACCAGGAATGCACAGACTCTGTCCATACAACTAGGATTGTAAAGTAAATGACAAAAATGTGAGTGGTGCTTGCCATGCTATATAGCGTACAAAGTTGTTTGAGTGGTTTTAGCATTTTGCTATGTTGCAAGTGTGATGTTCGGGTGGTTTCTAGTGGCAAGTGATTGTTTACTGCCCCTAGTCAAATGATTCCACCTGTAAGCCTCTATTGTGTCATTAATTGTTTAGATCCCTCCTTGAGTTTTTGTTTTATTGTCTGCAAGGTGTAAATACGTTTGATCAAATAGTAAAGTAAAGAGCACCTTTCTAAAACAAGCCACACATTTTGAGCTATTCATGTATGTGAGGACAATAAACAAACTGCAGTCATAGCTGAACAGATGGTATTTGTGTTCTCGGGTGTTGAACAGGCTGGAGATATATAATGGTCTCCATTAAAGAATGCAATAATTTGTCTCCCTGCCCACAGGGTAATGATCTCTGACCCCCAGAACTTGGAAGTTCTGTTTTTTATAAATAAAAAGAGTACATATTTGTATGAGTTTCATTGTTTCAATACATGTGACAGAACAGTACGAATGATTGCGAAGTATATGTGGTTTCATCCATGTAGGTTTATTCAAAATTAAACACAGCTCAATATAACAACACTACACACATTTAGGTGCAAACAAGCACTTCAGGTAGATCCTATGCCTTTTCTGTGGTACCTGAAAGGACTGATGAACAGGAAGTTAGACATTTCCTATAAAGTCAGCATCATCAACTCTGATTAATGATGTGGGATGAGGAACAGTAAGAGAGAAATAAATCTGCACTTACTGTGGTTATAAATGTATAAATTTTACTTTCTCCCATGGCACAGTCTCGCTCAATCATTCTATAGTTAATATTTCCATATTATGCATTCTGCTGAGAGCCACAATCTGTCATTTCAGCTGTTGCACAGCTAAACTGATCTCTGAATTTTGATCAGAATGCTATACAGGATTATTTATAATTCCACGAACAGATTGTTTAAAAAAAATCCCCTAGAACCTTATGAAAGTAACATGTCAGTTGTTTGGATTGGCTACTGTTTTGTTTGCTTTTAGAATTGCCCCTTTTTAGGGCTTTCAGAGTTAATTGAAACCCTTCCCAGACTTTTTACATATTACAAAATAGATTTTTTGACTCTAAAAGAAGGGTTCAGAGCATTTCAGTGCAGTGATCTTATGCAAATGAATTGAAGTGGTGAAGACTGTGGCCTCAAGCGGATCACGGTCATTCTTCCCCAAAGGAAAAGTTAAGTAGAAAATAATTGTCAAAACGATTTATTTCACATGCTGTTGAAGGTTAGACGGCATGGGAAGGTAGTGAAGTGTAGGGTGAGGCCCGGAAAATGGGAAATTTTAAGGAGAGAGAATTAGAAAAAAGAAAAGGACAAATGAGAATACAGGAATAGGGACAAAAAAGACAGATGGAGGTCCACATATGGCTGTTGTATAAAATTGCTGGCCTGCCACTAAACAGTCTCTGACTCCCTAAAATAAAAGATGGGCGTCAGTGTGACGAGCGCCTCATTCAGCCACTTGTCATTATTCCATTTATTTGTCACATACTATTTAAACTTTCCCTGCAGGCCAGAAAACAGTAGTTGGCCAGCCAACAGTAGAAGGGAATTCCAGGCAATGAACGGGTGAGTCAGTTTGTACCCGCATTTTCCTAAAGCATGCCTCCTTTAAATAGTCCAAGGAAATGTCCAAATGACCTAATTACAACTCAGCCTTTTTTAAGTATACCAGTCGATGTGTGACGCTTTATTCGAAGGAGACGAAGAAAATAACACAAAGACTGCCCTGCAAACACCTAATAGAATTTATTCCAGTTAATTTTGGAAAGACAGATCACTGGAAGAGTTTATGAGTGCTTTTCTGTCTGAGGAGTGTCTAAGACTGGCGAAAGCTTTTTTTTCACTGACTGTTTTTGAACTTTGAAAGCTGCTGAATAGTAAATCTTCTCTATGTGGGCACAGACTAAATGTTCTGTGTGCGTGTATATGTGCATACAAACTCGCATGCTCACAGGCAATACGAGATGTAACCACAAGGTACGTTAGACCTTTAGGCGCTGCTGGAAACAATAACAATTCAGCTTTACAAGACTCAGTCATACCACACATAACAAGATCAGTTTCTATATTTCGAACACCGTTATTTATAGTATTCTTTAAATTAAAAAGTTTACGCTTTGGTAGACAAAATAGAGTAGAAGTTAAGTTTAGGTCAGCAGAAACTGTATGTTGCACTGCAGAGTTTTTAGCAAAGTGTGTAGTCTGTGACCTCTTCTACAAAACAAGCCATTTTATAGATGCTATATAAATACAAACAGGAAACATATAAGCACACAATTAAGACCCTTTCAAATGTCCGGTGTAAGTGACATTTAATTTGTGACTGAATATATAATTTTTTCCCAAAAGGTAGTAGCGTAACTGTAAGTCTTTGAGGCTAGCGGTGGGGTGCTGGTGCATGCTGGGATATCCCTGGTGTGAGCTGCTGTTTATGTGGCCCGGGGACTGCCTGATGTGTCACTGCGATGGAGTGAGAGAACGCAGTTGAAAAGAGGCTCTGTGCAGTGCGGCGAGATCACCTTACACAGCCACTTCCTGCTTCCGCCCCCTTTCCTCACAAGCAGCCCAGTGTACCCACTTGGCGAGTGAGGAAAAAATCAAAACAGAGGGGTTCAGTACGCATGGCCGCGCAGCACAGGACCCCATTCATCTTCTCTGCTGCTCAGGATGACTTTATTTTTTAAATTTACAAATATTTCCCTGTGAAAGCCCTGGAGATCCAGGAAAGAGCCCGTGCTTGACTTTCCTCTGTGCCTCAAATCTTAGGCCCCTGAGGCCAGCGCTGCTTGGCTCCTTAGTGTGGGTGTTATAAAAATGCTGTCGTTTTGGTAATGTGCAATGTCAGTCACCGTAAGGGGTCTTGAGGGTGCTTAGAAGGTTTTTTAAGACCTGGGAGGTTGCCTTTTTTAACAATGAAGAGCACTTTTTAATAAAGTCGTTCTAGACCTGGTCGTCTTTTGGGGAAAGTGGGTGGTCACCAGGAAGGAAGTGAGTTCTGAAGGACAGGTATGAGAGTTGAGTCTGTTGGAAGTGGTATTAAGGTGCTATTCTTGGAGTTATGGAGCACCATCTGGGTCCCACCCCAGCTTGAGACAACTGTGATAGCGGGGTACCTTTCGGAGGCATATTTGTGCAGAGGCCCATGTCTCGGTGGAACTCCTAGCCAGAGGTGTTTAAGATTCCTGGGGAAATGGCAAAGTGGGCGCATAACTGGGAACACAAACAAACCCTGGGGCATTAATGACGAGGCCCTGGATGTTTTCCTTCTCTACTTTGCTCATCTAATGGGAGCAAGGGGGAACGGGGAGGGGTTGAAAGAGAGAGACGTTTTTTCACCTGTTTTTACTACTGTCCCTTTGCCAATCTCCCTGTCAATGGACACAGCTTGGATTTCTTTAAGCTTAAGACACATTTACACAAAACAGCACCCGATACGGTTGCTCCTGACAGGGGGGTAGGAAAATGTTCACCCGGCACTGCTGGCTTCCTCCCTGGGCAACCCATTGGATGTCAGCCCCCCATCACCCATAGAAGAATGATGCTCTGTACAGTGACTGCATGAGGCCATTCATAGCCAACAACCTGGCCACCGACAGCTCATACGACCAACTCGGATCTTCTGGAACAGAACTGGTACTGATCCACTCTCAGTAGGACAGAACTGGTATTGATGGTCCGTTCAACATAGACAGACCACGTAGTCAGTTTACAGGCTGGTTTAAGGTCAGAAATGTTTGAGACTGCTGGCAGAGACCATATTCAGACAGACTGTCCTGGGTTCAGTCATAAGTGGGCCTGTTTCTTGACAGTGTGACAGGACTGATCAAGTCTATAAAAACATCTCAATTTTAGTTCCTTATTTGTCATAAGCAAATATTTGTCCCCATTATGCTAATATTACACACTAAAAAAGTATAGGAAGGTAACAAACAAACAAACTGGGAGAAACTCAATAGCTAGTCAATAGAAGGTTTCGTGAAAAGCCATCACCTTTAAAGGAATACTTCACCCAAAAATGAAAATTCTGTCATCATTAACTCACCTTCGAGTTGTTCCAAATCTATATACATTTCTTTGTTCTGATGAACACGGAGAAAGGTATTTGGAAGAATTTTTATAACCAAATATATTTTGCCCCCCATTGACTATTTGCCCCCCTATTTGCCCCCCTATTTTTTTCAGTTGAACACACAAGAAGAAATTTTGAAGAATGTAGGACAGCAAACAGTTCTGGGGCACCTTTGACAACCATTTATTTTTTCCTACAATGGGAGTCAATGGGGGGCAAAATATGTTTGGTTATAAGCATTCTTCCAAATATGTTTTAGAAATTTCTAATTTTCATTTTTGGTAGAAGTATCCCTTTAACTCACCGCGAGTACACATACTAATAAAAATATCTACATCTTTAATTTACTTCAAGTTGCATAAAAGTAATGTTACTGAAAATGATGCAGCATTGTAAGGCACTGCTTGGGTACAGTGAGCATGAACCTGGTGCCCGGCTGCAACAAGTGTCCTCTGTTTGTTGTACTTCTGTAGCCTGCATGTGGCTCAAGAGAAGCAGCCAAACCAAAGCAGGACCTGGAACTTGACTCACTGTAGATAGAGCGTGACTGGCTAATTCATACTTTTCATATTACGCATGCCACAAATAGTACATAATCCTGTGCATCACTCAGGTCTTTCATTCTGTGGTGTGGCCTAGTGGTTAAAACTGAGTTGCTATCCTAAAGGTTGTATTCAAACTAGCGTTGGGCGATAGTCACCATAGTCAGATCGTTCTATCTCCAGCCTGTGGATCGCCGATACACGATAGTATAGAGGGGCTGGGCAATTTACGCATTTATCTATGTCAAGCTGGATTTTTGGACAAAAACAGAAGTTTACGTGACTAAAAATGCTCATGTGTGACTGCAATTAGCATTCTGTCAGAGTGTAAGTTCAGTGCAGTTGGCGACATTGTTACTTCCCACCGCAACCTTTTAAGAAAGACCTTTTAAGCATTTAAGAAAGTAAACTATTGCTGTAAGTCATCATCATTAATCCAAATGCGTCATTGATGCCCGCGTGCGCTGTTATTACTTGATTGCCAAACGCGAACAACTCGTGTGCTGGTTTTAAATCCTCACGCGCATTGCAATTCCTAAAAAGCTCACAAGCTCTCTCGTGCACGTAAAACTCAAAGCCCGCGTTTGTAATATTAATTTGCAACATATGTTGGCAAACAGCCAACTATCGTCCAAGGAATCCGCTATCGACGATATGTCTGAGTATCGTCGATACACGATAGTATTGTCAATCGGAAAAACCCTAGTTCAAACCCCACAAGGACCCATCGAAGAAACGCCACTACTGTACTGCCAAAGAACTGATACTTAAGAAAGCTGCTAATTGTTTTGGATAAGTAAAACCTGCTAAAGGTCTACTGGTACCATTTGTTGTGCCAGTTTCATTTGGGTTCCTTTGTAAATGTCCATACATTCACCTAGCCCTAACAAGACATTATTTGTGACCATTCCAGAAAACAATGAACAAAGCACAAAGTATAATCAAAATAAACCCTGTGACCAATTGATTATTACAGCCACCATGATAAAACCTACATTTTGGAAGTAACATTCTGTTTCCATGAGGGAGCGAGAGATAGTCCAGCCTGTGGTTTACTGATAAGGACTCTAGGGCCTCAGGTGGGAGTCATCAGACCACTTCTACCTCAAAGAGATCTGTGTAGCAGGCTGTAATCCAGTTCCACTGCACATTTTTCATACTTTCCTCTGTTTTAATGCCTACGTTTATTGCTGGACATCTGCTCGAGTACTTGAATAATCTAGTGGACAGCTACAAAAAGTTTCATAACTTCACATTTTTTGTCCAGAAGTACTGCCTAGGATGACACAATCTGGGCTATTCCTACCTGCAGCTGGTTAAGTGCTTCCATATATGGCAGCAAATAATAAACAGCGGATGTTGGAAAAACAAAAATAGTTCTCCAGAACTTAAAATACAACAAATACAGCTAATTGAGATATTTACAGGCATGGCTGAAACGCTCATGGTCAGTTGGCCCATGATTTAAAAAGCTGTCAAGCCATTTAGGCAAGTCAGCCTGACAGCCAATTTATGGGACACCTTTCTTCTATGTTCTATGTATTTCAGCAGTTACAGATGATTTAGTAAAAGAGATAAGAACATTCAAGCGTTCAGTCCTGTTTTAAGTTAAGATCTCATGTCTTAAAGGAATAGTTCACCCAAAATGGTCCCCATTTACTTGACCATAGTAATTTTTATTCCTATTATGGAAAGTCAATGGGGATCCTTTTTTTGGTCCTTTAATCTATATTGAAGAGGCATACGTGGGCACAAGACACTGTGTCTCACTTTGCCGAGTTTACACTTCCCTAAATATAACACTGTGCCAATTTATGTATAGACATTAGTATACCACAAGTCAAGTACCTATTAAAACGATTTTATCTAAAAGGTAAATTGATGATAACAAATCCTACTCAAGCTTAAGGATACGCATTATGGTATAAACTAAGAACTAAACTATGTTTATTATTGGGCGAATATAGCTAAACATTCCTTCCCAATCTTTCCATCTAAAGCAAGGAATAAAATAAAATAAATGTATAAAGAGAGCAAAAACGAGATTTGAAGATGTTTTCCAACACTGAGGAGAGGTTAGGATAGGGTCAAAGGTTAAAGGTCCACCTTAAACAACATAAACATACAATTCAGCAAAAACATTGAAACATCACAGAGATATATGGATCTCAGCAGGTTGGTTAGCATTATATATTATTGTATGTATTGCAATAAGTCAGGGCAGTCTGTTGCTCAAATTTAAAGTAATTTGCGCAGTTTTCTTATGATGTTAACCCTGCGAAAATAAACAGATTGGACTGTCCGTCCAAACAAAAAGGAGAAGTATGGAATTGTAGTATGAGCAAAGCTTGCAGCAGTCGCACCCTGGAGCTCTGCTAATGAATAAACCATTTGCTTTAGGGGGCCACTGAGGAAACTCTGTCACAGGCCATTACAGGGCTCGGCACCAGGGACATACTAGGGGCTATGATTCTGCTGCTCTCAAACTCCTTTCCTTCGTTATACGGACCCTTACCTCTCCATCCGGATCAGGAAACCATTCCTGTCCCTATAAGCAACTGATTATGTGACTTTGTTTCCTTCCTGCGCACTTTCCTTCATTCCCTAGGCTACTGTCTGTCCATTTGCGTTGGCAGCATTGGAATCCCACGGCAATAAAGTAGAATACCAACTAGTTAATTGGGTGAGGGTGGGGTCAGTGCTGTGCCAGCTAAGGGCCAACACAGTCAGGCCCACATCCAGAATAGATCCTTTCAAGTCTCTGCCCTTCAAATTTTCTACATTTTCCTTGCCTCAGTTGGACAAACAGCTTTAAATTTCACACGCAAGTTTAGTTGCTGCAGTCTGGGTACAGTGAAAGTACACTAGTAATTCTAACCTCTAGGTTAGAGCAAATTTGACTCATGTATTTGTGGTTGTGAGATTGATGAAAAACAGTTTGTTGTTCCTTTTGTACTTTAAAAAGGGAGGGATGTAAAAAAATGATGACTTTACAGAATCCCATTTCTAGGGGAGTCTCCAAACCGAAGTCTGAGTTCTTTATCAGGCACTCCGACTCCAAATGGGAAGGGGATTAAAATGATATACAAGCTCGTAAAAGTTCTTTGAAAGGTTTCTGAAAGTGTCCAGCCACCCTGGAGAAATAAAGAATCCTCCCCAAGGCCCCTAGCAGAGGAGAAAATAACAGCTTCACAAGACTTAAGGTTTGTTTTCTCACTTGGGTTTCATAAATGTTACTAAAGATCATCAATGGAAAGCTGGGACTGGATCTGTTTTGTTTGTCTATGTCAAAAAATACATGAAGCACATCTAAGCGAGTCGCTCACTACCAGTCAGGGTTCTGTAATTCCTGCCCATCTGTGATGCAGTTGCTCCGTTCAGCTGATATTCCGTTCTGAAAGAACCTAGATTCTGCACCGAGTGGGAAGAATTACGCTGCTCCGTTATGAAAGTGCCATGTCTGACCTGAGTGTCTGGAAGACAAGGAATGTTAGCATAGCGCACGTACTTTGTGCTAATGCCATTAAACACATTTATCAGCTAAGCTATGCAATGTTAGACTGAGCTACGCTATGCACTGTAATTGCATCCTCTGTAATCGAGTCCTTGGCAGGCGGTGCGCTGCTCTTTAAGTCTAAGCAGACGTCTGAGGCCAATGTAATTGCTGGCAATTGCAACACCACACAGAGGACGGTGAGGAGGGGTGGAAGAGAGAGAGTGAGTGAGGAAATGAGGAGTCCTCACTTCAGCAGCTCCTGTTGAGGATGGAATGTTAGGCTTGGTGTGAGAGGGGCTGCCAGCACTGCTATGCAGGTCAGCGGGTAGAGGAGGGAGGGTAAGAAGCTGGGTAGATCCAGTGCTCCTTCCCTCAAAGTTTCTTTCCACCGCCTCCCTCGCTTTCTTTTAGTCTCTTAAAACCAGAGGTACAGTCAATAACGTTTTACTGGTATTACTATTATAGGTATACCCTGTCAAAGTACTTGGACATAAACTGGGTAAAAAATTAAACGCAGCATTTGAATGTAGTACCAAGCTACTATCGAACATGGAGAACATTTTTTTTTTACATTTCTTAGAAGGGAAGGGTATCTGTGCTCTGTTTGGTGCTTCGTCAAATGACCACAAATCCTTTCTTCCTTTTGGTTTGCATGACTTTCTGTGTCCTAAATAGTGATCGCTTAGTCTTTGTCACGATTTGTCTTTGCCTGCTATTTTGGTAATGAGATACTTTGCCAATTCATCTTCTCATTTCAGGGTCTGGCAGAAATTTAAATGACTTTGGTTTCACTTTTCCAGTGTTCCATGTGCTTTTGGTTATTTGGATAATCTGGTTGATATTTATGGGTGATTCATTGTTAGTTTTAATAGGAGCCTGGTGTGCATACAGGGGTAGAGTGTTGGTAACTAAAGGAGCTTTAATTCCGTTTATGGAACTTTTTGTTAAAGTCATCTTGTGTTATATCAGGTTTGAACTTTCACCAAAAAATGTATCAACATTTTCATCACAGTTTTAGTTTAGTAAGATTTTTAAGCTCACCAACTAATGCCTGCTCATTTTAAACACATGATGTTGTGGGGATCTTTGGTTTTGATGACACTTGTGTTGTAGTTGTGACAGTTCTTCATGAGTAATGGAAATATCTGGTTGCTCCTAACAGCGTGTTCTGAGCAGCTGTAGTTTTTGTTTGATGTGGCCATGGTTAGAACTTCGGTTCTTCATGGGGATCTCTTTAAAATCCCCTTTTTTAGAAATCTTCATTTTAAACCGAAAAGTCTTGTGGGGTGGCCCCATTGGTTAGTGTAGACTGGGGGTTGACCAGATGTGCTACATCTGGACGTAACTTTCTGGCCAGGTAAGAGCTAGGGATGTGCACGAATGTTCGAATATTCAATTAGCAATAATTATTCGAAATTAAAAATGCTATTCGTTTTTCATGAGAATAAAAAGTTGCGTCACCACAGTGTTAAGTTACCGCTACAGAAGACCTATTAGAGTTGAATTGTCTTATTTAACGCTTCTTCACTTCAACTGTAATGATTTTATAATACATAGAAAGTATAAAAAATCATTTGTATGTGTTCCTAAATCTTTGTTCACTCAGATCGCAAGCTAGTTTAGTGGCCTGCCCAGATCACATCACCATATTAAAATGTTTTAAAAACTGTTGAGCCATAGAATTCGTAAACATTACTTAGATATAAAAATACCAACATACTATTAAATGATTAACAATAATGAATTTATTACCATAACTTGTTCGGAGTGGTTGTTCTTTGTAAATTCATATTTGTTCGTTAAAAATATATTACGTAATGCTAATTTCAACAACTTGAAGCATGAAAATGTATATTTCACTGCCACTAATGTTAATAAATTTGGCCTCGGTATAAGACTGATACCTTTTTCCATACCTAAAAGCCTGTATTTTCTTTCCTTCTAAGAAGTGAAAATAGTCTTATTCTCAGCGCATTTTTAAATGGAGTTTTAATGTTATGTATTTTTCTCTTTTTTGCTAATCTTTTCAACATAAAAAACCTATATACAACATATAATATTATTGCGTTATGAATATTTAAAGATAACTACAGGCTTGATGTGAAATTGTGACTAAATAAAAATGTAAAACATTACGTCTTTACTAACTTCATTTAAATAAATGAATATTCGAATAAGAAATTATTGAAAAATGATCATCCCTTGTAAGAGCTAATGGGTTTGCTGGGGTTGGTGAGAGTTTATCACAGTCTATATTTGTGTGTATATGGTTGTTGATGGTCTAGCCTAGTGCACATCTCTCGACCATGTCCTGTGGTTTCTCTGCTTTAATGTACAGCTGATGGGTGAAGGTCTTATTTGCCTCTATTTGCTTTCAGTTTTACCATATGTGCGCATAGGTTCTGGTTTTCTTCTTGGATGTTTTGTTAGGGCTTCTCTTGAGTAGTCTGCTGACAGAGTCGTTCTCACTCAACACAGTGGCTAAACGTCAGCTTTGAGCCCTGGATAGAAGCGTAGGTGGCGGTAAGTTTATGGTTGGTAGGGAAGATTATATTACTTTTTATACTTTTACCATTTGTTTGTATATTATCTGAAAACTGAACATCTGGATAAATCATTCATTTTTGGCCTGCTTGTTTCAGAACTTTGCTGGAAACATTTCCTGGTCTTTGCAAAGACTCTGGTTTCAATGACAACTCTTTGGGCGCTATGAAAGGTTTGTTGTTCTGAGAAACATTTGGATTGACGTCTTATTTACAAGTACATTGGTACATTATCTGGCCAATTTTAGACCATTTACTGATTGATGTTGTATACGATGCTGTCATTGTTTTATAACTTTTTATCTCTTGCTGGTTGCTGTTCATTAACTGTTGACTTGACGTGTTTAGGCTTCAAGCTAATCTGTTAGCTAAAACTCATTTTAATAAAACAACCAGTGTGTTTTAATGTTCTGGTATCAACACTTAGTATTTTTTTGATAAGCAATGATTCAAGTTAAAACTATGGTGTAGATGTTGTGCACACTTTGTTATGACCTCATAATGCTCTTGCTCACCCTCTCGCTATCCATCTTTTCTGTCTCTCTGTGTTTTTATCTCTCTCCAGAGACAAGCCCTGCGGGGGCAGGCCATGTTTATGTCTGTACAGGGGTATTGAGCTTTGGGATCTGTAACCTCAGATTGTCACAAAGGTTTTCAAGTCCATTCAACTCTGAAAATGCTCTGCTGGGAGGTAGAGACAAGGTGTCAAAGATTCCAAAGGTGTTCTTATAGTATCTTAACATCTTAAGGGGGTGCAAATTGTTGGTGGGGGTGACAGAAAGAGTAAACAGTGGAGGGAAAAGAGACATATGACGTGTAGTAAATAAAGCAGACCAAGATTCATAGCTACTAAGGGAGGTAAGATTGGGAGGTCGAGGGAGATAAAGAGAAAAACGGCTATGCCATTGGGTCTAATAAAACAGTTTGTTATTGCACATTTCTAAGCAGTGGATGCTTTTACCAGTGTTGAAAGACTCAAAAAATTGTGAGTGGTGCCTGATTTTGCTCATCATCTTGCTCTTCGTTTTCCAAAATGTATTAAGTGACAAAGTTGGCAAACTATGGGTAAATTGAGGTTAAAATATGAATCATTCCCAAATGATTTAACTTACTCTATCATGGCAAATACAAATACAGTTATTCCATATTATTTTATCTCATTTCTCCTTGACTATCAATAAAGTGTGGTACCGCTCATCCCACTCTCCCCTCTCTGAGATTTTTCTCTCTGTACTCTGTGTTTCTGACTGGCCGTACACACTATGCACACTCACAGAAGCCAGACTTTAATTGGCATGCCCAGTGGGCAGCTGGCACAGACGCAGACTTCTATTTTTAGGCCTAAATGCAGATTAAAAGTGGAATTTACTTTTTCATTCTTGTATATAAAAAGCCTGTCTCTTTCTTTCAGCTCATTCACAGAATCTGTGCCTGCCATTGCGATCAGGGCCTCTGAGGTGGTTCTCACGTTTCCCTCTTTCTCGCTCTTGGGCTATGATCTGCTCGCTTTTTTCATATTTTCCACACATTCCTGTTTTCCTCCCGCTCTTCTAACTCAGCCCCTTTAAATCTGATGTAACGCTTTACCCCCAGATACCCTCCAACTGTGCAAGGAGTGACCCGGCTGCCAAGACCCCTGCACGAGCCTGCGAGTGTGCCGGATCCATTCTTCTCACTCAATTCAAGAGCAAAGTGTCAAAATAAAAAAAGGTGGTCGTTTTTTAAAACTAGGTTGTGCTTCTCTGCGAAAAAGGCCCAGGTGTAAGAATAAACCCCTAACCTAAATGGCTTATTCCAATATATGTCTTAGATCCCTGTGTTTAATATCCATGTATGAGCAATAGTGATGTTTGATTAAGAAATGCAATCGGCAGTACAACTTTAGCATGAATGGATATTAGATGGTTAGACCCGCTTACATTAGCATACACCACACGAAGAACCGAAAGTTATATAGCTGACTTTACTTTTAGCACTTCGGCCCACACACACATCATCACTGCCATCATCCTGTCCCAGGTCCTGCAACGGAGGAAACACGCTTCTTTGGCTTTTACGGAGCCTCTCGCCTTGACCCGTGCCGCTTTATAGGAACACAAACTCCAGCTACTGTAGGGTTGCAGGCCCAAGCGAGCCGCCCTGTGATTCACAACCGCAGACGATAACCTGCCAATCACAATCAACTTCAGCGGAGAAAGTAAAGGTTTAACTCAATGTAAATAATTCAGAACACATGTCGTAATTTTTTTACCACTGCAATTATTTGGGAATGAACTGCAATATTTTGCTGAGCGCAAAACTCAGAGCTCGCCGGGAGAGTGGAAAACTCCGCCTCAGCAGTACCGGTATACATCTCTTATAATGACAGGGGCTGGATAAAAAAGGACAGCTAGCATGTTATTTAATAATCAGATGGAGGACAGAGTCCTATAGGATCTCTCTTTGTCCTAGCAAGCTGCACCACTGCAGAAGCCTACAGTAATAAAGCCCTTTTCCTTTAAATTTAATGCAAATTAACCTGCTTTAGTCTTTTACAGACTGACAAGTGAATCTGGGGTTGAGAGTGACGGAGAAAGAGATGACGAGATCTGTTTGCCTTAGATCAAACACACCCAATGAGTCTCTTGGTAAGGGTGTATGTGAGCCCACACGCAACTCTGATGCATCATGTGAGCTGTCACAATACTAAACCCTGTGAGCATGCTTAAGCATTCCTATTAGTGGTGCCACATATAGAGGCATTTGTAAACAAGACATTCTGGCTTTTAGGTATCATAATGCCAAGGGGAATGTGAACGTTTAAGAGTGTGAATTTAACACTTCTAGCTGTGTCATGCCAGCTAAGCAGACAGCATGCCTGGAGTTCATAACGAATTCTCAATGGGCTTGAAAAATGTCATAAAGAGCACAAACAATAAAAAAGGGAATGTATGCACATCAACGGCTCATTATAGCTATGATATGGTGATAAGGAATATTCAGATGGTTTGGATGCGGGTTTGAGGAATAAATTATAGATATCTGGCAATAGCATGAACGATTCATGATGATCTATGATAACTACTAATTCAATACTTTGAGAAGAACCTTGGGCAAAACATTAAATGCATACGCTTATAGATTAATAAATTTTGCCAATGCAAAGAAATATAATAATGCGGTTTCAAATCCAATTATGTAATTTAAGTGGATGAAAAAAATCAGGGAGGCACAAACATACCATAAATGGTAATCTTACTGGCTGTCGTCGGACTAATCTTAATGCGTCTCCAGAAACGGCCGCAGGCATGCGCACTCAACATTCAACTACACACATTGACACCCACTTATACGAGACATATGGGACAACCGCAGTCTTATGTACCAACACCTTGGAATGTCATAGGCGCAAAGAATAGATGACATCTAATGAAAGGTTGTCGGTTCACAAATGAAAGTGTTGATACCATGGCAGGGTCTCATGACAGCCATTAAGTTTTCTCTCATACAAACATCACGTGATTTGGAAGTTTTAATGCCCATGTGTGTCTTATCTTGAGCCATCTGCGCTGAGGACTCACAGATGGTTTAAATAACAAAGGCTTTTCCACTCATATCCTTGGCTATTCAGAGCCACACATTAGAAGGGAAATAAGACTTATAGGGATTCTTTAGAGATTGAATATTAAAGGGTCCCGCATCGATGGAGCTTAGGAGAGGGCTGAACTTGGGTCAGTCAGAGTATTTTGCTAGTAATGATAAAGCTGTATGTTAGACATTTTGATCATAGATCCAGTCTTTGTATGACGAACGATGAATACTTTGAAGTAGTATTTTATGAAGTTAAAAGCCAGAGCTTGGCCAATGAATTGCAAGTGTGCCGTTCTGTTGTGCATACTTAACAGATGTTCATGAATTACTACGGAGGTAATACAAATTCACAATAACTTCGAAATTAGTTCCTGTATATTCAAGCTTGTTTAGCAAGAAGAATCTCTCCTCACTGAAGATCTGGACCGAGATATGAATGGTTGCAGGTTAAAATCCCAAAAGTTGTAGTTAGTCGATGAAAAACAGTAAAATGGTCACATTCAAGATATTACCATAAGAAGTTTTCCACACAAATAAATGTAAATTCCAAAGTTCTTAACAATAATAGGAAGAAAAGGAGAAGTAAGGAATCAAGGACTCAACCTTTCTCGACCTGGCTAACCAACCTCAGGGCACTCCACACACATGGGAGTCTTTAAAAAGGACTTTTCTAAGCAAAAACCTGTTAGTACCTGTCATAAAAGCACCTACTTGGCCTACGAATGCTGGCTTTCCTTCTAGAGCGGTAAGCGGACAGAGAAAGGGGATCCCACGAGCCTGAGGTAAGAGTGAAAGTGAGGGGGGTGAAAGATTTAAGAAAGTGACCTTTGTAGCCGTCACTCCCTTCATCTGTTATTAACCCTCCATTTTTACAATTTCACCCTTCCCTCTGTTGGTATTCCACCCCTGTAAACTGTTTGTCCCTCTCCTTTTTTATTCCATCTCTCCTACCACCTGTTCCTTCTTTTCTCCACCTGTGATGCTATAAAAACAGTTATGCAACTTTTTCCATCCCTGCTTTCAGCTGGCACACAGCTGGAGAGCCTCACGTCACATCTTCATGTCCTTAACGTCTGTACATTCCAGAGCTCATATCGTTCCAACCATTGAGTGGCAAATGTTGTCAAGCAATTTACAATTGGTTGCAGTTTCTGTGGCATCTCTTAGACAAATATTTAATGCATGGTACGACACGCGATTTGTTGTTTAACCATACATAGCTGAGCAATCGGAAACAATTCTTTTCTTTTCCTATAGGATGACCTATTTCTGCTAATTGCCATTTTATCAACCTATTTCTACATGCGCAGAGACAGAAAATAATGTGACAGGTTCAAGTAGAAAGGGAATGATAGACGGATGAGAAGACATTGAGAGGGACGTGCAGAAGCTAAAAGTTTAGAGGATTTGGAAGTAAAGGTTTGAGTCTTTCCCACAAAATCACTGGCGCTTGTGTATGAAGCATGCTGCACTAACACTCTAAATATATCACCCAAGACATAGACGGATGAATCACTTCAGCCAAGAACCTGCCTTTTGAATGAGTGAATTGTGTGCGCTGATGGAATGTGTAAATATGGCTGAACGATTTTGAAAAATAATCCAATTGAGATTTTTTTTACCAATATAGCGATTGCATATGCAATTATTTTTTAAGCACCTTATCTTTATTTTTAATCAAGAAAATCAATAAATCATGGTAACCAATGCAATATTAGACAGATTAACCATAAACTATAAGGCAGGTTTTAGATGATATTAGTTGATGCATGAATTGATTAACATATTTTTATAGAATTACCTCAGTTATACTAGTGTATTGAATGATTATTAAAATTTCCAGCCATGTAAACATGTAATAATTATGACATAAAGCACTGACAAATAAGCTTGGTTTCACTTGAAAGTCATCAATTACTGAAACTAAAGTACATAAATATAAAACAAAACTGTGGCTTTCCCACACTCAGTAATTTGATAATGCAGAGTCACTCTAATAAACATGATAAACATGTTGATTGCACTTAAACACTGTCAGTTTACTTACTAGACAATCTTTAAATAAATAAGTAAAAATATAAGCTCTTTACTTGCAGGCAGTCACCACGAGAGAGCAAGCTTCCGTCCCAAGCACTTTTGGGAAAAGGAGAAAGCCACATGCCACGCATTGCATTTTAATGCTTTTGAGATGGTACTGGTCAGCTCCGAGCAGGGTTGCATCAAACTGTACATCCCCATAATTAATCGCAGTCTTTGCGGTTAGAAAATCGTGTTTCATCACATCGTCTTTTAAAGGGGTCATATGGCACGAATACGTGTTTTTCTGTGTCTTTGGTGAGTTATAAGGTGCCCATGCATGTATTAGACACGTAAAATGGCAAATATTAAAGTGTCAGAACAAAAGATGCATTCTATCTAAAAGCGAATGCTCACTCAGACCTGTCTGAAACGCCTTGTGTAACCACACCCCCACAAATCTACGTCAGTTCATGGTATAATTTAACTAAGACCGCCCAAATGTATATGCAAATAAGATGGGCTTACCTGTCAGTACAATTGCTTTGGAACCTGATGTTCCAAATATGGTAAGAAGCGTGACATTTCCGTCACACGATTGCAGTATTCGACCAATCTCTATACACTTGTTAACTGGCCAATCATAGCACACCTCGCTTTTCAGAGCGATGAGCGTTTCAGAGGGCAAAGAGGAGATACAACCATGCACGGTATGTGGAAAATACAGCGTTTTTGAACCTTAAATTGTGTATACACATTGCAATATATCTAAAACAAACGATATATTCGCTTTAGCCGTGTCATATGACCCCTTTAATCGCAAATGCAATTGATCGTTAAGCCCTATGCGTTTCTGGCAAAGACTTCTGATCTTTACAAGTGTCAGATCTCCATGTGGGTAAGCCAGACTTTTGACAACTGGCATAAAGTCGGGTCCACATTTGAGCTTATTCTGGCCAAGAACCCAGTCTTGCAAGAAGTGTCCGTATACAGTATGTGTTGTATATCTTACTTGCTATTAGGTATCTCAAGTCTGCACCCTGACTCTGTAAATTGTAATAAAGTCAACCAATTCAACTGAAAGCTGTAATTTTGTAAATGCTCCTGCAACTTTTGAGATGGCATGTGAACAGTCTGGTAGTGCCGTCTGGAGGTTAGAAATTAGTCAAACTTGTATAGTTATCTGCATATATGTTTATTTATGTAGATTTATGTGGCTAAACATTCCCATTCTGTCCTTAATATAAGCTAACTAGTGGTGCTTGCTCATACTCAGTGTTAGGGATTTGAACATGCACCTAACCTCAGACATTTGTCACAGATATGAACTGTACAACAAATTGTTCATCTTTCAAAGTGATTGGGTTCATTTAGAAACCAACTGGAAAAACCTAGCAAAAGCACAACACTGCCAGCCACCCGGAAGACACGGCCAAGAACCACTCATCTAAAACTAGTTATGTTTTTTAACCTAACTATAATTGTAAAATACAACATTCTTAGTTAAATTGTAAGACATTTTGTTTTTTTGTTGCATGTTCCAAGTAGGTGGTTTGATCAAACTTTACTGTTCTCCAAGGGAGAATGACAGAATCTGCCCACACACACAAGCCCTGCTTCCTCCCATTGACTGTGTGGATGTTTATGGATGAGACCTTCTCTAGGGTGTGTACAAGTACGACAAAATGTCTCGTCTCATGCCAGTGTTTACACACCCTCATAAACAATATGACCAGGCAGAGGTATTCAACGTAGATGCGCTTGACTGTGCCATAATGTGTCCTATAGTGCTGATGCCAGTTTTTGTACATGTATGTTTGGACCACTGATGCTGAGGATGGGAACTAACTGTCTCTATCAGCAAATCCACAGCAAGAAGACCACATACATAGTACACGACTGTTAAATTAACCACATTTAGCTACATTAGACACACTCCATTTGCTGCTGACAAACAATATAATCAAATGGATCATTCTCAAGGACTCTGAAAGAATATGAAAAGCTTCTCTGTGGCCGACTGGTTACCTTCATGTACTTCGAAACAATCTGGCTCATGTCATTTCCAGATTTCCCACGTCTCATCTACATATTTACTGTCCTCAAGTATCAACTAAAATTGTACAACATTTATGGACAATTACCTTATGGCAAATGCTTTGTTTGCTTTTTCTGTTTTGCCTTTGTACCGGCTGTATGTTACATTTTAGACGCTCTAAGGTCACTCTCCCTGTAAACGATTAGCTAACCAACATTTTTACCGACATCAATGTGGTACATCAAGGTTAAGCTCGGAAACATTTCCCACGGATTACACCAGAAGCAGCCATTTGACCGTTCATGCTTAGTCTAACCCTGCAAACATGCGTGTTTGAGGTACAAACACTGCAGCGCCTGGGCACACCCATGGGGAATGTGACATCAGGGCCAGACTATAGCAACTGGGTTCCAAGCAGCTTTGACAGGTTAAAAAAGTGCCACATTAGTTTCCTCAGACATAGAAGAGTTGCCCTGGTGGCAAAGACAGGGGCAGATGCAGGTCAGTTTACAAAAATGAAACTACAATGCAGGACTGTGGATGGCTGCAAGAGCCATGAGTTCTGTTTCGAACCCTACTGAAGACATCTGCCATCTAAGGCAGCATCCTGGTCAAAATGTATCATCATAAGTGACTCTATAAACTCATTGATTGCCTATTTCATAAACAACATATGGGATGCTGCTTTATATTTTGGCCAACATGAGGTTTCTTATAAGACAGCATACTTTTTGCCTACAAATTGGATAGAAAAAGAGTCCTACACAGCAGGTTCAAGGTAGGTAAGTATGAGAAAGATTGTGTTAGACTAAATATAAATATACATTAATGCTGTCTGATAAACAAGTGTTCTCTTAGACATCTGAAGGAATGTGCAAACAAATCATTGAATACTAAATTAAGCGTTTGCGTAGTCTGTACAAACACACGCACATCCACACAAACTACTCCACATTCCTCTTCATTGTGAGGTGCTAGGTTCATTGCACGAGTTTAAAATAGTATCTCTCATAGTATGAGCCAGATCATATCCATTGTAGTCAATCAGATCTGCTTATTAACCATTTCCACAGGCTTTGGAGAACGAAAAACCTTGAGTTTTCCCCCATGAGATGACTCCTAGTTGACTAGAACTTATGGTGGTTTTCTTCCTTAAATAAAGCATGACATCAGCTTTGGGCAGGTCAGCTGTCTGCCTGAGCAAAACAAATGCGTCTAAACAATGCCACATCTGGAGAGGGGTGATTGAGAGAGCGAAAAGGAGAGAGAGCGTGCAGAAAGGGAAAGTCAGTATACGTGTGAAGAAACAGTACGATTAAGAAAATCAAGGGAAGGGAGATAGAGTAGAGAAGGAATGTGGCGGAAGAAAGTGGAAATGAAAAAAGTGGAAGCAGCCAGCTGTTTTGGGCAAGTGCCAAAGTGTCTGGCGATGTGCGACGCTCTAATTTACGGGAGATTCCCTCAAATGGTCCTTTCTGAACACTTAAACCCCCCGCCATCTGCCTTAGAGCGAGAGAAACGGTGCTCTGTTTAACCTTCATTTCTTAGTCAAACTTAAATTCAAGTAAGTACTATAAAAAGCCCAACAGTTCATTCTGTGATGTCCCACTGTCCCTGTACTTCTCATAATGAAACGGACAAAACTACACCCTGTCTCCCACACTTCATGATTCCGACCTACAAGCCACTATGATCTACTGGTGCAGTCTGAAAGCTAGAAAATGTGACTTGCACATTTCCGCAAGTACCTGCTTGTCTACACAAAACTCACTGTTGCTATGCCAGGTTGTTTTGAGGGGTTGCCAGGGTATTGCTAGGACGTTCTCAGTGGTTGCTTACTGGCCAAAAATGTCAGTAAGAGCCCATTCCAAAGAGTCCTCATCCCTACATATGGCTTGATCCTTCCTTCAATGTAAATATATTTTTTGTGGGATTCAACCTTTTGGTTACCAGCCCAGATCTTTAAACATTACACAACATATCAACATCACACACCATATCAACCACTTCTGCGGTATTCAAAGAATAACCGAATACTCTTTAACCACTAGACGACACTACTCTCTCATCATGGTCTACGTTGTGTGTTACAGTCTGTCTTGTGCCAGACGGCTTTTGCACTAACTCACTGTTGCCAGAAATAGGATGAGCACCACCCACATCAGTTTGGCACTGTACTGTTTTGTCTGAGATCATAAATGCAGACCCCAGGAGCATCTGGGATGATGGTACCTGACTCACTGAAGGCACAAAAGAAAGCCGGATGAAAAGAGAAAAACAGACAGTGAGTAAACAAAATAAAATTGCTCACTGAAATTGAGGGATTCCCCTGATTGTATGTGATGGTTTTTACATTAGTTGCAATTGCAAGTAGGAAGTGTGTGGGTGCATTCAAGTCTGATTTTATGTCTGAATAAGTGGAGAGTGTTCATACACAGTTAGCTAAAAAACTAATAGACTTGCATTAAAAAGGGTCATAAACCAACAGACTAGAATATCATACACGGATTAGGGTGGGCTATTTTGAAACAGGCAGTTATGAACTACCTAGCAACTACCTAGATCACTTCTACGTGCACACTTAAGATATCTTTGTGCATTAATGTGTGCTTTACTTTATGCTTGTGTGTATAATTGCTGGTGTTGTACTAAATTATCTGCAGAAACTTTTACCAGATGTAATTGGGTGAAACTAAGCAGTGCCTCAGTTTTTCACACTTTCACACAAAAATACAGACTCAGCAAGAGGTCAAGCCCCTAAACTGTCCTTTCACTGTGTACACTTCCCTAAAAATACTTCTCATTGTAATGCCCTATTAAAAATTTTAAAAAGCACGTTTCCCAGAATACAGTCTGGTTGCAACACACATTTTTAAAACAGTTGAAATGACAAATAATACTACCTCCTGTATGACCCTTGACGATGCCACTGTATCTTTGTGTTTGTTTTGATTTAAAAATGTTTTTTCAATTTAGAAGAACAGGGCACGAATTTTCAGTGTTTTGTTTTAGTGTGATGCCAGATGGTTGCTATGGTGCTAATAAGTAAAAGTCCACCCCAGTCTGTGTAATATTGTAGCGTCTAGGCCATTTTTTATTTACTGTGGTATTGGTTCTTGCCACAAAACAATTCCACTACAATTTTGTTGGAAGGTTTGCTAAACACACTAAATCAAGACCGGTTTTATAAGCCTCAGCACCTAAAGAAGGATAAAATACTATAAGTGTCTAATGTTCTCCAAAATCTAATAGGGAGCCCGCTATTTGTTTTTCTTTTAAGAGGAATGAAGCATTGGTAACTGCTGATCTACTGAGCAGTAAAAGTTAAGAGCTTTGCTGCTGATTCCATTACAGCCTCGACTTTGTATGTGTGTCAGTGCGTTTGTATGTGTTTGCACGTGTGCACATGTGATGGCTTTAGGAATCCCCACTGGAACGGTTAGAGTTACACACCGTCAGGTAGTGGTCAAGAGGTCAGTCTGGATTGTTATGTACCCCCCTGCAGGTAACAGTGTTAACAATGAACGTGTGAAACAAACAATGATATGCATAAGAAATAAAGAGGGAAAGCTGTCCCCAACACCCACTGTACTGTATATATACGTTATATAAATTTCCACAAAATGGGCTGGGGTGGTAAAACTGAAATGTCGAACAAAGAACCACTGTTGGATGTAGCCCAAGTGGCTGCTTGGCATTTTGCAGTTAAGATACCACAAATCCTATATAAGCCTGTGGAAGACGTCGGCCCGTGTCAGGACAGGCCGTATATGACGATATTTCGCATTGTAATGGCCTGGCGTTTGGGGTCATTCGGAAGTCGGGAGAGATGTGGACGTGTGGACGGGTGGAGTGATTCTAGAAAGATCTTACGAAGGTTTTTACTGGTATCTGGTGGGGCTTAGTAACAAAATACCAAAGTAGGTCCGTCTCCTTCGCTCCACACGTGTTTTTTCAATTAGCTGAGGCTCCTGTACACTATTCAGGAGAAACCATAATTCTCATGGCCCTGCGCAAAACTAATGGAAACTCACTTAAGATTTTTCCGGGGGAGGTTTCAGAAAGAGCCATTACCCCAAGAGGGGAGCGAGGGGTTTGTATTCATCCCGCAGCTGAAGGGATGATTCGCGGAGATGGTTGAATGAAGGAACGGATGGATTGATTGATGGACACTGGCATGACGGGTATATCCCTTCCGAAGCAAAGGAAAGCAGACAGAAGTATTACGATACTCAGGATGGAGGTGAGTGGGAGGGTGGGGGGATTTGAACGAGTGAACGGGTGAAGAGATTTCCTTCAGAATGCGGATGAAAGCTGGCCGGTCCGGATCCGGAGCGGGCCGCAGGGAGAAGGGACACGTCCAGAGGACTAGAGATCAAAGGAGAAGGGTGGCTCAGAGACATATGACGGACTGCCCCCCCCTCCATCTCTGAGTCTCTATTTACACAGATGACTTTGAAAAGACAAGACTTCGGCTATCAGCACAGCAAATATACGCACACACACTAATGCACAACCTCACATAAACACGCAAATGCAAATTAATTTACTCACACACACTCAACAGTAAACCAACAATAACAAATGTTTACTTGTGCACACACAGGCACAAACTGACACGGTCATATAAACTCCACATTTTGACTCATACGCTACATATATATATATATATACTGTATGTCAAAAGTACAGACAAAAATACATATATAGTAACCAGAGTTATATGCACACAAAGTACAAGGCTTATTATAACTATAATAAAAGTTAGCTGACATCTTCCATCGTGACATTTGTGTCCTTATTGCATATGCTTTCTATACAATAACCCATACAAAATTAATATGCAAAAATAATTTTCTAATTCTGCCCGTCACACTAATTTACAATCATAAACAAAGTCAAAGTCTGCCATCTGTTCCTATTTCAAAGACGTTGACATAAAACAGACGAACTGACAAACTTCAAGAAAAAGTGTTTAAAAAGCAGTCTAAGTGTGTATATTTTTGAGTAAATGTGTGTATTAATGTGTGTGTTAAGTGTCAGCAAGTCAGTGAGCAAGGACACAGACCCCCCACGTTGGCAGACAGACAGCCAGACAAACAGACAAATGCCTACTTTCAAGAACAGCATAACACTGGCATTAAAATGACAGCAGTGGTTCTTACCTACACGCTTGTGAAGTCTGGACAACTGAGAGGTTCATATCTGCCGCTGCAGTTCCTGTGTTGCACGTTTAGACCAAGCACTCATGCGAGGAGAGAGAGAGAGACAGAGGGAGAGAGAGAGAGAAAGAAAGAGAGAGAGGGAGAGAGTGCAATGGAGCAGTGCAGCCCCCAGTCTCGGCACTCCAATTCTACGTTCTGAGGATGAAAAGAAAAGTCTTCATTACCATCTGGAGACCACGCCTCCACCTCAACCCTCGTCCCTCCTCTCCCACCTTGCTTCCCCCTCTCTCTCTCTCTCTCTCCCTCAGCCAGTAGCCTGACTCAAAAGTTTGTCCCAGCCAAGAGAAGGCCAGAGATCTGCCAAAGCAAACCTTCAACCACAACCGGCTGCCAGTACAGTGAAAAGGAAAGAAGGCTGTGACAGATCTAGTGGAAGCGAACAAAATAAAGGAGGCAGACGCACTTTTGATCAGTGTTGTTGAACTCATTTTAATTAAGGCTTGCTGTAGGAAACGACACATCAAACAGTCTGTTGGTTTATGGGAAGGCTCGGAGCATATGCGCTTCAGCTCACGTGCCAACTTTTCCTTGCAGTCGCATGGACGCAAAAGTGAGGATATTTTGCATTGCTTGTGCGTCGACTTTGTGTCTCTGCTCTCCTGGCATGTACATTCTGCTTTCTGTCGTGGCCAAAGCGAATGTTATGCGTAGCAGTTGAGAGAATCACCCTTTTTAGGAGAGCTGCACGCTGTCTGTAATTATAAGTGGGGTTGGGCATGAAGTCTGCCTACAGTCCCAATGCCACAACACAGATACACACATGTGTGTCCTAATGGGAACTCAAGCCAAACCGAGACAGAGTGGTCCTGCACAGCGTGACGGTTGAGAGAATATAATTGAACATATTCAAAACCTTTTTTATTCACATAAAAGTGTCGTAGAGGAAAATAATGCTTGCTTTGAAAAGATCAATCAATGACAGCATTCATGGCCCCAAAAAAGAGAAAAACACTAGACTCTTTTTTCTATGTACATTCATCACAGGGCTATTTTAAGGGTGATGTTAAAACGTCTCAGATTATCCTAATTAGGTTTCTGGTATGCAAATGAAGGTTTGAAATGAAAGCAAGTGTTTCTCGCTACCACAACGTGCCAGTGCTGCGGCTATGCCTGCAAAACGCTCTTTTCATCCTAAATGCACGCAACTGTTTGTTTGCGCTACTGCCATGGAAACGCAAAGGGAATCAAAACATATAACTTTTCAGAATAGAAGCGAGAAGCCAATAAGGAAGGAGAGATATAATTATAATTTATGTTGTGTTTTATTATCTGAAAGATTTAGCAGTGTTTGGTTTATGGTTGTGGCAGTGAACTACATAATGGTATGGCATTCAATTAAAAATAATGACAATGTGAGATATCCAGTAGGCAGTCACAGGAAATATACAGAAATACTACGTAAAAATTCAATAAATTGAATAAAAAAATTATATGAAAAGAATGAAAGTGTGTTTTACAAGGTGGAGAAAGAGAGATAAAACCGTTGTACGGTTTAAAGGTAAGTCAACGACCCTGTAATGCATGAAGAGTGTAATTCCTCTCCTCACCACAAGAGGACCCCTTGAGCAGTTTGGGGATTTTAAACCTGTCTGAAAAACCTACTGTTTTTACTGTAACAACTTCTTGGCAGTAAAAGATAAAACAAACCAAATAACAACAAGAGCAGGTGGTTACATTAAACTCTCTCAACCTCTTGAGGAACAATACTAAACTGTATGTGTAGGGGACAGTAGACTTAAATAAATCGAAAACGGCCTATTTCAAATCTATAGTTTGCTGTTTATATGAAGCTATACGGCAGTATAACAATGACCATCGGGATGATGCTACATCAAATGCATGGATAGTTTCTCTTTAACGAACATTATGGCAATGATGGAAAGAAGTGAATTTTGGAATCCATATCAAATAGCAGAGCACCGTAAAATTCTTTCAAACTTGGAAGGATCATATTATAGGGCAGAACAGGTTGAGGTCACACAGAATTCTCATAAAGGTAAACATTTTTCAACATATTTTTTATTTAAAATAAGAATAGAATTGAATAAAATAGAATAGAATAGAATAGTAACTACGATTTCTAATAACCAACACAATGGTGACTTTGCACATTTTCGCTGTGGATAGAATTTTGGATATCATAATTAGTGTACTTGCTTGAAAATCCTATTGTGACAGCTTACCCCATGTTATGTATTGGATACCAACATGCATCACTTTTGCAAATGGTCATCATTCCTACAATCGTTTTCCTGTGGCAATAACAATGGTTTTGTTTAAAAGCTCTTTCAGTACACAGGGTACAGAATTATACTATACAGAAATAAATATTCAAAAATGAACCCTAAGAAACATCTTACTTAGTAACGTGTGACAACTTGCCCCGGTCTACTCTGATAATGGCTGGGTCATTGGAGGTCGTGATCTACCATGATGTAATCATTTGAGTACAATCAAAATTATTTGAGAGCTAGTATATTTCACTGAAGCAGATAGTAAAGATAGTGGTTGATTTATGCAGTTATAAACTGTGATTGAAGGCAATTGTGACATTTTCCCTCCTAAGCCGTTGACTTTTCCGTGAACGATGGTTTGACCATGTGTGCTGCGTGACTCATTTGAGGTCACGCGAGGCTATGTTGATGCTAGCATCGTGCATGTGTGCATAGAAAGAAATCAAGATCTAAAATGATCTAGAAAGCCTAGCAAGATTCACACATGATGAAAATCCAGACCATCAATAAAATGTGAGAGCTACAAAACACAAACATCCATTGAGTTTTATCGCCATCTGGTTCAACTCTTCAAAGGAGGGTTTGTGTAATGCGGCTGATGTCATGTGTGTCATTTGGTAAGGTGTGTCTGTTATAGAGTGCATATAAACAGATGACAGTGAGTTAAAGATGGAGTGCCGGAGGTATTTAGAGGTTAGGATGTGTTAGGATAGACTGTTTGGATTAGGGATGTGCAAAAGTGCTCATTTTCAAAATTGACTAGTTGAGTCTTAAAGGAGGCTTGAACAATGAGGGTACTTCAGTTTTTGACCATGATCAGAACCCTGAGGAACAAACCAGGATTTATAACCAGAGAAACAGACATGAAATTTTTCACATTAACTTGATTTTATAATTACTATTGCTGATTACACTTGGTGCAAACTTATAAAGTAACAACCATGTTCATAAGAATATTTAGTACTTGGTCAAAATTTTGTTTTCATCCGCTGTAACAGAATATTTATGACGATCTCCATCTGTCCAAATAATAATTCTCAGACCTACAAGATAGCAGGCAATTGAAATATGTCAAGCACACATGTTTTTGAGGCGGGAGGAAAGAGAATTGTTTACATCCCTTAAAACAAATGAACAGAAATGAAAATACACTTCACTCGATTTCTTAGAAAACTGCCAGCCGCACATTCTGAACATTATGAACGAACAACTTGCAAATGCGCTTCATTTGCATGCTGATTTATCATATAAGGATATTTGTTGCCGTTTCTTTGAGCACAGCCCACACACTTGACTATTTGCAATAAATAAAGTAAATGAGACTTCACGTGCAGTTTGAATGACAGGCAACCGGACCAGTCATAAACGCGACATTATGCTGTTGCTATTCACCATTTTGTCCTTACACGTCATTTTTCCCCAGAAATTATTATATCACGATAAATATTCTTTAGTACAGTGGGAGCGCTTTGGCTGATGTCGGACATCATCAACGGGTCAATTAATCAATACATTTAGAAGTATTTCCTTGCGCGAACTGGCAATTTTGTCATCATATACAGAACCATTTAGACAATTATCATATGCTCTTTATTTTGATGCCCGGTCTTGACCTTTGACTGTGAACTGCCTTTGCAATTTCACCAGCAGCTGAATATAATAAATACTGTCATTGCATTAGAAGACTAGCATCAGCTGGGCCATGTTTGCCAAACCCTGATAATCGAAAACCATACTAGAGCAAATATGGAGTTATAGCACAAGGCAGAAAAGGAAAAGAAAGTTATTTGTTTTAAATGCTACTAAGTCAAGTACTGTATCTCATTGTTAAGTGTGTTTTTCTGCATTATAGGTGTTGCCAGGATTTCTGAAAGAATGCCGGACATTAGATTTGTCCTAACTTTGATTTAAGTCATTGAGCATTTAGAGCAGTCATCCTTAATAGGCGGACCGCGGGCCGGATCCGGACCTTTGCATCGTTCCATCCGGACCGCGAGACATATCCTAATAAACCATTTAAAACTTTTGACTATTTTGGTTGTTTAAATTTACCCGCGCATCTTCACAACGGAGAATCACATCACACGCGCTCTCAGGAACATTTATGTAATTGATTTTTGCCGCTATATTGTCTAATATCTTTATTTAGCGCCAAACGCCCTTCATTTTAACCCTTTCCGCTCCGCTCTCTCCCGCCAAAGACGTGCAGCATGAAGAGCAGCAGACACGTGCTTATTTTAACAACAGTAGTGCAGACAAAGAGCAAGTAAAAGGACACACAACTGTAAAAAAAGAAAAGAATATTGTGTAGAACATTGGTAACACTTTCCTAAAGTGGTTTTAGTGCCCTAATGTCAGTACATGTTGTGAGCAAAATCATTTCAGGAGAAAAAAAGATTTGCATGGACAACTCTTGCAGGACATTCATGACAGAGACATACTGATTGTGAGGGAGATTATATACACAATCGGTCGGGATCTACTGCAAATGGATGTCAAGGGGGTCTAATGTTTTTTGGTTATCAACATTCTTCGAAATATATTTTTGTGTTCTGCAGAAGAAAATCCTAAATGTTTGGAATGACATGAGGATGAGGCCGAATTTTCACTTTGAGAAATCTCACAGGATTCAGACCAGTTCCATGTAAAGACATTGATTAACAATTTGTTACAAAATAAATGCAAAAATCAGATATCGTCGATGTCCTTCCAAAACTTTGTATGTCCAAATTGATGTCCAAATTGACTGTTTTTCAGGAAATTAAATTTGTATGATTAAATACTGTGTGGTCAAACTTGACTTTTTATTCCTTTTATTGGTTAGACATTTTCAAACATAAAGTGTGACAAAAAATAATGATTTATGACAACAACAAAAAAAATCACAAAATAGCAGCAGTGATCAACTTCTACTGTTTAAGTCCAAGCTAAAAGCTTTCCGTGTCATACACAACCATAATTACACCAAATCGCAAACCACAGAGCTGCAGACAGAGACTAAGACACGTTTTATTGAACTGAGGTAAGTACAAGCCGACCCTCACTCAAGTTTGTTAACAGTGTTATGATGGGTTGCCATGGTCTCGGTTGACTCTCATGCTTGAGTTGCCCCCTGCCTCACATATATTGCTAGGCTGACATAATTAGGTCTGCTGGAGTTGTCCTGCCGCACTGCTGGAGACCCAAACTAATGAATTATCTTGCAGTCTAATGACCAAAACATCTCACAACATCTCCTCCCTTCCCTTTTGGGAAGTTGTCCTTGAGGTCCGGCCAACCTCACGCAGCTGGCCGAGCAAGTAACATCAAGCGTGCTCGAGTTGTCTTCTTGATGCCAGCACCCCACACATTGACTCGCTTGCTCGATGAAAAAGTTAGCACTATCTCCAGCCACCAAAACACACAGAAATAGACTAAATAGCAAATGGTCCAACAGCACTGTCCACAAAATGACCTCTTCTGAAATGTCTAAACATCAAGTCTGCTGCTTTCATTGCCAATGACTGCACACTTTAAATCAACTGCTTAACACATTACGGCTAAAATGTCTCAAGAATGTATTTTTTTTATGATAAAACACCTTTTATACCATGGTTGAACACACACACATTGAAAATTGTGAACATGGCACATCAGTGTTGCCATCTCTCACAAGACAAATAAGCACACGTAGCTTCAAAACAAGCAGTCTTATAATATTATCATCTTCAATATTATTATTTATTCAATAAATGTGCCTGGGGCATGTTAAACTTATACAAAGTTTGAAAAGCAAGAACAGAAACAAAGCATCAACACAACACTTTTGTTCATTTTCACTTTTCATCACGACGGTCATAATAGTTTTGTAGGCAGGGGAAAAGGAGGCAGGACATTTGAGGATTACGCTGCAGCATGTGTATTATTGCACTGATTGGCACATTTTTCTAACAAGCGACCATATTTTTTTAAATAAGCCCAAAAACCCACAACCTGTGGTTTTTTATGTTTTGCAAAAAATAAGAGAAGTTGTATATTATTAACATATTTGCAAAATATGAGCTCTATTTGTTTGACTACACCAACAAGCCCGCCATAGCAGCGATGGCTCAACCAATAAGGTGAGTTCAGGACGGGACTATTTGTTTGTATGACCAACAGAAGACAAGGTGTCTGAAAAAATGTGCAATTGTGATTTGTCACGCTAGTGGTGTGAACATTCTAAGGGCACCTTAGGGAGGCCACCCCCTGGATTGCGATCGCAAACTGATCAAGAGGGATCCCCGAAAGGCGAACCGCCCAATGGGGCAACCGTGAACAGACCAAGGCGGACCAACTTACAATTTAGTCAGGGGGCCCAGAACAGTTAACTGCGCCCCTCGGTATTGCAACAAATGCTGAATGCATCACACATTCATTCAAGTCCTTTTTTTAGATTATGCATTACTTTATGAATTTCCTTTGTTTCCAAAAGAAAATTTGCTATGTCTCACAGCGTGTGTGTCCACATAAACAACTGTTTTGAAAAATGGGAGAGGAGCTTAACGTTTTTGAAGTGCAAATTAATTTAAAAAAAATTATGGTGTGCACGGATAAGTAATTTATAATAATCACTGCAACGCTGTGTAAAACACATAGAACTTTCCTGTTTGATTGCATGGTGACTTTAATTTCTAGTTTGCTCGCTCAGCCGTGTTACAGCAATCAAATGAAAACATACTCTTAGGACTTGTGCAATACTTTTCTATTAGGTTATGGAAAGCAATATTTATTTTGAGTGCGAAATATCACGATTATATTGCATTAATAGTCCCCGGCCCAAATTCCACCACTGCTATCAGTTTAATAGCTTTAAACTGACCTTTCAAAGCAAACAGCCTGTTAAAAAAATCACAGAACTATAGTAATAATTGCTAGCCCTGACCACTACTATAAAACACAGTGCCATGCACTCACTCATAAGGCATTTAAGAAACATTATTAAGATAAAATAAACATAAATCCAATAATACATTCCAGTGCTGATAGAAAACAGGATTTATTGATTATTCTTAGCAGTTGAACTGCAGGTGACAAGTGTATTCCTGTGTGATTTAAAAAAGGCGTTTGACTCCATTACTTTCTCACTTTAATGGCAGCCTGACACTTCAGTTTAACGTCAAATTCGCTCAAAGGTAACACGGCAAAGTGGAAAACCAGGATCTCTAATACACAGTAATGATTTGGTTTGGACAGTCCCAAATATGCCTAGCTTGTTTTGGCATGTGTTGATACAAACCAAATGCTATTGGTGCGATCCAAGTAAAATCGGTATTAAAGTTAATAAGCTGTAAGTTTTGCTTTATTAAAGACATCACTTCGTATTTGCATTTATGAGAGGATTAAAAACTTTTTACATTCACTAAAACTTTACCTTGGCCTTGTACATACCCAGCAGTACAGTGTTTTGGGTGGCATTTGCATGTGTGCAATGCGTCCTGCACAGATTTGTTCAGATTGAGAGAGCAGGAGATGGGTGTCGAGTAAACACTGTTCCCCGTAAAAGAGCCTATTCATGACAGGCCGTCTTGCATTCTGCTGCTATTTACAACCGTGCCGAGTTTCTTTAAACGCCCGTCCTCCCTGCAGTTTTCACAGTAACCTCATCCCACGGTAAACTCGCTCTGGAGCACTTTGCACACACATGCTGCACTATTTCCATACTGGATCAGTTTAGTCTCAGTCTTAACCTAACCATAATGTCAATACTGCCTAGAGGACGCAGACCCGCTCCCTCAACTACACATAATTCCAACATTATTGGAAAATTTTCACTCAAGCGTGACTCAAATAACAGCCCTTCCCGGATCACATTTTTCAGAAACACATTATAGGAAGACTGTGTACACAGTATCATGCTTTATAAAGGAATTATTCTTGCAATATAATGCCTTGAAATGTATGATCGCTTTTATATTAGGTTATTATATCATTATAAATAATTATGATAGTATGGAAATACATATTATATTATACATAATTATATAATACATATCGTGTTGATCACGATTTTAAAGCATTCCACTCTGTGAAGATTTAATCATGAATAGGTTTATGTTATGGTTGTTATGATTGTAATTGTTTATGAGGATTAAATATTTTTCAATGTCATTATAATGCATTATTTACAATAAACAGGCCTCAGAGTATGTAAAAAAACCCAAATAGGATTGTAAAGAAACATAGAGCTAATGCATTATGAACAATGCAAAGGCCCTTTTACGTAAAAAGCCTTCAAAAGGAAATTGTACTTGGTTTAACGTTTTATGTTTGAATTTAAAGACAAACACAATGATGGAGACAATAAAGTGGCCAAATTATAAGCATAAAAGACATCTGCTTTTCACGATTATCTTAAATTACAGCATAATGCTTAAAAGCACAAATAACTAAGAATAATAAACTAATAAAATTAAACTCAATTTTGTTCTCCTTTAAGAAGTAAGAGCTTACTTTTTTCATATACAGTACATGTCTGCTATTCTGTATTGGTACCTGTTCGGGCGTGCACAAGTACATCCAAACATTTTTCTCCACGCTAAAAATCCACAACAATCAAACTCAACAGCAAATTCTTTAACTCCTTAAGTCTTGTTTGTTGGAGTCTATTCTGAATCAGCCAAGTTAAACTATTACAACTCGAGATTTCAGAGGACAAACAATCTTATTTTTGGCTGGGAACAGCTTCTAATCTTAGCTCTGTAAACTGCAGATTTGTGTGTGGCCTAAACAAGCCAGGAGCGTGCTAACCGTTGGATCTGTTTCAAGAGTTTTTTTGGATTTATTAGAGCCCACGGAAATAATAGACACACAGTAGGTCTTTGAATTCCGCCACACCCAAGCGCAGTCGAATCTTGACTGTGCCTTCTTGAAAGAACTATGGCCTTTGACAGACAAGTACATATACACACCCAAATAAATATATGCTTTCAAAATTTATCGAGGAAAAAGGCATGTGCTGTAGTCAGAAGTTTATTGTGATTGTCGGTGGGTGAAAAGAAATTCTGTTTTTGCGACTGACCTTACGGACAAGATAACAGATACATTAAGCCGTTAAACAGCTTGCGGGAGAAATGCAAAGTATGTTTACTTGGAACGCGTCTGTATGCATGAGAAGGTGAAAAGTAGTCCAGAAATGAAATTTGTATCCTTCCTCAAAAGCTGTACAAATTTTAAATAGAAATCAGATTTTGAAGATTTACAGTTAATTTTCCTTGGATACTCGAAAGCTGGCACATCACACCTGAATCAGAGACATATCTTTGGAGGAATTAGTAGGTTTGTCTCTGCATATCTGCTATAGTGTGTATTTCACTACTTAGGCCTGTCACATACAGTATCAGAACAAATACTTGTTGACAGAATTATTCATGATCAAACAGGCATCATTTCTCCACAAAAACAACACAACCCATATGTATGTGAACTCACACACTCTCTGCATCGGAGAGAATGGTACAGAATGTGTGTGAACTCAGAAACTCCGCCTCCAGAAGATCTGAATGTGGGTATGCGGTAACAATGGTCTGTGGGTTTCTGCCGGCAGCTCTACCTCGTCATCCACATAAACCTTTAATATAAGACCGTTCAGCTGCAATCCACCATCTCAAGTCCCGGCACCCTGTAATTGACCTTAAAAATACTTTCTGAAGAGGTCGGAGGCGATGTCATTGGCCGAAGTCCCACGCGCCGGCTGCGCTGCCAAAGCCCAGAGGAGCCTGGGAAGGCACGGGAGTGTATATTTAGTGCACTGTCCTTTGAATGAGAACAAGAGTTGTACAAATAATGCCCCTTTGAGCTTATGTGCGCCCCAGTTTGTCCCCTGTGGAGAAACACTTGTGTTCGTCCCAGGGGACACCGCATCTATTCTCGAAGCATATCATTAGAGTTGAGTTCATCAAGAAAGTGGCCTTGAGGTATCATAAGTCAAGTAGATGTTTTGTCATTTGTAGTTTCTTCATTTTAATAGAGCGTTGTTAGCTTTTCCATGCCACAGGGGGCAAAGTACAGGTCAGCTGAAGCCTCATATCTCTTCGACGACATGTGCTAACGGGACACCTGATATTTGCCAAAAAGGTCTTTAAATTTCCAACAAGCAAGAGAGACAAACCACACCTTAAATTCCATAACTTCTCTGTCAGGCTGTTGTATTATTCTTTGTGATATAATTAATGGAACAACTTATACACTTAAATAAAAACAGTATCACATCACTGTGTTGGATTGCACTGTGGATAATAACTGGGTATATCTCACGCAACCTGTCAGGGAAACAAGGGATGTATTTCACCCCAAAACCAAGTGCAATTATACATTTTTAGGACCATTGAAGTCTGCATGAAACCAAAAAGTACTATTTGTACTACTACACGTTACTAATTTTGTGGTGAACAATTATGCAAAATTATCCATCCAAATCAATTGAAGTAAAAAAATATTGATCATTATTTGGAATGGCGTTCCATGTCCCTAGAGCTAGATTCCACATCATTATTTGGAATGGCGGCGGACTCGTCAATCACCCGGGCTGAAGTCACCGAGGTAGTCAAGAAACTCCTCTGTGGCACGGCACCGGGGGTGGATGAGATCCGCCCTGAGTACCTCAAGTCTCTGGATGTTGTGGGGCTGTCTTGGCTGACACGCCTCTGCAGCACCGCGTGGCTGTCGGGGACAGTGCCCTTGGACTGGCAGACCGGGGTGGTGGTCCCTCTTTTTAAGAAGGGGGACCGGAGGGTGTGCTCCAACTATCGGGGATCACACTTCTCAGCCTCCCCGGGAAAGTCTATGCCAGGGTACTGGAGAGGAGAATCCGGCCGATGGTAGAACCTCGGATTCAGGAGGAACAGTGTGGTTTTCGTCCCGGTCGTGGAACACTGGACCAGCTCTATACCCTCTCCAGGGTGCTGGAGGGTACATGGGAGTTTGCCCATCCAATCCACATGTGTTTTGTGGATTTGGAGAAGGCATTCGACTGTGTCCCTCGCGGCATCTTGTGGAGGGTGCTCCGGGAGTATGGGATTCGGGACCCTTTGCTAAGGGCTATCCGGTCCCTGTACGACCGGAGCAGGAGCTTGGTTCGCATTGCCGGCAGTAAGTCAGACTTGTTTCCGGTGCATGTTGGACTCCGGCAGGGCTGCCCTTTGTCACCGGTTCTGTTCATAATTTTTATGGACAGAATTTCTAGGCGCAGCCAGGGGCCGGAGGGCGTCGGGTTTGGGGACCACACGATTTATCTCTGCTCTTTGCGGATGATGTCGTCATGCTGGCCCCATCAGACCAGGACCTTCAGCATGCACTGGGACGGTTTGCAGCCGAGTGAAGCGGCTCGGATGAGAATCAGCACCTCCAAATCTGAGGCCATGGTTCTCAGTCGGAAAAGGGTGGCTTGCCCACTTCAGGTAGGTGGAGAGTTCCTGCCTCAAGTGGAGGAGTTCAAGTATCTGGGGGTCTGTTCACGAGTGAGGGAAGGATGGAACGGGAGATTGACAGACGGATCGGTGCAGCTTCTGCAGTAATGCGGTCGCTGTACCGGTCTGTCGTGGTGAAGAAGGAGCTGAGCCGCAAGGCGAAGCTCTCGATTTACCGGTCAATCTACGTTCCTACTTTCACCTATGGTCATGAGCTGTGGGTCATGACCGAAAGGACAAGATCCCGGATACAGGCGGCCGAAATGAGCTTCCTCCGCAGGGTGGCTGGGCGATCCCTTAGAGATAGGGTTAGAAGCTCGGTCACTCGGGAGGAGCTCAGAGTAGATCCGCTGCTCCTCCACATCGAGAGGGGCCAGCTGAGGTGGCTCGGGCATCTTTTCCGGATGCCCCCTGGACGCCTTCCCGGGAAGGTGTTCCGGGCATGTCCCACCGGGAGGAGACCCCGGGGAAGACCTAGGACACGCTGGAGGGACTATGTCTCCCGGCTGGCCTGGGAACGCCTCGGTGTCCCCCCGGAAGAGCTGGAGGAAGTGTTTAGGGAGAGGGAAGTCTGGGCATCCCTGCTTAGACTGCTGCCCCCGTGACCCGAACCCGGATAAGCGGAAGAAAATGGATGGATGGATGGATGGATGGATGGATTTGGAATGGCGATACTTCAGATGTCAGTTTGGCGAAAATTGTCAGTTGTGTTTCTAAATAAAATGCCTAATTTACTAAATCCAATCAATTCGCATTGGAAAACACAAGCCACACCCTCTGTGTTTATCATTCAATATTCTGTTTCACTCTGAAATATGTAACAGCGATTGTGACTTCCGAATCACAGGGACTTCAAAACTAAAGTGCATCACGGTAATCCCAAAGGTCCTAAACAGGCTTCATTGATTCCATGCAATATATTATTTAACATTTTATTTGGATTCAATTTATTTCATGAAATTCACCCAAGAACATTTTCCAGTGTCATAACAACTCACTGAAATCATATGTAATTTCTTAGTTTGCGCATGACAACAATGCCCTCATTTGATTGGGTTATAATTTCGCCTCAAGCGAGACCATAGGAAGAGTGATAGCAGATATGATTTATAAGCAAGGAACTTTCCAAAATCTGGAAAATGCCCAAGTTACATTACCCTTGAGGCCATGCGAAATGACAGCAACAGAAACCTTCTACTCTTCTCTTTGATCCTTTCTCAAAGACTTCAAGCAACGGTGCAGGTTTTCCACGCTCTACGGTGACAGTTTTAGTGGACCGGCACATCCTTGCCCATATGGGCCAAACAGGGCTGTCTGCCCGCTCTCCAAGGACTCAAAAGTTCAACTGCGTAATTTGGTTCAGATGAGGTAAAGCAATATTTCTAGATTAATACAAGCCATATTCCAGCAGAAACTTTTCCCCCTTCTTTTCTCCCTGCTTTTTTGCGCTATTCCCCTTCATCAGATGTCCAAAGACTTTCTTTGGCTCGGGATGAAAGGAAGGACAAAGACTGAGACAGAAGAATAAAAGGAGAGGGAGCGGAAGACGAACGCTGGGCTTTTTGAAGGTTACACAACACATCCTGTTCACCAGCATTACGTTTTTCTTCAAAACACTCTCAGCAGCACAATCATGCTAATGGCTTCGATGACAGCTAACAAAATGGTGTCAACCATCAACACTGAGACGCTTCAACGCAATGTTTTACACTTTATCGCTTTGCACTGCATACTTGTGACATCATAATTGAAGGACTCCATTATCTGTACGTTTTAATCTAATAGTTAACACAACAGTATGTATTAATGTCTGTTAATGTTACTTATCATTTAACAGCTTTTATGGAACCAGCTGGAGTTGGAAAGAACTACTATCAGTTGGCTGAACAAAATACGTAATTGGATCCACTGCATAAATAATCTCTGTTCTTTGCTTATGCTTCCTTGTTTTCTGGAACCGATGTGGCCCTTCTTATTAACACATCCCTAAAGTTGTTTATGGGTGGGTCACCGCTACCCAGGGCGATATCATTTAGGGCCATAATGATCCCTTCTCATTACAGAGCCTGGAACAGCATTCTTGGTTGTCGCCCGTAGGGACAAGGACCTTTCCTGTACTTTGGCAAAACTGCTGCAAGTTTAGCAGCTTTAATAATACTCAAAAATGCATTTACCCTTCAGCTTTTCAATCTGCAATATCTGAAGTATCTGCAGCGAACAGGTGAGAGTGTTTCCTACACAGTCAGCACAGCCTCAGGCCAGACCTCGGGCTGTCCATCCATCTGCCTGTGTCAAACCAAAACAAGAATTTTCCAATTTCCTTTTTATATTTTGATTGGTCCTCCATCAGTTCTAAATTGTAGCATATTTTTTCTGGATCCATTCTCTGCTCATGGACCCCATAGCTGGACTGTGACATCAGGCCCTCTTGTTGGATTAAAGCTTTTACCCGCAGCAGTGATGCTTCAAAAAACATAACTTTCTCCTTAAAACAGGAACATACAATTAGAGGTAAATCAGCACTGGCAACTGTGTTATTATATACTTTCTCCCCTTTTTATACCAGAGAGATTTGAATTGATCTACATTTCCATGAAATCAAACCAAAGTCTACATGGCTCCACGTCTTAAAGGCGGGATATCTAACTTACCATCTAACAAAATTTAAGGCCTAAGGTTTTTTTCCTCTCTGTCTCTCTCTGGTGGCAAAGCTGTAATTTTTTACATGCACATCCCACAAAATTGCAGAGAGATGTTCCCATTTTTTGGTTCGTTGAAGAGACATATTAAAAATCCCGAAAACATCTTAAAGACTTCGGAAAGACATCTTAAATTGTGATGTTCACTTTCATGTAATGTGTACTAGGAGTACATTACAACTGTTCCAACGCCTAGAAACAAAAAAGCACAGAAGAGACGACTTTTAATAGACTTTTGCTGTTAGCATGTTGCTAAACTATCTGTGTAATATAGAAATAAAATAAAAAACATTCAAAAATACACAAAATATTTCACACTTTCATAACACATGTTTCTCAGTTGTCAATTTTTTAAATTAACTGCATTTATGATGCAATTATAATCCAACGACTATTTTCATTTTTTTTCACTGATCTCATCCCAGTGGCTTCTGGGATTGCCTTTTCAAAATGACCTTGACCAGAAAATGTTGTCTTAGAATTCAGTAAGGTTTTTTTAAAGCCAGAGCAGTTAAATGCCTGAAGTGCTTTAATGTCAGTAGTGTGTCCATGATGCCCCAAATTTTCATCTCCATATGCTGCTAACTAGGTTTTGGACCAGAGCCTAGGTGTTGACCTAGAAGATGTAACATTTGTCCACTTAGACTTACATCAACCGAGGTATGAAAACAATCAAGCATTCGTTCACGCTGAATTTGCAGACTCCTGTCATAGTGTAGATAATACTTTACAGATGACTCACAGAGCAGTTCAACTGTCTATCTGTACCTCATTCTGAGCCAAAACAACACAGCTTTCTCACTTAAATATCCACAAGCGATGAAAACCATTTAGAAATATAGAGCTGGAGAAGGTTATTTGTTATGTCAATGACTATTCCTTTAGGTTTCTGTTATTGCAGGAATAATGTACAGTATTGTTCATTTCAATTGGAACCTCAAATGCTTGACTGTAATCCTGACAGCAAAATGATGAATCGAGGCCATTTAACAAGTTAAAAAAGATGTACAGCAATGTACAATAATCTAAATGAGCATGAGGACAATCAACAGTTTAAGACTGGTGTTCTAGCATGACTATACCCTTGTGCACAAAGTGTGGTCCATAAAACACAATGATTTACAGAGGAAGAACATGACTGGCCTCCTCAAAGCCCTCAAGACCTTTGGAATGGATTGGTACGCCGACTGAGAACCAGACCAAGCCAGAAAAACAGAGGAACAACCAGAGAAAATAGAAATGGCATATTGGAACATTATTCCTCTGCTGTCTGACATCGACCACAAGGCAAGACCATCCAGACCCACACAGCCCCAACAATAGGAACCCCCCCCCCCCCCCCCCTACCACACAGACCCCAATCAGGGCCACTGAACTCAGCTCTGCGGCAAGCTTGTATCCAGATGGGTGGCATTTTTGTGTGTCTGTTGGGGGGATGGCATCTGTTTTCCCTGATGGGCATCCCGAGGGGAATCGAGGCTGAGTTTAATAGCTTTGTACAGCTAGCTTTTTTACATTTAAACTAGTTTTCCTGAAGGTGCGTTAGAAGCGTTCTTCTAGGTGGCAAAAGTCCCTCTTTTTGAAGCTTAATAGTTTTAATTAATTTTTTTGGATACCTAATGGGCAACCAGTGAAGAGATGATAAAATTGGGGTAATATGATCGTATTTTCTTGACCTGGTTAGGACTCTGGCGGCTGCATTTTGGACTAACTGTAGTTTGTTTATTGAAGATGCAGGACAACCACTAAGAAGAGCATTACAGTAGTCAAGTCTTGAGGTCACAAATGCATGAATTTCTGCGTCAGCAACACATAAAACATTTCGTAATTTGGCAACATTTCGAAGGTGGAAGAAGGCTGTGACTGAGATATGATTTTTAAATGACAGGTTGCTGTCTAATATAACGCCTAGGTCTTTAACTGTATTTGTCGGAGTAACAGTGCAGCCTTCGATTTGTAGGTTATAATCTGATATATTCTGTTTACGAGTCTTTGGTGCTATAAGTAATATTTCTGTTTTGTTAGAGTTTAAAAGAAGGAAATTACTAGTCATCCAATGTCATTTCATATCTTTGATGCACTCTGCCAGTTTGGATAGCTTGAAGGAATCATCTGGTCTTGAAGAGATATATAGCTGAGTATCATCTGCATAACAGTGGAAGCTAATTCCATGTTTCTAATAATGTTGCAGGGGCAGCATTGTCCTAAAACCGATCCCTGAGGTAATCCATAGTTTACTTGCGTTAGATTAGACGATCCCCATTTAATGGATATTATCTGTCTAAGATCGGAACCATTTTAGTGCCTGTCCCTGAATACCGGTATAATTTTGTAACAATCTAAAAGTATTTTATGGTCTACGGAGCACGTGACTGGTTCCTCTGAGATTACCTTTGCATAGATGTTTGTTAACGAGCGCAGTTTCGGTGCTATGATGCGGTCTAAAGCCAGACTGAAATTTTTCGTGTCATTATTTTGTAGGGAAAGCACAACTGAGTGGACACTACTTTTTCTTTTTTTAGAGTACGGGAGATTTGAAAGATTTCCAAGTTCACTGGGGTCTAAGTTTGTTTTTTTTTTAATGTTTAAAGGGTCCTGGGACATGGCCTAGAATTGACGAGTTGATAATGTTATAAATGGGCTCAATTGCAACAGGGTCTTTAGTAATTATTGGAATGGGGTTTGTCGGTTTGGTTGCAATAAGTTTAATTAAATCTTCCTGTTTTATAGGTGAAAAACACTCTAGCTTTTCTTTTTGGGTGATGGTTGGTACTAATTCATCAGACACACTTGGAGGTTGGATTTTAACTACGTCGTCTCGTATTTTTTCGATTTTTTCTGTAAAAAATGTCATGAATTCATTGCTACCAAGGTGTGGCGGAATAGCCAGGTCAGGAGAAGTCTGTTTGTTTGTTAGTTTAGCAATTGTACTAAATAAAAACCTTGGATTGTTTTTATTAGTTTCTATGAGGTTACGGAGGTGCTCGGTTTTTGAGGCTTTTAGTGCCTTTTTATAACAGTTTGCACTCTCTATCCACGCAATTTTAAAGACCTCTAAATGGGTTTGTTTCCATTTGCGTTCCAGTTTACGCGTTTCTCTTTTTAGGCCGCGAGTGGTGCTATTGTACCATGGTGCTTTGATCTTCTCGTTAATCTTTTTTGACTTCATAGGCGCGACCGCTTCTAATGTATTAGAGAAAATAGTTCCCATGTTGCTGTGATTGGAATCAAATGCAATATGATGATTGTCCTAATCAGTCCTAATCAGATGCAATATGATGATTTCCAGAGATGGACTTCAGATTTATGCACTTGAGAAGCAAAAGACTTGTTTTCCTTTTTAACTTAACAGAAAAAATACAATCTTACCTCAAGAAATATTCTATATATGGTCTATATAATCATACATTTTCTTTTATTTAAGGATGTTTAGATAACTAGGAAAACGCTCGTTTTACACTCTGTTGTTACCTTTGAAAGAAGAGAGGTTTCTTAACAGATATGGAAGTCGGCCAGTGTATCTGCTTCTATAAACTGATAATCATCAGCAACACAGATCGGTCTGAAGATACTGATAACAGCTAACGATCTTCGTTTTATTTTTAATATACGGATCTACATTATAAAAAGTAATTGAAAATCACTGTGGAACAAAGGAAAGCCGTGATTTGTGGCCCGCACGGCAGCAGACGGGAGATGTGCGGCCGCATATGTGCGCACATGCTCGGAGGAATCTGCATGCACGCTGTCATTATGGCTGGATGTGTGTAAACATGTGGCAGCAGGGAGAGTGTCGGCACCGCCACGAACATCTGAGCTGTCAACAGAGGCTTCCAATCACAGAGAGTGAGATAGAGAAATAGAACAGCTGGCATTATTACGGCATTGTCAAAACACAAGTGTCCGCGGGAGGATCTCCAGCAGCCGTCAACGCAATACAGGAAAACCCAAATCATCTGCACGCTGCCCCAGGAGGGAAAGGTGTTGACCTCTTTGACCCCGGGCAGCGGGCGGGGGGAGAGGTGACCGATTGGTGGGCTGCCTCAACAGTGTACAGTGTGTGTACAGAGCAGCAGGGGATTATGGGATACATATAGGTGGGCCGTTTTCATGAAAGATGTAACTCCAACAAATTAAGAGAAAGAAATGTTATAAGGGGCTAATGTCATAGCCTCTTAAAATTCCTCTGTAAACTTTACGATAAGGTTATACTTGTTAGCATTAGTAAATACATGAACTAACAATGAGCAGCATTTATTAATCTTTGTTATTGTTAGTTAATGGCAATACAGTTATTCATGCTAGTTGATTGTGAATTAACCAATGTTAATAGATGCCACTTTTAAAATGCATTAGAAAAAGTGTTACCGTTCTCAGAAAACCGAGTATTTATTGGTGCTTCATAGTGGATAAGTTCACAGGACACGTTCTATTGGAAATCAATGAAATGCCAAATTCAATTAAGCCAAAGTTTAAGAGCCAGTCAGTTTTGATAAAGCCAAAAACAGTAACCTTGTGTTGCTTGGACTTTGAAGAGCCCCCTAAGTTTCAGCATCAGTCTACTTATGGTTCTTATATCTTGAGTAAAGCATATGGAAACGAAAAGTACACCAAATGAATTTACTTTCTAGCTTGTACTTGGCAAATAAGTATAGGTACATTATTGATCGTTCTAAGGAAATTGTGAAATAGAGTTTCTGAAGGGGTCAAATTGATCTAAAATATGGTAGTTTTGGAGACTTTCTGAAAATCTGAACAAAATGAGACTGTTTGAGACTCCTCTTGAAGCGACAAAGTAAGAAAAAAAACCTCCATTTAATCTCCCTCATATCTAAAGGAAAGAATTGAGAATTGAGATTTAATTTGTGATTTTCTTTCATACGGTTTTCAAAATAGTAAAGCACACTTGTGTGCGGTATCCTCCGCACTTTTAGACCGGCGGAATGTGACCTTGCATTGTTGAGTGCATCTGAGATTTATGGAGCTTCAACCGGGGTTTGCATATGGCAAACAGATGAGGGCATTGTGATCTTCTTCTCATTCTCTCTATCTCACACAGTCTCTCCCGGCAATCCTAAATCTGGGCGACCGCTCTTAACCTCCCCCAACAAAAACATGTCACTCAACTACAGTATTAACACACACAGAGACGCTTGATCCAGCAAACTCGTCACTCAGCTTTCCTTTTTGTCTATTAAACATCGCCTTCCATCGGCGTTACCCTCGGTGAACCTTTTAAACAATCCCTGTCACCTCTGGCTCTCTCGTGGCACATCCAGCCACGCCACACACCGTGTGACCTTTCAGTCAACCTCTCAACACCTCCCAGAAGTGAAGATTTCACACTGATCCTGTGTCAGTTTCCTCTGGCTGCAAGTAAGATCGCAAACCTTTCAAACAATGTCAGAGCTGATCTCAGATCGGCAGAACGTTGGGAAATTTGATCGTCGGCGTCTGAAAAGCTTCCTTCCTGCCCATCGCCTGTGTGATTGGCCTTAACTGCTTTTGACAGCTGTTTAACGGCACAAAGTGAGACGAGCCATTTGCGGTTGTGCAGATCGGGTTGTGCAGGCTTCAGTGCTTTTCAGTTTCGTATCTGTTATCTTTTTAGTGCATCTAAGTGCTGTAGACGGACAAACCCACCCGAACGCATCCAAAGCGCCCTCTGATTTCAATTTAGTGCTGTTCTTTTCCCATTAGACACGGTGATCTGCAGGCTGAGCCGTGCGGACTCAGGCATGTACTGTATGTGTACACACACACATACATAAGCGGAGAGACACATTTACAGTTCTTTTATGATGGTAACTTTTGGCAGTCTTTGACCAGTCTTTTGTCTTTTGACAGCTGATTTGTGCATATTTTGGAATGATTTTGGAATATCTTTGGAAGTGGGGCTTACTTTGTCTAAATAGTTTTTCTCCTGAAATAACCAGGTTCAACTGAGTTTATATAAAATATGTTTTATTGGGTCATGGAAAATGACAATTAAAAATATAAATTAAAGGGATAGTTAACCCAAAACATCGTTCAAAACCTGTATATGACTCTTTTTTTCTGTGGAACACAAAATAAGATATTTTGAGAAACGTCTCAGTGGTTTTGTGTCTATACAATTGAAATCGATGTGGACCGATGTTCTACAAAAAGTAATTCACGTATGCAATGATTCTGCCATCATTTACTCTCCTTTGAGTTATTCCAAATTTGTATGAAGTTCTGTGTTCTGATGAATAGAGAGAATGAAATGTGCAAGAATCCTTGTAACCAAACAGTTCTTGGACCCCATTGACAATCATAGTAGGAAAAATTACTTTAATATTTTTTTGTTCTGTTCAACACAAAGAAGATATTTTAAAAGAATGTAGGACAGCAAACAGTTGTGGGGCACCATTGTCATTTTTCCTACAATGGTAGTCAATGGGGGCCAAGAACTATTTGGTTACAAGCATTCGTCCAAATATCTTTCTCTGTGTTCATCAGAACTTAAAGGTAATATATGCTTAAAACAAGACAAAATATCTGCCAATGGGCTAATAATTTTTTATAAAAACCTTTCAAAACACATTAGCAACGCCCCAAAACCAATCGCAGCCATAAGCATCATTGTGGCTCATGGCTAAAGTTTGTAAGGGCAAGCACCATGTTCTTTAGAAAAGATAAAAATCTCCATTCGTTCTTACTTAAAAAGTAAATACATGGACACGTACACATATAAAATCGACACGTATACAGATTTACTCACACCTAGAGAATTTTGAAAACACTGAGGATGAATACAGACACAACAGAACACGATCTTCCTGGGCTTGTTTTATTTCAAGTTGCCAGTCACCATCTGCATTGCGGAATTACAGGAGGTCACTCAGGCCAGACCAAAATGGAAACAAGACTGGTACAGGCTGGAAAAAATTACATTACCCATTCTCCATGGCCACAGCGCTCAGCCGGGAAAAACTGTCAATCAAAGTACAGTGAAGTACAAATACCAAATGGAATTTGTTGTACATGTCAACCTGTCAGCGCTTTGACAAATGTAGATGCTTTCATATCCAATGTGTGCAGAGCTCAGAAAAACATAAACATTCTCCAATTCAAGCACACGGTTTTACATAAAGCACATTTCATTTTCCTCCCCATAACTCCACAGTTCAAAGCTCGCTCACGGTGTATTTCAGTGTGAAACCTGTATTTTATTCTATACGGTTGCACTAGACTGATAGTGAATCATTGTTCTTCGTAGCGCAAACACGCCTCCTTTCTATGCTAATGGGGCCTAGCATACTGTTTGCCTTGTGCAATTATCCTTGAGCTATTACCACCAGCTGAGAGCATTTAGGAGAAATGTTTGTTTACATTTTCTACTGATGGTGGCATCAGATGATGGAAAAGAACATTATAGGCGGGCATACATCCTAACACACGGGCAGCATTTTAAACAGCCGATTCAACTCTTTCTGAATTCTACAGTTAGTGTCTGGAATATGTGATGTCTATAGTTCCGTGTGTGTGTGAGAGAGAGAGGGAGATACTGGGCGTGCTGCCACGGGGAGTCACCCAGGGGTGATATGGGGAGATCTCCTCTGGATATACCACAGAAACAAAGATGACGTTTACGGTCGACGCAGCGGAGCAAGCTCAGGACCAACACGTGCCAAAGCATGACATCTCATTTTCCATCCTCTAATGTGTGCGTTTGACGGACCTGCAATCTGTTTTGCATTTTCTATTTGAATAGTTGAGGGTAAGAATTGGGAAAACTGGACCTTGATCATTGCGTAAGACTAAAAGTGCACTTGTTAAGCCTGATAGCTTGAGCATGTCATCCGACTTACACCTGTTTGGCCGATCGTCTCAATGTTATGGAAGAAACCAAGTCTAAATGTTCAGATTAAAGTTCATAGAAGTGAGTCATTCTGGCTTCAAAATGAAATAACAATTACAACTGCACATACTTGGGTTTAAGGGTCTTGAAAGACACCCAGACTTGATGTTCCTCCACTCAGAAAAGTAGTCCCACTTTAAAAGGGCATTTCTGACATCACCAATTAATTTTACTTAATAATCACGTAAGCGCTTAACAATACTTGCCTCATGTTTCATCCTTTTAGACTGCCTTCCCCCTATGCTTCCATTATATGTGTATTTATTGTATACACGTTTCCAGATCATTTATACACACCGAGGGACAAATCAAAATTATGGTCTGTGGTAATCAACAACACGCCACCGATACGCTACATAAACATCGGCTTGACGGAACTCCAGAATATTGCATCAACTTAAGGTTTCTGGACCGAATAAAAGTTTGACACAAAGAAAATTGCACCGGACCTTCATTGTTTCTCGGAGAAGCCTGCAATTTCTCAATCTAATCTCCCGAATATACAAACGAACGCTCGCACACAGCTGTGTTTAGGCCAAGCGAGTGTACGCTTATGTTAACCGTGGTCGGTCTGTCTTATGATCTCGGCAGGGGGCGTATATTTGGGTGAGGATGCCGTCTGGAGGCAATCTACTAGAACTTCTCTGCTTCCACCTTTCTCTCTCCTCTCCCTTTGGAGCAGGGCGGGGCTCGTATACTTTTATTGCTATCATAATAGACATACAATTGATACAGGAGGTGGGCCGGATGGTGCCTGATGCTGGAACATAATAGTTGTAAAGTCAAGCGCCTGCGGCAGACAACAACCGTAGCAATCACAAGGCCCCCCCACATCCTCTTCTCTGGTAAAGAACGTCTGTCTGAATGTATAGATGAACCAGACGGGATCTTTATGTTTATCACGGTTCACCTGGAGCGGAAACTTCTGAAATCATTCAGGCGTGGCTAAACGGATCTACACGCAAACATTCACACATGTCTGTAAATGGATATCTCCAGGCAAACGTACACATGATAACAACATGAGGTTAAAACTCAATGGAATGAACCTGGATGAACAGGAATGGAGCTAAAACATGAATTAAGCTGATTTATGTGTAGATTGTTTGTAAATTCTTGATTTAATTGAATGGGAATAGTTTCAGAAACATTTAACAAAAATCTGTTCGGCACATATTCAATGAATGAGGCCCACAAAGTCGTTGTTTGCATTGTATAGATTTACCAAGATAATTGACAACGTTCACAAAACACAACACTACAACTTATAAAAGCTCAGACAGCAATAACAGACATCTCGGGCCTTGTTCAAAAGGCACATGCAACATGAGCGTTTAGGCCTGCAGCCTTCCCTCACTCATGCCATAAAGCCCACAAGACCGTAGGGTGTCCCATTTGACATTTTGGGTTTCAGAAGGGTGCTCACATGCACCTCCATTGTGGCTTCTATGAGGGCTTGATGCACACTTTTGCCAAACCTGATGTGGACTGTAAAGTGAACTACTGCCCAAAAGTACATGCAGCAAAGAGTACAGTCATGGGGATGATAATGCTGGCAAAACTGAAAACCATTATAAGCAACTCTTATATAAGCAACTTATATTGTAATCCTGTCTAGCAGACAGTTTGAAGACTGGCAGTTTTTTTGTTAAATCTGATTGTGGATTAGCAGTAAATGTGTTTGTATCAAAGGTTTTTTATCTTTTTTCAGAGAGTAACATTTTCTTCTGAGCAATGATACAAAGAAAGAGTGCTTGTGTTTACTGGTGACCTTAAAAACGGATATGAAGTCTGCATGTATCTATACAACTCCAGAAATATGAACCACTTAAGAAGCACTTATAGTATAACTTGAAGTTTAAAGATAAGCAGCATGTAAAATTACACATTTACCATATAAAATGACCAATGTGGAGATTTTAGCGGCATCTAGCTGTGAGGTTGTAAATTGAAACCAACGGCTCACTTCGCCCCTTCTGTTCACGCTCTGTTTCGTACTTTCCCCCTGCCTTTCGAAGCACTCTCACAGGACAAACATATTGTCACATTTTCGCTACTATGTGAAGGAGATAACATATTTACGAAACATGCTCTGTTTTGTAGTTTGTCCATTTAGGGCTACTGTAGAAACAACATGGTGAGTTCCATGTAGGGGAACTTGCGGTGTATGTAGATAGAAATATCTCATTCTAAGGTAATAAAAACATAACATATGTAAGGTCTTTATACACCTATGAAGACATAGTTATGTGTATTATATTGCATTTCTGTCAAAAGTCCCCCCCCATAGAAATTACACACTGGACTGTTAAAAAGCCTACAAGCTTTGCTAATACACTATAATACTAGCATATATTAAAAGCAGAGCATGGTTACCCTTAAAGGCTTTGGAAAGACTAAAGGCTGAGGTCATATGTGGGTAATAATTGATTTGAGGTTTTGTGAATTTGATTGTTGATGCACCATGACTGGGAATTTGTGGCCCTGATAACAACTGTTTCTCATTTTCGTGAAATCGCTAAATTCAGAGCAATCCATTACTTTGTAATAGCTGTGCTCGTGACAGAGGAAAAATAGGAAACAAATAATTGGCAGCTCTGGTCTAGAGGTTCATGAGTCTCATATGAGGTCCAACTTTTGACCAAATCCAACCAGCTAACATTTCTTTTTGTTTCAGAGCACACAAGAATCCTATGTCCTGAGGGCCGACTCAAAGTTTATAGGGCACTGCTAATTTATTATTACGTATTGCCCCGATTCTCCATAAATAACACGTGAGAACAGAGTACTTGGCTTCTTTACAGCAGTAAGAGTTCAGTAGTCTGTTATCCTGCGAAAGGAAAGATTAGATACATCTAAATAGAAAACACAAGGCAGGCCAAATGAGGTGGTAGCTGGATGAGTTCACTTTTGGAGGCCAGTCTAGAACTGGAAAACAGTATTAGCATGTCACACAGCTCATTTATTTCACTGGTACCTAACCTTCCGGCAGTTATCTGAGCTTTATGTACACTAAATGTCTCTGAAAAAGTTTGTGTGAATCAGTCATTTATTTGACATGAAAATGTACCTGTAGGCTCTTTTTTTGTCCTTTTGGAGTTCCACAGTTTGAAAGACCATTTAGATTTTATGCAAAAGATCAGCTTGAACATTTTGCAAAAAAAAATTTGTTACAAGAATCACAGATTTCAAGCATCATTTGGGTGAATAAATATTGACTAAATCGTTCATTATTTCTTAAAGTTAATAATTTCCCATCGACTTTAAAAGAATGTTTGACACTGATAGACTGCCATTGTAATATTTGCATATACTGAATTGGGTCTTTCCCTCCATACATCTAAGCAAAAAGTTTAGATGCTCAACCTTATAAATAACATATAGAGAAAGAGAGAGATTTTAAATAGGAAGCAGACAAGCTAAGGGCAGGTCACGTGCTGAGATGAGTTCAGTCCAGAGGCGTTAATATAAGAACTACACAGTGAAAATATTGGCACAGGCCTGGACAGCTGACAGAGAGAGAGGTTGTGGTGGGAGGGTTCATAGGTTACATAAGAAAACAGGACTGTTTGGACACAAGCTTGACTCCATATGTTATATTTAAAGGGCCATCTGGTGGCCACAGTCTCAAGCGCGACTCTCTGTTCTTCATTTTGTATGCCGAGTCTGTTTTCCCTCCCTTCCCATTTTCCTAAAATCTCACCTCCAAACACTCTTGTCATGTACTGTCGCAGCGATCCAATCAGCATTCAAACCACCTCGACCCCACCCTGTGTGGCAACACTACAAACAGTCTTCCCTCGACCTTCCCTTGATCCGTTATGTACGTCTGCGTCTGATCAGATACACATTTTTCCTGTTAAATACCGCTGTAGGAAATAAGACACTTCTCCATATGGATCTCTTTTGTAAGGTCTATTGTTGTCCTTTATTTGGCCATTTCTGGTCACGTAACATGGCTCAGAGAATCTGTTAATATAAATGTTTATTTACGATCAACACCAGGACTGTCTTTCAGTATACAGGATGTGTGCATGTTCCAAATACTGTGCATGGCAGTGCAATTGTTCCTTTGTGACTACAAAAGCTTAACGTGATATTTTTGATAGATCACCCAAAAATAACAATTCTGTCAATTTTACTCACCCTCTTATCATTTCAAACCTGTATGACTTTCGTTCTTCTGCAGAACACAAAAGAAGATATTTTGAAGAATGCTGTTAACTGGCACCTGTTCACTTGCATTGGTTTTGTGTCCACTCAATAGAAGTGAATGGGGGCCAGTGCTGTGTGGTTACAAACTTTCTTCAAAATATCTTCTTTTGTCTCCTGCGGAAGAAAGTCATACAGGTTTTAAATGACAAGAGGGTGAGTAAATGATGACAGAATTGTCGGGTGAACTATCACTTCATAACCACATATGATAAAACAAACTTGCATTGGGGATAGTATTAGTACAAATGCATATTGTAAATAAATAAGTATGAAGGTAACTAATTAAACAAACAAACAAACATCAACCAGATATGTTATTTGCCGAAATATTGATGGCCATGTAAATCAACCTCAGAACCACAGTACATCTAAAGAATAGATGTGCTCAAAACCATCAACATGTCAGGGTGACTAAGTTTCAACAGACGCGTGTGCTGTTTTAGATTTGAGAATGAGTGATCCTGCTGTTGGAAATGTATTACTCGTATTAAAATTCAGCTATGAACTACTTTTATTCATGCAATTATGATGTGTAATTACACACTACTGTACTGCTCCTACAGCCACAAAACTAATGCATGACATCCAGGAAGAAGATTTTCAACATGCACCATCCAATTAAAAAAAACAACAAATAAGAAATAAACATCCGCGAAAAAATATCGCAATAACAGTAACTATGATAAATAGAGGCGAAATGTTCCAACAGACTGCGTTGGAAGTTATAAAAGTTATAAAACCTCCCATATTAAATCATGAATATTCCAATAACACGCAGAGCATGAATTAACACAGACGCCTGGAAATACACACAAAAAGACCTCCTGCGTGAAACCCGGCCGGTAGCCAGTAAACAGTAGCCTTCCCAAAACTTCCCTGCCATCTGCGGGGAAAATAACACAACTGCACGTCTATTAAATCTCCCACTGCCAGCCGTTCACTTTCCACATGCGAACGCGCACACCGGACACCTCAGTGAACCGTCAGTGACAGGACCGAGCACGCATCCCTGGAAAATGCCCAGGGGAGAGCAAGGAAGGGGGGGTTGATGAATATCTGAGATTCCATTACCTGGCTTGACCCGACCCCTGCCAATGACCTCCCAATATGACTTACCTGGGAGGCTTTCTTTATGAGAGGCCGAGGGACGGTAAATTTACAGAAAAAAGGTTGGCTCTGAGTCATGTACAGGGATCCTGGACCCGCAGCCCTGAGGTGCGCGTACTGTAACGAGTTGTGGGAGTTATGGGAGCGGGCCAGCATCATGATATAGATGCTGAATATATGAAGTCTTAAATAGCCGTGAATCATTTTGCCTTTCTACATTTATTCCGAATGTGTACTGCACATTAGAGCTGTTTAAAAAAAAAACCTGCAACCTTAACCACCTGCTTCAATGCTGTAAAAACTCAAAAGCCAGTATAGGTGCTTTATTATGTACATAAAAGCGAAATGAAAATGTTAATGGTTGTTTTTATGTCATGCATAACTCTCATCACAACTGATTTTGTCACTTGGCATGTCTGTATTACAAAAGATAAATCTACTGCAATACAACTATTACAATTCTCAATTTCACACATTTCTATTAAAAAAAATAATCTCATATTATGAGCAAGTCATATATCAATCTATTTGCATATATCTGCATGCAAACTCTACTTATGAGCTCAAATATCCAAATGACAGGTCACAACACTTGTTGTTCATGGTACTCTCCAGCATTGACGTTTCTCAAAACCACGTGGAAAACATCTTTACAAAGTTTAACCAAATGTCAGCTGTGTATGTGTTCTGAGAAAGCAGAAAAGCACATGTGTTTTAATTCATGCACAGAAGCATCAAGTGGATAGATCGGACCCTCACCTTGTGAGCAGCGCTGAAACTCCCAGCAGTTCAGTGTGTGCGCGCGTCCCTCACGCGCTCCTCGAACTCTTACTAACTCGCGGCTCTCATCCACAAGTCACCGCATGGTTCTTATTACACTCGAATGCAAGGAGAGGGCGAGAGAGAGGAGGACAGCTAGTGAGAGAGAGAACTTAGCCCAACCCAGAAAGATAAGTGAAGCTGGCAAAACTCTCCCAAGCTTGACAAAACGGGAGCGTTTCGACTTTTTTGTAAAAAAAAAGTTTCTCCTGAAACATTTATTAAAGGGAAAGCTCGCCATTAAAATTCAAAATCTATCAAACTCACTGTTCATGTTGTAACAAACCTGTGATTTACAATGAGAGTAAATGGTGACATTTGTATTTAAAGCTTAAAAAATATCACTTAGATTTCATTACATTTCAAGTTAAGAGAAGTCATACAATATATATAATAAGTATTTTAATGCATAGGGAACCTTTGTCTATTCAAAGGCTTCAAAACACTTCTAAAAATACCACAAAGTGATTTTTTGTTGCTTGTTCACTTTTTGGATCTTGGGACAGCAGTTAAATATTGGGTGAACTATCCCTGTAATAATTTTTTCCATTCTAAATCCCCAAAGCATCTGGTTCTTACACTGCCTATCAGATCTCTGAAACAGCTTTTTCCCTCTAAGATCATCCGCATCAAGTCTTCACTCTCCACTCCCGTCCTCGCCTTTTCTCTCTCTCTTCAGCTGTAAAATGGAAACACACCTGCACGGCTCTTATTAAAGCAGGTGATGACTTTTCGTGACGAGAATTTGCTGAACCTTCTTCTCTTTTTTCCTGTTCTTTTCACGAAAACTGATGACAGCTCCCCATTATCACATCACAGAACAAAATCATTCTCTCTGTATCCATGTTATTCATCTTCTCTTTCAAGAGTTTCATGTGCAATCAGCATTACATCATCTTTATTAAGACTGAGTTAGAAATACTTCACTGTAAGTCAAGAGGGTGAATAGTGGGCCTCTGGGATGACTCTCTAATAGAGTATACCAATTGAGAACAAGCCTGGTGATATTAAGCAAAGACCTTAGCCAAATTTAAAATTGGTCAAGGCAATTTTGGATGTCAGCAAGCAGGACCGTTACCTGATAATGTCACCTAAAGGTAAGCATAATAGCAATGAAAAGGAAAGGACCTAAAACCGAACCCTGGGGGACAATGTTAGGGTGTTTTGTGTGGATTTCTTTGTAATTCTGCAGAGAGATGTTCCAGGGAAGCCAAGAGCTGAAACAAACAGAAATAAAATAGTAGAGGACATGAACCTTCTTAGGGAACAATGTCACTGACATCTTGGATGAAAGCTGGAAGCCAAGAGCCGAAACAAAGTTTAGTAGACTGGAAAGACTTGTAGTGTCAATCGAACTATAATGTTGAACTGTGGAAATGTGGCATCGACTTTCTCCAGAGAGTTTGACCAGGTGGACAAGATTAGATATCGATCTGTTATTACTGACATTTAATAGGTCTGACCCGGGTTTCTTGAGAACTCTTGCAGCTTTGATTTCTACTGGAATCATAACAGGTGAATTCAATTTATAACCAAAGCATATTGGGGAAGAGCCCGAGTGTGAGGGTCCCTTCAAATACCAGTAGAGAAAAGGTTGATGGACTAAATAAAATATTTTTTACAATCTTATCGGACGTAGCTGTGTCAGAGCTCTGGAGGGCACAAGGTTAAAGAGTGGCCACAGTGAACCAGCTCAATTATGAAAGAGGCAATCTTCTCTTGGACTTTAGGAATGACATCATTTTAGCTGGAGAGGATCTGGAGAAGGAGATGGAGATGGACGGTAGGATTCAACAGAATCCAGGAGATGTTGCATTGGGATTAGAGAGTGGAGACTCAATGACCAACTGTGCCAGAAAACGACAGACAAACAGAGTCCAGAAATCTTTGGCAGCGTGTAAAATCAGAGTCTGGGTAATAATTAGTTCCAGAATGTGAACCTAATCCAGCATTAATACATTTCAGTACCCACATGAACAGCACCGGTGAAACTGACTGACCCTTCCTGGCACATTTGTTCCGGACACAATGCTTCAGAAAAGAAGCACTCGCTTATATGACTCTATGGAATACAGGCCAAAATGTTGAGCAATGGTGCAGTGCTTTCTGGCACAAAAAATATATATCTAAGGACTCAGTCTGTCATTCACCCCAAATTCTGTATAATATCTCCCTTTGCGTTCCACAGAAGAAAGTCATTTGGGGTTGGAAAAATGGGAATGGGTGTGTAAATAATGACTTGTTGCATGAAGCACAAGCAGGCCTGATGTTGCATTACAAAAGTAATACTGAAATCTAAACGGCTTGAAAATGTTACCTCTCATGTGTTTGGTTATTTACAAGGAAGAAGGCGTATTTCATTCCTGTTGCCTTTTGAAACACATTTTGGACAAATAGAAAATACGTTTTTTTAAATCCATTCTTATTGGTCGATTTAGTAATGAGAGTATTCGTTATGCAGTGATTTGACTTTAGTTGTAACATCGTGAAAACAATTTTAAGTAGGCTCAGCCTCCTCTGGATTGTCCATGTCTTTAGACAAAAGCATCGGCTATCCTATAAAAATGTGGCCTCATGCCATGGGCAGCAGATCCAGAGAAGCAAGGCTATCATGCACATGCAATGTCTACACCGACCCTGTTCCTGGAACACTCACTAGTTGTCCAGGTTAAGCAAGGCAGAGATGCATGGTGGGCTTATGGCAGCAGTAACTGGGGTGCAATAAGCTCCATATGTGCCCTAACACTGACTGCCAGCGAAGTTCTGTTTTCTCTTGGCCATGTGCTGCCGTCGCGAATCTGACCCCGGGTTGGCCATCAGAGGGATGGAACTGGAGTAACTGCAGTTTCTCCAAAAAATCACTCTTGATCATTGTGAACTTTTGTTTTAAAAGGAACAAAGCTTTTTTAGATTTTAGGCTCTTGTTAATTGAAAAAAAGGCTTTTGGCACATCATTGCCACATAGGTAAATATGCCATTGATCATATAAAATGCTTACAAAGATAAAACAGTGATTCCGTGCTACATTGTTTAGTGAGCCGGGATCTGTTCCATTTTCAAGCGGAATGCAACATTTTTCCTAAGAGTCATTTTCGTCTTTAATTCTTTCAATATTTATTGAAATTCTGGAGTGCTAAAACAGATGAGATACCGTCAGATGCTAAGAACATGGCATATTTCAGCAAAACAAATGAAGAACTGTTTAACAAATCCAAAGCCAGGTTGGTAAAACTCAATTATATGCAATTCTGCTTGGCAGCCCATAATACATTTCTCATTCCGATCAATTACGAAACCGGCTCAGTCATCGCTCCGTTCTCTCGCTGACGTTCTTACTCATTTCCACTCACAAATTAGATTATTTTTGCTGGAATTAAAGTAGCAGTGATTCACGTGTGTTCAAGCCAGTCGCAAAACTATAAATTCGAACAGAACGTGTCTGTGAGATTGTGTTTGGGACTACACGGGAAAAGACCCTAAAAAAACGTGTCCGGGACAAAAGATGGATATAAAAAGATTCTGGATATGACAGCACATTAACTCCTGGTTTGACCCTAGATTGGTTTTTCTTGGATTGACATCTATTCAGCTTGCTAGGGCCATGTTTACTAAAACAGGCCAATGATGTCAAAAGCAGGTCCTGCGTTCATGAAAAGCAATCATGGACAGAATGTGCGCTAAACTGAGGCGCTCATGAATGACTTTAGAGTTATGTTGAGGACACTTTGAGTCCATCATTGTTGTTTACTTGTTATTTTGCTATAGTGCAATTTATTCTTAAACAGGTGAAGATGTATAGATGAAACTGCTGTGAACTTTAGAGTCATCAATGTTGTTGATTCATTGTTTGTTTCGGTAGCTTCTAACCAAATCATAATGTGATTGCTGCGGTTGGTAATCAAAGCCGAGATGCTTTTATATTTAAAACCTTTGACTTTGGAAGTGTGGCTTCATATGTTGGGTTTCAGCACAGTTCTGCTCTCATATTATTGTATGTTGGTGCTCGACTTCGCCACACATTCTTATTAAAAACAGTTAGAGGCCCGTATTGTTTGCTATGGAAAACAACTCAACTCAACTCAACTTTATTTATATAGCGCTTTTACAATTTTCATTGTTACAAAGCAGCTGTACATGAGACGCATTGAATACAAGAAAAACAACTAAAGTCATATACCTGTAAAAACAAGAAAAAGGTGAAAACAACAAAAGACAGACATACAAATGCTCCACACACACAATATGCATACACACTACACACATTGACATAGACGCACACACGCAAACACACTCGCACAGTGAAAGCACACATTTGAGATAAAGAGAGAACGTCTCGGTTACGTATGTAACCTCTGTTCTCTGATGGAGGGAACGAGACGTTGTGTCAAGAACGACAGATGGGGTTCTCCCTTGAGAACCAATCAACTCTGACTACTATAGAAAAGGCCAATGAAATTTGGCGAATGAAATTTGCATGCCGGTCTCCGCCCCCGGATGTCCGGTATAAAAGGAAGCCGGCGTGCAGCATTCACTTACCTTTTGTTCTGAAGAGCCTGAGAGCCTCTCACGACTGCAGCAGAATACAATACGTGTTTGTGGCATAAGGGAACAGAGGTTACATACGTAACCGAGACGTTCCCTTTCTGTCGGTCTCTCGACGTTGTGTCGAGAACGACAGATGGGGTTGCCTATGGAAAACGCCACAACGCTGTATCGCGTCACAGTCTCTAGCGAAGCGACGGTAACAGGCCTGGGCGTGTCAGCTCGATGCTTTTCACGAAACTGTAACCTTCCAGTGTGGTGGTCGGGGGGTCCAGAGCTTTCTAGGAGAAAGATGGGAACAGCCCTGACCGGTAACCTTTCACGGACGGAGGCCTTAGCTCTCTAATGGCGAGAGGCCGTCCGGCTCGGGTTTACACCGGCCAAGCGCAACTTCCTTAATTAGGGATGCGCTGCAGAGGCCACCTCCTACCCGTGGGGAGGAATATGGTGGAAAAGGTATGGTCTCGTCCTTGGAGGAGAACGCATGGAACGTGCGGGCTGAGTAGTTAACCGCGAGGTGGAGGTCCACCTGGGGAAGCTCATGGGTTACCAGGAGTGGAACCATATCATGAGGATACATCAGACGGAACAGCCCGGGGGGGGGGGTGTTACAGGCGTCCGGTAGCACTAGGTCCGGTTAGAGCCAGGGGATGGCTCACATGTTATCCCGGCCTAAGGGGAAGACTGCTCTGCCCAGCCAACCCCAGGTGGTGCTTGCTTAGTGATGGATGGAATGCCTATTCTTAACCAAGTGGTTGGGTAAGAAGGGAAGCGGATAGGGTACCTGTCCTTAGCCAGAGTAGGGTAAGGAAAGAGGTAGATAGCACACTGACCCAACCTCCTAGAGGGGGGGTGATGCTTTCGCAGGCATACGCCCCGCCGGATGCCAGTCCTACATGTTGCCACGCAGGACGTGGGCTGACACCGGGTTTACGCGAAGGTTGTTTAACCCTTGCGAAGGTGTTTGGGCGTAGCCCAACCCGCAGCTCTACAGATGTCTGCTAGAGAGGCGCTTCTGCCAGTGCCCAGGAGGGCTATACCCCACGTGGAGTAAACCCTCAGTGGGCATGGGAGATTCTGAGATTGGAATGCCGTCGTAACGGCATCCACGACTCAATGCGCCAACCTCTGCTTGGAGACAGCCTTCCCCTCTGCTGTCTCCAATACAGACAAGGAGCTGGTCAGAGCTACTGAGGCCCTGCGTGCGGTCCAGGACACAACACGGATGGGGTTGGGTCTTCCTCCCCGATGGAGAGCGCCTGCAAGTTCACCACTTCGCCCCGGAAGGGAGTAGTGGGAACTTTTTGGACACGCATCCGGGCCTGGGTCTCAAGATAACGTGAGAGTTACCAGGGCCGAATTCAAGGCAATCCGGGGACACGGAGGATGCTAGGAGGTCCCCTACCCTCTTGAAGGAAGCGAGCGCCATCAGGAGGGCCGTCTTACTCGGGTGAGGAAGATCGGAACCTCCAAGGGGCTCTTGTGGGGCCCAGAGGCCCCCCCAGGACCCCTCAGGGTCCCAAGAGGGTATGGGGCGGAGATGAGGCGGGAGCCGCCCTCTCGCACCCCTTAGGAACCTGGTGACCAGGTCGTGTCATCCTAGAAACTTTCCATCAACTGAGACGTGATGAGTGGTGATAGCGACTACATACACATTCAGTGTGGAGGGGAGATGTTAGTCTCCAGTCTCGTAAGAAGGACAACACAATCCTGATCGAGCACCTCAGTGGGTCTTTCTCGTTGAGAGAGACACCAGGACAAGAAGCGGCGCCGTCTAGAGGCGTGTAACCGCCTAGTAGATGGGGCCCCAGCCTGGGTGATGGTCTCCGCCATAGAGGTGGAGTAGCCAACTCAGGATCTTCTTGTCCCGTCTAGAGACCAGACATGGTGTTCCAGAGGTCTGATCTGGGATGCCAGAACGTGTCCTTCCCCTGAGAGAGCAGGTCCTCTGTCAGGGGAATGGGTCAGGGGGAGTCGCTGTCCAGAGCATCAGCTCTGAAGCCAAGTGCGGTTAGACCAGTGCGGTGTAACCAATAACACTTGGTGCTCCTCTTCCCTGGCCTTGCACAGACACTGGGGCTCCTGGGGGGGGGAGGTGTGCTTCCGCCCATCCCGCGGTCAGCTGTGCGCAAGGATATCCGTGCCGAGGTCTTCGGACAGGGGGTACCAAGCGGCCTGCGCGGGGGTGGAGTCGCCACTCTCTACGAGGCATAAACTGACAAGAGAGCGCGTCGGCTGTCTAGTTCAGTTTGCCCGGGTGAGTGTGGCCCACAGGGACCGGGTCACCTGTTGACTCCACCGGAGGAGGCGTCGAGCAAGTTTGTGTTAGCTGCTGTGAGCGAACGCCACCCTAAGATCTGATGTCCAGCACGTGCTTGTCCCGCACGAGAGGCCGCAGCCTGCTCAGTGCAAGTAGCACCGCCCACAACTCTTGGCAATTGATATGCCAGCGCAGGTGGGGGTTCGCCCAATGCCCCGCCTGCGTGCCCGTTACACACTGCACCGCACCCCCCGTAGGGAGGCGTCCGTCGTTACCACGACTTGCCTCGTAACCTGCCCTGAGGGACCTTAGTCCGTCGAAAAGTCATGGAAGACCAGGGGTTTTAATGCGTCGGCCGCAGGGCGTCATCACCATGCGCCTGCTGCCGGTGTGCCACGCTCTCCTCGGAACTCGACTCTGAAGCCAGTGTTGGAGCGGTCTCATGTGCATCAACCCGAGGGGTCTCACCCGACGAGGACGCCATGCCCAGGAGCCTCTGAATTGTTTCAGGGGGACCGCTGTCTGCCTGAAATGTTCCAGGCAGTTCAACACCGGCTGGGCGCGTACTGCGGACAGTTGCGCCGACATGGTGACAGAGTTGAGTTCCCTACCGAGAAAGAGGATGCTCTGCCCTGGGGAGAGCTTGTCCTTTCCTCGGTTGACCTGGAGTCCCAATCGATCTGGGTGCCGGAGCACCAGGTCCCTTGTATACATAACAGAACTCACGAGTGTGCCAAGATAGGCCAGTCGTTGAGATAGTTAAGTACCCGCACACCTTCCTCCCCTCAGGGAGAAAGGGCGGCTTCCACGATCTTCGTGAAGACCGTGGAGACAGGGACAGACCGAAAGGGAGTTCAGGTCGATTGCCACGAACCAATCCTGACACCTGATAGATGCCAGGACGCGCCTCTGCGTGAGCATCCTGAGCAGCAGCTTGTGAAGGTGCTTAGTTCAGGGTACGCAGACCTCCGGGGCGCAACCCGCCGTCTTTCTTGGGAACATCTTGGTTTGAGGGACGAACTCGATGCCTGTTTGCCAGAAGGGTGGTGACCTCTACCCGAAGTATGTAGGCGTCCCAGCCTCAGACAGAGGGAGAGATGATGCCCCAAAACTTGGGAGAGTCTCTGGCGAACTGGGCCGAGACAGTGTGGGCAGCTCTCGAGCTCTCAGGGACTGTGACAGGGGGACCAAGGGGACGGTCTGCTTCACCATTCCCATGGAGGGTGGTTCGATGGCTGGCGGAGCTAACCCTGTCGCCCAGACACCTAATGCAGCGATCGTGTCCATCCCCCTCCTCGATGAGGGTGCCGCACCCAAGAGAACAGCGGGACATGCCGCGCTGGAAATTGCTCAGTCCTGAAAAGGACCTTTTAGAAATAATCTCTATCACCTCCGGAACCGCCGAGACGCCCAGGAGAAGGTCGCTGCAGGAAGGGACGATCCGCTGCTCTACGTCGTAGATCCGGCGATGTAGAAGAAGAATTCGTTGAATTCTTTTTGTTCGTAGTCATGAGCGAGGGCTCTGAAGAACAAAAGGTAAGTGAATGCTGCACGCCGGCTTCCTTTTATACCGGACATCCGGGGGCGGAGACCGGCATGCAAATTTAATTCGCCAAATTTCATTGGCCTTTTCTATAGTAGTCAGAGTTGATTGGTTCTCAAGGGCGAACCCCATCTGTCGTTCTCGACACAACGTCGAGAGACCGACAGAAAGGGAACCACAGGTCAAATATTAAACGGACTATAAATTCTTATATGCAATATTAAATTTGTCTAACTTCTAAATTCTAAAGCAGCCCCCCCGGCCAGGCAAATAGTGCAAAACAATATGCAAACGGTGGCGAGGAACCCAAAACTCCAATCGAGAAAAAAAACCTCAGGAGAAACAGTGAGTCTAGCGCAAAACTGAAGAGCATGGTGGGACCTTTATATTCTGTTCATCGCCCTTTATAAAGCAAACTATCTGGACTCTATCTTTCCCAAATAAACATGTGCCGTCCATGTGCGCACGCACGGTGTATAGTCTGCTGTGCATTAGATGGCAGATGGGAGGGTTTATTCAGCCAGGTGGTAATGTCAGAGCTCATCAAAGCGTTGCACATTCCATCAGTGCACATTAAACGTACAGGGCATTTATCTTGACTTACTGTAGACTGGAATACATTTGGAGACAAAGAACCCATAGGCATGAAGCAAATTTTGATGCAAACAGTTGGGCGTAGAGTTCTGGCCATGCTCAAACCGCACAGACTCGATTTTAATGTTTAGAAATTTAGTTTCATCTTAAATAATGTACATTCGTACTGCGTGCATAATGTACAATAACGTACAAACATTTACTCATCGACGCTCATCTTCGTGCTTAGCAAATGTTGTAAAAGTGTCCAAACTATGACAAACATGATATGTGGGCCCATGGGGAAAAATTACATGTCAAAAGAATGCAAAATATGACGCCTCCTAAGCACATCTATACAGACGCTGTCTTTGTACACATCAATAATATAAAGGACAACAACTTCAGGTGAAAGCGTAAGCTATACATCAACTGGGCACATAAAAACAACCAATCTGACATATTGTCATAGCGCTATGTTGAATATTCTGCTTGAGCCCTGCAGATTCCGCTGAAAACGGCCCATACTGTAAGCTTGATTGACAGATGGAAGATTAGATCAGTGATTGGTTGAAAAGAACTCCAAAGAGGGTTCTCCCAAGGGTCAGATTTTCAAATCACACCTGCTCCCCTTAATATCGTAGCCCTCGGCGAAAGCAAGCCAGTCAAGACAAGCAAAAAATGAGCCTTGAATTGTAATTCATGGTCATGCTTTCATAACACATAGTTTTTACTGTACACTTGTGTAGATTTTGTGGGCATGTGGTACACTTAACCATTTCATAGCACATAGTTCTTAATGTACACTTGTGTAGATTTTGTGGGCATGTGGTATACTTGACCATTCCTTCAAGTAGCCAGTATACTTGTTTTCTGATAAAGCAAGGAAAGAGATAAAAAAGACAATAGCCATAGAAAAGTTGACTACATTTTTTTTTACTGTCTGGAGATCATTTTTTAAGAAACTGTGTGTGTATATGTTTGAAACATATGCTGGTGTTTTTCAAGTTGACTAATAGATCTGTCCTTGATGCATATCGTGCTCTGAACTTTCATTGAAGGTTTCGACAAGCCTGGTGGGGTTAAGGGCGGAATGCCAAACATGAATCTTCATTCAAATGACATTCATAGCGTGCGTCATTTAAGGCAGGTGCCGTTTTTCCGTGTGGTTATGTAAGACCAAACAACATGCCTCCAAAGTTATTTTCAAGCACAATAAATATTTTCCTTCATGTCTAAACCAGTTTTAGATGTGGCTTGACTTTCACCACTCATATTGTAAAGGATTAAGCAAAGAGGTCGAAAAACTATTTGAAAAATCACAGTTTTTTGCAGCTGTGAGGATTGAATTTCAGGCAATTTATGGATATCATCTGTCTTGACCTTCTGGCAACAGCAGAAAGGAAGTAGGCTGTCATCAGCTACATTGGTTTGTTTGCAGTATGAAACAAAACTTACAATAGGCTAATGAAGTGCAGAAGCTGTTGGAAATCTAGGTGCGTTGGCACTGCCGTGCTGCTGAGGTGGCATTTTAGGCACGAGCGATTCATAACCACTTACTGATTATACTTCTCACAACCTTGTTTGGGAAACAGGACCAAAAAAACTAAACCATCATCTGGACCTCAGGGTGTCTCGGCATCAGACGTGAACGAGAACAATAGAACGCAGACATGTGACCGATCTGCTTCCATTTAGGACCAAGAGAACATTTGGCTTGGAGATAAAGCAGTCCCATATGACTTGTTCTCCTTCTTTCTTTAAGTTATTAATTGGATCCAAGTCAACTGGTCGTCATGTTCTAAACGGTCATGGATCGTTGTGTGCTTTGTTAAGACCTATTCACACCTAATTTACAAATTTTCTGTACAGAAACCAGGCAAGACTGGAATTAATGTGAATTTGTATGAACTCTTTCACACGAAAAAGATGCTTATTTGTATTATTCGAGTATCTATACGAACATTTAGATTTGGCCTCACCGGTAAGCCTTTCCGTTATTGATTTTTGTGCAATTTATAAATATGTATGTATATCATGTATATGATGTGATTGATTAAAAAAAAAACTTTTGGAAAGTAATTCCTGCAGGATTATTTTAAATTGAGTGGAAATTTGTTCCGAATTAGGGAAGCATATGCATCAAGCAGATGATTTTCCCAAGGCGACTTTGAATTACTTCTGAATTAATAATTCAATAATTTATTGCGATGGATTAACATATATTCATTTTGCTGTGCCATTTTTGGGCCTGAAATCTGTAATTCTATAATTTATCGTAAAAAAGGTGTATAGTGTGTATTTTCAACATTCAACTAAATATTTTAATAAATATAACATTATAATATTATGTCATTGTGTTACATATAATACATTATATAATACATATACTGCATATTTTGTATTAATACATTAACATTTCTTTTTTTACATTTAATTATAATAATAATAATGATGTAATTTTTTGTTAATTTTTTTTTGTTTTACAATTTAAACACCTTCAGTGGTCATTGTTATATTGTTGGTTGGTAAGAAATTACTATATGGATGGTTTCAGTGGCAACAAAATAAACAAACGTTATGTGGCCCAAATTTAACTTCTGGTAGACCTCCACAAAGAATCAATAACTGTTAAGTATTTTCATTTAATTTAATTTAATACAATACATGAATATGAATATAAATGAAATATTAAATAAATAGTTATATTATTAGCCACTAGGCAGACCGATAACCAAACAGAGACTGGAGTTAACTTTGGGCCAGGCATGTGCGTCCGATGAAACCCTCTTTAGTCTATGATCCCAGATTTAGGGTTTAGGCCAAAAAGTCTCAGCACATTTAATAATGATATTCAATCATTATTCAACCTGAAACAATTCTTCAGGAAAGATTTCACAGCCTTGAAATTATGCCTCCAGCATAAATCACTTGACCTGGTCTCCTTTAGTTTCAGCTTTCAAATGATCTCTATTAATCACATATGCTAAATTCTGCAGTGGAGGATTTATTACAGTTCACGCCTCCTACAATAAACCAGAAAATTCTGAATAAATCAGCTCTTTTGATATAGCTTTATAGATGCAACTAAGAGTTCACGAGTTCGCCTATGCATTATTATTATCACCTATGTGATAGAGCTGGGCAGTTATCAAGTCAGCCATGTGTCATCTGTACAGTTCAAGCTTCTCAGCTATAAACTCATGCGCGTCTTCTTTACACAACGCAAGGTGCGCAGACACAGATCTTCTTTATACAGTTTTAATGTCAGGCGGGTCAGCGCAAGCTGAGCGTCTTCTTTATACAGCACAAGCTGCACAGTTATCTACCACGTCTGATCTGTATCGAGCCTTGTTTATAATTGTTTACAATGCAATTTTAAGCACAGAGAAGCGAGAGTGACGAAAGTGAAAGGGACAGTTTTTCGAAACTGGGACAATATCAAGCAGGGTTCGCTCAGCGTTTTGATACTGATATAAAAAGGGGGCAAATAAAAAGGAGACTATATTGCCATTAGAATCCCTGCAGTAAGCAGTGATCTTATCCACTTCTTCCATTTCACGCCTGACAGTAGCGATCTGTTTGCTGTATGAGCTAGTGGCATGAGCCGCGCAGCGAAGCAGCCAATCAAAGCAGAGTTCAACATTAATATTCATGACCCTTCAAAATATGGTAATAACAGACCTTTTCATTCTAGGGACAAATCCTAGGGTTGTTAATGAACATGTAAAACCGATTCTGGATAATTTTTGCTCTTAATAAAACCACAAACCTTCTATGTAGATAGAGAACTATTTAACATATTGCATCAATGAATTCTTTGGCACCTTTAATCTGACTGTCGTGGTCGTTGCTAAAATACCCGCGTTTTTCTGCAAATTCTATTTCATAACAAAGAACCGAAGAGTATAGCATTGATTTGGTTGCTTTTGGTTATAGAAGGAATAATAACGCTAACGAAGGACTTAAAACTTGTGCTTGTGGATATGCTATTTTTTCTTAACAGAAACTTGACCGAATGTATGCTACACTACGTTCTTTATGTTCATTGCTGTATTCTACTTCATTTTCTTTTTCTGTTATTTTTTTAGTTCATAAACACGTTTGTTTCGTAGGCTACTTTACACATTGCATAATGTTTTTAACAAAAAAGCACAGGATAAGCTTTTTCAAAAATGGTCACAAAATTATATTATAATTATTATTAAATAATAAAATGAATTAACAATAACTATAATAAAGGAGAAGTGTAGGCTAGTGCGCTAAGACAATATTTATAAGAAGCTGTATTTAAACGGCAAAGTTGGATGTTGTCTAGCAAGGCATTTATTAAGTAAATTATTTTATTCACCCTGATCTCTAAACTGTTAAGCCCCCCTTAGCACCCCCAAGAAAAAAGTCCTGGCGGTGCCCCTGATACAGAAGCACAATGTGGGTTTAGTGCTTTAGTCCATACAGTGGATATTGGTAAAGAGTGAGTGTTTCTATAGTTTATATGAATAGAAAGAGCGGAAAAGATTTGGACAGTGGAGACGTGCTCCTAAATGTGGATTCCGCCACATAGATACCCTTGGCCACATAGAGACAGAGAAGAGACCTCAGACCACAGAAACATACAATTATCCCAAACAAGAAGGACCGGCCAAGCTCTTCCCACTGCAGTGGACAACAACAGCACATATATACCAGCATTATGTGCAAACGTTCACACACGCAAAGAACATGGGTAGCCACTTGTTTTGAGCTTTAAATCATCACCTCTTTAAATAGCTTTTAGAATGATAAACAAATAAGCAAAACAGTTCTTTGGTACACAGATTTTATAGAATTGTCAATTGTACGTAAGTTAACATAAATGTCCCTCAAAAATAAAATTTTATGGTCATTTATTCACCCTTGTGTAGGGTTGAGTATCGTTTGGGCTTTTTCTATTATAGAAATTATTGATACTTTTAAAACGGTACCGGTGCCTATCGATATTTTTATAGGCAGAAAATGCGTTAATTGATGGATTAAGTCCATATACAATGAGCCTTGTTACTTAAATAGCTATTATTTAAATTAGCCCTTTCGACTTTCCATAGTAGGAATAAAACTCCTTTAACTTCTAGGCTACATCAGATGTGCATTGTTTTAAAAACAGACAGTATATATAATAAACAAGTATATGCATAAACATGCAGTTAGAGAAAAAGCTGACAGACTGATGTCTGATTCTTTCGCTGCTGCGTCTCTCTCATATTTCTTGTCAAATGCATCACTGTGTTATGACTGAACTCTGCGACAAAACTACATTCATCTGATAGACAATTCGGACAATCATCTGATAGATGGAGTGGTCCCGGCACTAAAAGATGCCTGACATGAACCGCATGCGGTAGGTGAAACTAAGTAATATGTCTGTGTTTTGTTGGCAATGGGTGCGCACGTGCTTCAATTCCGTCTATATCCCCCCATCCCACACACATGCGTTGTATGTTTTTGGAACTTATCGTACAGCTGAATATGTCTTTTATAAATGTGATCAAACTTGTGTGGCGGAGGGTACAGATCCAGGATCAGCGTCGCCTAGGAAACGGCCCGGCAGCTAATGCTGATCACCTACACCTGAGGCCGATTAGCTGCCGGGCATATAAGCCACGTGCACGCGCCACTCTGGGGCTGGTCTCCCAAGCACCTAATACTGTGTCTTTGTCTGTTTTGCAGAGTCAAGCGAGGTGAACATTATTGCACGAGCACGGACTGGCAGTTTCCTGATTTCAAACACCGGGTTGTCACATTGTGGATTATTGGTTCATTGTTGTAATAAATTCCCCCTCCGGGGTTGTTTCATCTGCCGTCTTGTGTCCGTCGTGTCTCTTACCGTGCCACAAGTGGTGGAGAATGCGAGCGACTTGGTAAGAGACCGTCCCCGATAAAATGTTCCTAACGATTGTTTCACTCTGATCGCAGGAATTACGGACACGCTCTCTCTCTCCGAGGCCGAACATGGAAGAAATCCTATGCCGCCTCACGGAGGTAACCGTCCGCCAGCAACAGTGTTTCGACCGGCTGGTGGCCAGACAAGAGCAATCTAATCAGGCACTGGAACAGCTACAGACGACCACACCGCCGGGTTCGCGGTCGGAACCCCATCACCAAGCGTCCCTGCTGTTGACAAAAATGACCGCCCAGGATGATGTCGAAGTATACCTGCACACGTTCGAGGTAATCGCGACCAGAGAGGGATGGGGCAACGAGCTATGGGCGAGCACGCTAGCGCCCTTCCTAACGGGGGAAGCGCAGCGCGCCTACTATGCCCTCACGACCGCCCAAGCGGAAGACTACCGCGTGCTGAAGGCGGAGATCCTGGCCCGCGAAGGACTGTCGTCCCCCTGTGCAGCGCAGCAGTTCCGCAAATGGACGTATGACGAGCGTATGCCGATCCGACAGCCCAACTAACACTCTTAGTCCATCTCTGGTTGCTGGCTGATGAACCCTCCGCTCTCCAAGTGGCCGAACGGGTGATGATCGACCGGCTCCTATGCACCCTACCGCGGCATCTCCGAAGACCAGTGAGCATGCGGAACCCGGGGACGACCAAAGAGCTAGTCGAGGCCGTGGAATTAGCAGAAGCATCATCCGGCCAGGATATTGGAGAGAGAGAGAACGGCGCCCCGGAGGGGAGGATACGACAGGCCACGGCCGGAGGGTACTAATCGACCAGTAAGTAGGCCAGCGTCCCTACCGTGTACCCGAAGCCCGTCGGCAGGCTATCGAGGAGGAAAGTGCAGCGAATGCTCCAGTTAGGAGTCATTGAGCCATCACGTAGCCCGTGGTCCAGCCCGATCGTGATGGTTCCCAAGCAAGACGGCACCCTCCGGTTTTGTAACGATTATCGGAAGCTCAATGAGGCCTCATCATTTGACAGATACCCCATGCCGCGGGTGGATGAGTTGCTCGAGCGCCTCGGTAGGGCTCGATATATCTCCACTCTTGACCTCACTTACGGGTACTGGCAAGTCCCGTTGTCGTCTGAGGCCAAAGAGAAGACGGCCTTCAGCACCCCCAGTGGCCACTGGCAGTATAGGGTCCTACCGTTTGGCCTACATGGAGCCCCCGCGACATTCCAGAGAATGATGAACAAAGTACTGGGTCCCCACCAAAGTTATGCTGCGGCCTACATTGACGACGTGGTGATACATTCCGAAGGCTGGGAGGAACATCTAGACCGACTCCGGAGGGTGTTCGACGAGTTGCGTCGGGCTGGGCTCACAGCCAACCCAAAGAAGTGTCACCTGGGTCTAACAGAGGCGAAGTACCTTGGATATCAGATCGGTCGGGGACTCATCAGACCCCAGGAGAAGAAGGTGGAGGCTGTGCGGTCAGCGGTCCGGCTGACCACGAAGACCCAGGTGCGTGCGTTTCTAGTGTTGGCGGACTAGTATCGCTGTTTCATCCCTCATTTCTCCTCGATAGCTAGCCCCCTAACAGACCTGACGAAGAAAGGACGGATCGCGGATGTGGTCCGGTTGGGCAGGTCTGTTAGGTAACACTTCCCTCCCACCCTTATTATCGTCTCGGAATACTGGAACATCAGGTCGACGCTTGGGGGGGGGGTGTGGCGGAGTGTACAGATCCAGGATCAGCGTCGCCTAGGAAACGGCCCGGCAGCTAATGCTGATCACCTACACCTGAGGCCGATTAGCTGCCGGGCATATTAGCCACGTGCACGCACCACTCTGGGGCTGGTCTCCCAAGCACCTAATACTGTGTCTTTGTCTGTTTTGCCGAGTCAAGCGAGTGAAGCGAGGAGAACATTATTGCACGAGCACGGACTGGCAGTTTCCTGATTTCAAGCACCCGGGTTGTCACATTGTGGATTATTGGTTCATTATTGTAATAAATTCCCCCTCCGGGGTTGTTTCATCTGCCGTCTTGTGTCCGTCGTGTCTCTTACCGTGCCACACTTAAGATATAGTTTCGACTAGACGGATATTTGAAGGGTACGATACTATTCTGTAAGTACTTATGATAAACATGGAATATGCAGAAACTGTCTGAGTTACGGCCACTTTAAAAAACCTGAGGGTGAAAAATTATAACAGATTTTTTATTTTATTATATTATTATATATTTATCATATATATTTTTGGGTGAACTATGCATTTAATAATAGTGACAGTATCTCATTATATTTAAAAATAAAAAATAAAAATACAGTATAAATAAAAAAAATCGTACAAATTCATATTTAAGAGAGTCTCAATTTTTATGCGCACAGTAAATATATGGAAAATATTTTCTCTTTCCTTTATTAAAATGACCAATTTATTTTTTTATCATAACCACTATTTTTTCCAGTTAACTTTTTTTTTGCAGTAATCTTATTTTTCTCTGCTGACCACAGCCCTATCAGAAGAGACTCGCCGGTCAAAGTAAACACACACACACATTTTTTTTCAGAACACGGTCCAGTAAGCATCAAACTTCAGCCACACCTCCGACTCCAGAAACTTAATAGCCAGCCTGTGAGCATATGTGATTCCTGACATTCCAGCAGGGATGCGAGTGCCTCTCACCTTTGAGGTGCACATTTGCGATGCTGTAAGACATACTGTGCTCCTAGATGCTGTAGATTACCGTGATATGTTTCATCATCCCTGGACGATGTCCAATATTATCTGCGCCAGCTGCTCTCAAAAGGGCTTGCCCAAAGAGAGGGAGTTTAGTGATCAAAGAGAGGGAGGCTTTGGGTTTCTTTAATCGAGGGTATATGCAAGCTCACATGTTTCAAATAGAACCGCAGCTGCTTGCAAGCTGGACACTAGCGAGTTATCAGAACAGGATGAATAAATTCCATCATGTTCTGCTTTCTGTATATTATATATGGGATATGGCATCCTGGTGGAGGGGGATTTTGGACCAGTGAGATTTCACTGTGGGTGGAGACACCCGGCGCTCATAAATAAAAGTCTCTCAACAGATAATTGCTAGTTAGGAGATTGTTTCTTTACTTCATCATATTTAAAACATAGTGTCAGCATTTTATTACAATAAATACAAGGCATTCAATTGTTTTGATTGATATGCATCTCCTCAAAAAACTTTTCTTTCATTCGAGATAGATTTATTGAATTTTTCCCAGCTACTCTAGTGCACTACAACATACTAGAGGTGTTGTTCGGCTGTTTTACTATCTAAGCACGTCTTTTCTTGCATGGACATTGCGTTCTGCGCTATGGAGTACAGCCAGTTCTGTGCAGACTAACTGTTCCACATTCCATCACCTTTTTAATGATAGAGAAATGAAACGCTATCGCACTCCTCCGACAATTCAATTTGCATTCAGCGACTTGGAAAGTGTCTTATGGCTTTGCCGTTACTGGCATGTTTGAGGTACATAGTGTCAGAGTTCCTTGCGCTGATGAGTGGCAGAAATTTCGGTTTAAGACGACATAGTTCCATGCTGTAACGCAATAAAACGTGAAACAATCCACATGGACTGAATGCATTTTATTGGCATTGTAGTAACGGGTTACATAAAGTGTGATCTCAGAGCTGAGTATGAGCCATCGTTTATCTTAAGTCTGTTCAAATGAAGATCTTAAGACCCTCAAATGAAATGTAAGGCTGTGATGTGTATTTTGAAAGGGTAGACAAGGTTACGCTAAAAATAACCTAAAACGCCAGAATCCAAAGTGAGTTCTGACTGATTGCATATGATTTTGAAAAATATTTAAAAAAAAATGTTGGATAGAGCTAATGTGGAACGATTTTATGAATAATGAATAAACATACAGTATGTTTCATTTTGTCTTTTTGAAATATTTATTAAGCTGAATAATTTACTATTTGTCAAATCTAGCTGTTCTTAAAAAAAATCTGAGAGAGTCATGTTTTTGAGCACAGTGAGCATAGATATAAATAACTAGATAACTAGCCGCATTGGCACCTGTTTCTATGGGCCGCTATACGTAGGTCGTCCGCCATATTGGAACGGTGTGAGCCGGCCTGTGTTGCCAAGTCTGCAGCTTTCCCGTGGAATTGGGTTACTTTGTAACTGTTGCTCCGGTTTGTTTTATCCACAGGTTAGGAGTGGAAGGATTTCGTCGATCTCAAGATGATTTTCTTTATGAATGTCAAGTTCTGTTATTTGGAGTAGGGACATTAGGCTCGTGATGAAGGATCTTGTTTCATAGATCTGGCAACCCTGCCAAAGCGGTCCGTTAACATTTAAGAGCAAACTGACTGTGTGTGATTATGAAAACATATTTGTTGTTGCATAAACTCAAACGTTATATTTGCTACACTAACACATCACAACAACAAAAGGGTATACAATTTTTCGGGAATTAAAACGTGTTGTGGCGGACGCGTCTACGTGCCTGGAGCGCTTGAATGAGGCATCAAGTTTATATCTATGATGATGTACTGTAGGTTATAAAAAGAAGAGTTCCGGTGCTACATCCTGATTGGTCGAGCTTTTCAAAGCAAAGCACATTTTCCAGCATCTAATCTATAATATTTAATTATAAAAGGGTTAGTTCCAGTCCTCGATTCTGATTGGTCAATAGCTGTGCTTTTTTCAAGTAACAAAACAAGCCATCACAAGCCATACGTCACAAGAACCAACAATATCAATGTCAAGGTTTCATTATGACGCTGCTGTAAAATGCAAAGACAGACAGTTATTGTCTTGCTGACATCACCCATCAAGACTAAATACTACACGCTTGACATCTCTATAGTGACTGACATAATAAGGTCACAATTATTCCAATCATCTGTCATGGTTCCACTATCATGTCATGTTTTATTCTTGGTTTTCTGTGGAGCCATGGCATAGCCTTCAGTTATGTGGTGGGAGAGAGACTATTTTGGCCTATTTGGCCATACTCTCTCTCTCTCCGGTCTGCGTCATTGTTCCCGCCATCTCGTTCCTCGTCAGCCTCTCCTTAGTGCTTAATCCCCAGCACCTGTTCCTCGTTATGATCCTGTGTTTGTCACCCTTTAAAACATCCTTGTGTTCATTGTCTTATGCTCGTTCATTGTATGAAGTTCCTGTAGCTGTTTGATTAAGCTTATGCTGTCGTTACCGTCTTGTATGAAGTTCTTGTCACCTTGTTCATGTTTCCTCCCATATTAGTAAGTGTCAGTTTAGTGTTTATCTCAAGTCTTTGTTTTCTTAGTTTAGTTGTAAGTCAGTGTCCAAGTCCTTGTTAAAGTTTATTGTTTATCCTGTCTTGTTTTCCCCCTCGTGGGTTTTTGTTTTGCCTTTTTGTCTCTGTCATAATAAATACCCCTGTTAAAACCCCTTCACCTCCTGTCTGGTGCCTGCAATTGGGTTCTCCTGCCTTGTCTCTCCCCCAGTTCATGACATCATCCAATATCAGCACATCCACATCTGCGTGAATGCCTGCATTAAACTCCATGCGTAAAACCATGCAAGTTTTCCTTCGATGTGTCCTGCTTATGCAGAAAGATAGAGTCTTGTTTCAAGCTCTTCAATAACCGTGGCGAATGGTTACGGGGTTTACATTGATCTCCGCCTCTGTGGAGAACTAATGACATTTTCTATCTGTCAGTAGATGCAATAACAGTAGGTTGTCACTCAATACTGCCGTTCTACCCTCCTCATGTCCCTCCGCTGACCCTGGAGCTTTCTAGACCCGTCAATAACCCTTGAAGAGGGGGAGAAGGGGGACATTAAAAGGTGAAAGACAAATATCTCACCCAGCTTGACAGTGAGTGGTGGGTTTCCCGTGTGTACCTCTCCATCTGAACGTCTACATTAATCCTCAGAACAACAGAGCAGTCAATAGTTACAAGAGCTTGGAATGAGGGCCTTTGGGTCATCAGAAACACAAGCAACAAGTTTTGGCTGTTTATGAAAGACTGGAACGATGAAGGTGGATGGAAGGTTGAAGCTGTGTAACTTGAACACGACTGGGCGTCTGTTAACCACTTATGGGCTTATAATATGAGAATAGAGAAGTGGGGTGAGAATGGGGGAAATTCAAAGTGCGCAGAAAGTTCAACTTCCTAGCAGGTTTGAGATGTGTTCCTTTATTCTGAATGGAAATGTATTGCTGATGTGATCAAATAATTTGTCCTGTTACCGTTAAAATAAGTTACAATTAGGATATGCAAACAACACTATATTTGTCATTCTAATTGACTGTCCCAGACAGGGGTGGAACATTATGTTTGTTCTACCAATGGAGGATGGTTAGAATGTTTTGAGGGAAAACGGTCCTCATATTTGCAATTCATTTAGTCAAGAAAGCAGCACAAAAAATACACAAAATGGTTCTTCTCCAATCATGTGGTGACTCTAAATGTAACAAATAACAGGAGAACTCTCACGGGTGTTTATTCCTCCTTTAGCAACTAAAGTCACTCAAAACCTTCTTCTGAAATTCCCAACAAAGCACCTGAAGTTGCAATCATTTAAACTCTAACCCTCGTTTTTATAGCACCACATTTCTCAGACTGTCAACATGAACGTCCCAGCCTCTTCGCACCCACCCCAACACAGAACAGCACACATTTTATTTTCTTCCCAAACCACAAGAGTACACCAATGTACCCAGTGGAAAGCCTGTTTTCTTAAGCCTGATGTTGACGTTCTGCTTTGAAGCCTGTTTTCTTACCCAAAAGTCAGAGACACCCTAACTAGACGTGACACATTATTGGTGAAATAGGTTCCCCAAAAGGGCAAGGCTTATTAATAGACATTTTTCATTGCGCTCGTCTCCACTGCATTCCACAAGCACAAAGACTTACTGTTAAAAGAAGATGGATCGCGGCGGATAACTGGACATATTTGACATGTGGGAGACAGATTGTGTTTCACAGGAGCGTGAATACGCCAATGCGTTTATCTGATTCTTTTTCAAACGAGAACCGCTGAACAGGACAAGATGGAATCAGGCACAATCCACATACAAAGATTCGAACCGATTAGACATAAATGTTTGATAAAGTGCTGCGTTCATTCAACAGCACAGAATGGTTACTCTTCAATGTTTATTACATGATAATAATAGTATAATAATGCTCCTGCCACTGATGTCGGTATGACTCTGTCAGCGGTGGATGTGTTAGTCGTGCATTCCAGCTTAACCTCTGGCCTCACTCTTTGATGATTTCTCTGGGGTGTGTTCTGCAGATCTCTCAACCAGACTTTATTAAGAACTTCGGAACATTGAGTACCCCAAGCCTGTTGAGGTAAAAAAGGATCCCCCTCTTAAAACTTAATCAAACCAAGTCTGAATCTTTGGCATAAAAACAGCAAACGACTACATATAGGCATCTAGGGATGCAACAATGGTATTCACGGTAACGCAATAGGAACATTTTCTCAATATTATCGTGGTCACATGACTGTATGAAACAATAGGTCTTCCGGGCCTTTAACATAGAGAATGTTAAACAATATAATAGATATTACCTCGGTCAAGGTCCAGGTGATGCAGTTTTTTTTATAAGAGGGAGTTTTGAGTCATTTGACCTATCTCATACTATACCTCATACCTCAAAGCAACAGTTATGATTAGAGGATAAAGAAAAGAGGACAGGATATGAAATGGTTAATTTGGGCATCACTGCAATATGCAATAATCGTTTATTAAACACTTATGGCACTTTTTTCCAAGTCTTCATTTGTCTTTTTAAATACCGCAGTAAATATTGTACCGCAGTCATTACACCAAGGTGTTATCGTACCGTGAGATTTTGATATCGTTACATCCCTAGCTTGATTCAACATTTGCTTGGATCTTGAAGAATTCATTTGGATATTTAAACTTTTTCCAAGAATTAAAGGAAGTCTGATGTCATCTTTTTTATTCAGAGGAGACTAGGTGGTGACAGAGTAACCTTCAAATATCTGCATAATTACACCAAACAGTTTATTTCTTAGTTTGCTATCAACAAACATATGGACAATTTATACAATTAATATTAACTACTCTAACTTGCTGAGTAACATTCTCTTCAACTCAGATTCGCCTTCTATGACAACACATTCTTACGGAAAAAATTTAACTATTTTAGGAGGTGGCTAATTTTGGCTTATTCGTATCAATTAGAACAATCTCCATCACACTGTGTCTACACCGGACGCGACTGGCACGACGCGACATGACACATGGTTTGTTCTAATGGGTTTGTCGCATCGCGGCACTTCTATTCATTATAATGGGTTCTAATACGTTTCTAATGTCTTCTGTCGAGTCGTGTCGCATCAGACATTTTCGTACAATTTGCTTTAGGGGTGGGACTTCAGTATTGCTTTTTTCTAGTAACTGTGTGTTTTGTACGATTCCCAACACACAAGTCCATATGAATTAGCCACCTCGTAAATAGTTAGAAATTCCCTGTAAGATCAGGTTGGCCATGACTGGCCTTGACCTAATAGAGAAAACTGATCTAGTGTACTATAGCGCCACTTGTGGCAATGCTACAAGTGCAACACATGCTTGCATTAAAAATTATGATCAAATACATTTACAGCGGAGTGACACAAAACCAAGCCACCATAGTGAGATAGCTAAAGACCTGTTGTTAACTCTGATTTTACAGGGACTTTCACACAATCAGCATCCTTTGAACTGGCCAAGACCGGAACACAATATGTAAATAAATGTAAGATGCATACTCTTTATTTATCAGATCCTTGCAGAACAGAAGGAGACCCACCTGGGAATTTTGCCGGCTGACCAGATGTCGACGACTGCAGGCCAGATCCAAATGAAAAGAGACATGAGGTGTCTCCTTAAACACACAAAAACAGCAATAAATACTTCCCTTCCTAAACCAGTGTGATATTACTTTGCAAAAACCACACACAATACTGCAGCAGCATGTAACTGAGAGACGGCTATAAAGAAACATGGCATTTGTTGAGAATTACTAGAATAGGAAGTTTATAAAAACCTACTTATGAGCATCCAAAGATCTTATAACAAGTCTCAAAACGCTCAGAATATCAATATATTTGTATTTAATAAGAAACCTTTACCTCTATATCACTCACATTCACAATCACACATTTACCGCAAAATCATACCAGATCGCTGATAAAAATCTACATCAAATAAACAGTTTTTAAATATATTATGAAGCCAATGTTTGTGTATGGAATCCAAATGTTTTGAAACTGTGAAACACATAATGTCCCCTGTGGGTCTGAAGTTTTTCAAAGTCCTTCCGTGGCTTCCAAACCCCATGCCCCTGGCCTATACTCACACTCTATTTATGTCGGAAAATGAAGTTGAACACTTGGCCCCTCCTAAATCTGTAAACTACAATTAAGCTCAATTCCAAGTTTATTTCCAAACGCCATCCTTGTTCCAGACCATGTGAAAGACTAGTGTCTAAAATTATAACACTTTGGTTCAGGCAACCATCGGGTCAGCCAATTCCTCTATCATCTTCTCCTCTGCGCCTGTCTGTGAGTATGAGAAGTGGTTAAACGCATTTGTATCGTCTGTCACTCGTACACACACATACGCCCAGGAACTTGATTTACAATATGTATATACAGATGATGTGATTATGGCTTGCGTTGATCTTTTTCTATCAGTAGGAGTCATTTCTGCATTTGAGTGACAGGCGTGTAATTGGAAATCAGTTTCACTATGTCATTTCACACAATGTCGGGCCTCTTACAGAGGCCAGTATTCAAAAAGGTGAAAACAAGATTTACATTTGACATGGGAGTCAGGGAGTATGAGAATTTGCCTTCAACGCTGTGGAAGGAATGGACAGTTGTGTAAAGACGCACATATGCGCGGTCAAACTGTCTGGTATAGTAAATTATATGGATTTTTGTTGGGATAACTCTGCTACATTTTGTTGATTTTTTTATGTAAATATATACAAATGGTGCTATATAGCACTAAAACTGGTTCTTTGCTCGTAATCATAGGGGAACCACTTTAAGTGCTATATAGAACCATATCTTGGTGCTTCAGTGGTTCTTCTTAGGTTCTTCAGAGGATCTTTGGGGTGATTGAGGTGCTATATAGCACCGTTTCTGTATAAAGAACCTGTTAAGCCCCTGTATGGTTCTTCAGCGGTACTATAGATCACCTCAGTCATCCAAAAGAACCGCTGAAGAACCACTGAAGCATCAAAATAAGGTTCTATATATAACTAAAAGTGCATTCCCTATGGTTACGAGCCAAGAACCACTTTAAGTGGTTAAGAGTATATCTGATGTTATTTACAGCTGCAATCCGTAACTTTTATCTGTCTATCGCAAGGTTATTTTAGTTTACTTCTATTTTAGTTTACTATTTCTGTTTATTGAAAACAAATAAAATATTATAAATACAGTGCAAAAATATGATTTCCAATATATGCATAATATATTTATAATATAATATTATATTCTAAAATTATAATATTATTCAAAATTATTGGAAAAACTAAACAAAAGTTGAAATGTTGAAGTTATAATAAAAAAATAATTATTCTTATATAGCAAGATAAAAAAAATAAGTAAATAAATAAAGCATATAACAAAAAATAGCTAAAAATGTTTACTAAAATGAACATGACTAAAAATCTAAAAATAAAAGCTACTTTAAAATATTAATAAACTAAATTAAACTAAAAACTCCTCTGCTTTATCGCCATCTCTGTTTGACGCATAAAACTGCATGTTACGAACTTATCTGTATGTGTTAAAATAAAATTATGTAAAAAAATAATTTTCCCAAGAAATCCAAGCACACACATTTATAAAAAATATATAAAATTACCCTGAGCGGAATTATTTAAAAGAAAAATCTACATATTAAGACAAATCAGAAACAAAAAAGTCAGAAAATGTAAACAAACAACTGCGAATAATAAAAATTATCATGAATTCGGATACGAGGGCTCATGTGCGGCTATTAAATAACTCAGAATCAAAGCTTTTTGAAGAACAAGAAAAAGCATTTTTTTCCCACACGTTTTGAAGATACCATAAACAAATATGCGTTTTCCATTAAATTGTGCTGTTTTATTGCTTTATTCTATTTTTTACGATGTTTGCTGTTTATTCAGCATTGACATTAAAATGCTGAACCTCCCAAAAGCTCTCCTACGTCCTCTGTAAGGAATTGGTGGGACCAAAGGCTCATATGCACATCCTACAGATGTGAGAGTATAGGTGAGCGGTTGCCCTAGTGATTAATTACACCTCCACCGGCAACCCCAAAAGGGCAAACCTGACTGCACTGTGATCTAATGAATATCAAAGCGATTTCAGATAAAAATGAAACACAATACTTCCGTGCTGTAAAACCCACATAGTACTGCACTAATCCCATTCAGAATAAAGGCGTGGACCACATGTGGTGCAAACCTGCATGAATTGGATGTAAAATTAGTCATCCATTTCAAAACTGGACAGATAGAAACCAAGTGGAACAGAAGGACAAAAAGATATCAGTTAGTCGAATGTGTATCAATATTTTTTGTCCAGCCCACATTACATCTTGATCTTCAAAAAGAAATAAACATCTTACATAAGTGAATTTAATAAAGCAAATCTGAAATCTTTGCAAGGACGCTCGCTTTCAGTCTACAGTCAGGGATGTTTGACAGATGGTACTTTCGCAAGAAGTAACTGAAAATAAATGTGGGCACATTTTATGCAGGCTTTAGAAACTATCTATCTGATTCAAATTAGCCTGCGAAGATGACCAGACAATTGCTAAAACAAAAATACCCACTTCAAACAAAACAGTGCAAACAGGTCACAGGTTTTCAGACGAGAATGATTTGCGTAATTCATTCAGCATTTTCATGCCAAAAATGAAGACCAGCTTTCACCATTTTCCACAGGCGTTCATGCCACACAGATGTGGTCAGATTAGAAAACATACAACAGAATTCAATTGGACCCGAAATAGAACCTTGCGGCACTCGTGTCACTGGAACACGTGCGTCATGCTGTCTGGAATCACCCCCCCGACAGCAGTGAGTCACTTATATGAATCATTCCAAGAGTAATTCCCACAAATGCAGATCTGTATGTGGGAAAACTGAGGATTCCCATAATTGTTCTATCACATTTTCTCTGTATTAATAAGACAGTGGAGATGAAACAATGTGAATACATGAACTGGACTTGAACCCACAGCATTCCTTTTCTCAGGTGATCAAATACACCATTGCTTTAACGTTGTAACTTTCCCTCTTTAACTCTGCAACAAACACTCATTAAACACGCTAACTCCTGTCTTTGCATTCAGACGAACGTTTGTATCTGTTTGTGCACATGTATTGACTGGGCATTAAACCTCATTGTCCGTGAGGCGGTAGATGTGTGAAGACAAACAATCCTGCTGCAACAGTTGGGCTTTTGTTCTTCATTGAAGGCCTAATGGGCCGACACTAAATCTATCCAAAGGTGTTAGTCTAAAGCTCCGGATAGCCATCAATCACAACATGTCAAAGACAGAAGACATTTCACTTCCAGGGGTAACTCCTCATCATGTTTGGTTACTTCTCTAGTGCTTAGCTACCACTGGACTATGTATAATGTTTTACACCATTTTAATATTAAATTGAATACATTATGCATCACCTAACAATGGGCATGTAGTTGTTTAGTAGGGCAAACATAAAACAATCCAGTCAAAAAATACTGTTAAAAATAAACTGAAACTATGCATTTGTGGCATATCTGACATTGTTTGCAAAGATTTTACATGAACTGTAATGTATCTCTAAACACAAGCAGCCTTTCTGATGACTTAAATCATGCATGTAAGCTAAGCTTAACAGGTCATTTTTTGCAGAATTATAATTCATCAGGTTTAAGTGCAGCGGTTGGCACTCTGTGCTAAAAAACGCAAGGAAAACATCAAGCCGATATGATATATGAGGGGTTGTAATATGACCAAATCACAACTTCACAAGGTTGACATTATATAAATAACAAGTACTCAACCGTGGGGAATAAACGGAATAATAAATGTTAAAGGAAATACAGGAATAGTGTGAAACATCCAGTGCTCAATGCTTAAAAGCACACACTTATTTTCGAGTGTGTGTGTGGTCCTGGTAAAACTTGAAAAAATGCAAGGACCAAACCAGTAATTTTTGTGCTTGTGGGGAATTTGTTTGGTCCCCAGGAGAAAAACAGCTTATAAATGACGCTAAATGATGGGTTTGGTGAAGGTAAGTGGATACAATATATAGTTTGTGTGCGCGCGCATGTGTGTGTGTGTATTCAACACACTTCTCTGCAAGAGAGTGGCTGAAAGATTGATGCGATGAAGATTTTTCAGTCAGAGTCGACCATATTTTAAATGACAAAGGCAGAGAAAGGAAGTGGCATTTATTTGCACAGGCTGTCCGCATTGTTTTCACAGCTGATTCTCTACAGGAAATGTGCAAATTAGGTAACTGCTCAACTCTGGCAGGTCGATTTGAGTGCTACCGTTGAGGCAATATAACACTGCAGGACTTAAAAAGTGACATATTTCACTCAGGCTGTACAGCATCACACACACTAAACATTTTTGGGTTATTTCGACCCAACATTGGGTGAAAAAATTGACAATCCCAAGGGTTGGGTTAAATTAACCCAGGAAATGGTTTATACCATATTTCACCCAACAATAGGTCAAAACAACCCAACATTTTGGGTTGAAACAACCAAACATAGGATAATTCATAACCCAACGGTTGGGGGTTTGTCCAAATTTGACCCAGCACTGGCTTGAAAATAACACACCATTTTGTAGAGTGCACCACATGTGTGTTCTGTACAAAAGAATACAATAACTAATTTATTTAAACCCAATTTTCGCACATACGGTCAAACCGTGGACGGTCCGTGAATAAGGCACAGGACAGGTTTTTGTGCTGTAATACAAGTTACACCCCCTAGAGTGTAACGAAAGAGAAGAGAAATACATTGTTGATACAAAAAAGCAAAGAAACACAGACACAAGTGGAGGTGAGAGAGCTGGGGAACAGATGAATAAAAGACGAGACCAAATTTTCATCCACAGACAAAAAATAAACAGCTCTTCCTAAAAAGCCTGTTTATCCTCTGACAGTCCCGGCATCCCATGTTTTCATCTTTAGCCCAGTAAAACAAACACTAGCCTACCTAGACGCTCTTACTACTGCTTCTTGACCTCAAGTTACCTCAACTGAAGTCTTGAATAGACACACCTTTGACTAAATGGCAAAAGGTCTGAGCCACATTGCTGCTTCTGGAACAGCCCCATTTAAAGTGAACCGGATGTTGAGATAATTTTTACTTCCGTGTTTTGACGCATTTCAGAGTGAAATGGAATTTCAAATGAGAAACAAAGTGGGCGTGGCTTTCATCTTTCTCAGCAAATTGATTGGAAGTATAAAAACAGCAGTTGTATTTTGAAATGGAACTTGCAGCAGACTGACAGTGGAAGGCGAGGAGTTAAATGATGCTCCGCCCAAGTCGTCTAACATATGTCATTGAAGATGGATAGTCACTACAGGACAGAAGTGCATTTTCAGATTTCAACTGAAGATTATGAGGGCACATGAATTTTAAAAAGAGAGTGACCCACATTGATAAACTATTTACAATAAACGCTGCAATATTTCACAAACAGATTTTAATTTCACTGGGACTTTAAATAGGAAGAGACGTTTGACTGACACGTAAATCGACCAATCACTTTGAT